>OZ026522.1:97030409-97630409 GCA_964019695.1 Loripinus fragilis
TATTAGAATTGCATTAACTTTATCAGTGTCACGACAATTTGCTATTATAGACGAATGTAGTATCGACCGAGTGGATAATATATAAATTAATGAGCCAGTGCATGAGATTTCCAACAATGTGGTATGTGCGACCAGCAAAGCCTCTGATCAGCCTGCGCATACGCGCAGTCTGATCAGAGCCTTTGCTAGTCGCTTGAGTGTTCTATGATCGTTAAGGTACTGACTGAACACCATTTGGAGTTTCTAAGCTTAAAAGGAGACTGCACAGGCTCGTCCGAGTATACACTTGTCAAAATGCCACAATGTTGGAAATCTCATGCACTGGCTCTTTTATTTAATTATTATCTAACACTATCAAAGTCATGAAAGCAACACCATGAAGTATAAAGCATATTATAAAAGTTTTCCACCATACGGGGTAGGAATCCTAACCACGTCGTGCCAGTATGAGACCAATGCTCCTTTCTCACTGACGCTGATATTGTATCTTTTATCAACGTAGATTATCAAGGTAAAGAACTTGGTAATCATACTTAAACATTTGAGCCAAAACATTTGATTTCCAACAATGTGGCATTTTGACAAGTGTAGACTCAGACGAGCTTGTGCAGTCTCATATTAAGCTTAGAAACTCCAAAGGGTGTTTTGTCAGTAGCTTAACACTCATAGAATATTCAAGAGATTAGCAAATACTCTGATCATTTGGCCTGTATGCGCAGGCTGGTCTGAGCCTTTGCTGGCTGCACATACCACATTGTTGGTATCTCATGTTGAGGCTCATTTCTCATCTCCATAGAAATCAAAATTTGAGCCAGCACGTGAGATTAAGGTACTTGGCGAAAATATCTGAATTTTGATTTGGTCATGACTCATTACATTAATCGCTCCCAAACCCTTCACACATGTTAGGAAGTGACATGTACAAATGTACAAACCTATATAGAAACGCTCTACCACTTCATTGAACTCCATATTGCTGTGTTCAAATCTGAATCATACTGACATATACATGGGCGTTTTTATGGTTGTACAAACTATTATCACACAGAGCAGTGTTAAATCTGTGCTGTGTCAATAAATCTAGTTCAAGCCATTAAATATGTATAAGCATATTCATTAATACCTGTAGCGATTATAAATGTTTGTGTACGCCCATGTTATTTGATTTTGCTGACATGATTAAGTTTGTTGGAGCATGTACGCGATGATTGTGGCATTTCCTGGTCATACTTACTTATTGAATATCCTCGGATTGTGTAGACCACGTGTACAGTAGCACACACCTACCTACATACCTACCTACCTATTTAGGAGGATTTAAGGCTAACGTTAACCCTGACCAGGTTGTCATCCAAATCCCTCGCTTAAGGCGCCAATACTTATGCTTCATTACAATCTTTGCAAACAAAAGACAACATTTGATAGTACTGGGAATAATTCAATATTTGCTTTTCATGGGAATATTACAGTGTGCCAAACCAATGCTTTCACTTAGACATTGCTATCAGAGGACACATCGATCACTGTAATGGAGTATTGACTGTTTACGGTCTTGTGAAATGGGCCTGTTTGAAGCATGGACAAACATGGCAAATACAAATGAGCCGCGACATGAGATTTCCAACAATGTGGTACTTTGACAAGTGTAGACTCAGAGGAGCCTGTGTAGCCTCCTGTTAAGTTTAGAAACTCCAAATGATGTTCTGTCAGTAGCTTAACACTCATAGAATATTCAAGCGACTAGCAAAGGCTCTGATCAGACTGCGCTTATGCGCAGACCGATCTGAGCCTTTGTTTGTCGCACATACCACATTGTTGGAAATCTCATGTCACGGCTCAAATATAGAGGAAATATTTGATGATATAAACATAACACCATTGCCTTTATACGGAACAGAACAGAACAGATATTATATTGACGTAAACTGTACATTGTCTTGTCAGACATACATGAATATAACAACAATTCTTAAATGGCCACACTAGATGTATACATAATTTAACAACACAGTCTTAAAATGGTCACAACAAAAACTAGATAAGAACAACTGTATATGTGCTCCCATATTAGTTACTTAAATATGGATTAAAATTCTGTTTTATAAGAGAATACAATCTTAAACGTAACTTATTTTATTGTCTATCAAACTATTACCTACACTGTTACCTATACTGTTACCTAAACTGGAGGCGGAGTCTGGCTATGATAAAAATTGTTGATGCGTTACTAAATACCAGCACGTGTGCTAGACTGAATATCAAATAAACAAAATCAGATATTACATAGACAAAGGATACTTGTAAACTTTTAGTATGTAAATCCTTAGATCTGATCTTGTCGAAACTGGCTTGATAACTCAATTTCTGCTTATTCAAAGTATGTAATTGAATTTAAGTAAACTTGGGAAACAGGAAAGCCTAAATCAAATTGATATCAAATATATGCAGCTGGCACTTGAAGGAACAGCATATCTTGAGATAATTCTACATTCGTTTGTAAAAAGTAATGATAGCAATATATTGGTTATTAATTTAGAGACACACTAATTATCACTCAATTTAGTGATGAGTTAAAATGAAAATTCAAGCCTGCAGAACGAGTGGCGATCGTAATGTTGTTATTATAGTGATATATTCTTTGGCACCGACCAACGTTTATTGATTACTGTAAGAACGCTGCCAGTTCTGTTGTGTGCATAAACAGATTGGTCTACTGTGTATGTTTTGAAAGACAGGTCTCTCAAGATATGGTAGATTAAAGTTATCCTAAATGATCTCATCAATTCTTGTGAAAATCTAGATTCTATACACGCTATATACAGGCCTCCAGATAAGAGTGCGTACCAGAAAATTATTTTTCTTATTTCTCAACCAAAACATATGTTGTGGGTAATCAAAAGAACCCTTTCGATAAGACGGTTCTTTTGAGCACCCAAAACATTTGTTTAAATCAATGGGTAAGGAAATTTTTTACACTTTTACGCTCAAGACTTTGTTCATCTAAACCTATGAATATATATGGGCCAGCTCATGAGATGTTAGTACTTATCACACAAGCAAGCATGGAAGGATCAGATTGTTTTGCCCAAATACTTAGTCTCATCACAGCATTCACTGCTCGCACACAGTACATATGATACTTATATATGATGTCTACAACAATGTTTACACTTCTAGGCCCACTAGATATCTGTGTATCCACGTATAAAGGATAACTTTGCGCCTATACGATAAGAACAACCATCTCAACAACGGGCTCATTTTATCACTTACCTGTATTAACCACAGGGATAGTATCAGGTTTATCGCTTGTAAGATACTTTATTATAACTCCAGAGACCTTATTTACGTATTTGATCCAGATCATGGGATTTTGCTACTTACTGCATATGCGTAAAGTTATTCTTAAATTAACCCTTTGTATACAGGGGTAACCCCTTAACAGGTACTTTTAAAACAGTGAAGAGGCTATGTTTGATCAGGGTCTACACTGTTTGGTTATGAAGTTCAATGATATTTATTCCAAAGAAATAAATCAATGACAAAAATAAAATAAATTAGATACCTCTTAAATGACAAATGGTCTCGGACTAAAAGAGTCCACAGTTAAATGAAAAACAACAACAAAACAATAGCTCAATAAGAGGACCCCTTTTTGGAGGAAATGTATGCTAGGATACATCGTATGTATAAATAAGTAATATTTCTTAAATGGATGTCCCAATTCTACATGTATATATTCAAATATCTGATCACATTTTCCAGTAAAAAAAACTGGAGAAAATGCAAAATTTATGCTTGTAGCTGCTCCCATTAACATTTGCAGAAGGTAATAAAATTTCAAACAGTAAAACCAGTGTTACACTACAGATTAGAAGCGCTGATAACAAAATGAAGTTATTCCGGTTCAAAACAGGCATTTTTGTAGGGGTATTCACCTTACTCCATACCATATCCTTCTCTTTACGCTTATAACTTCATACACTATGCACATTTATTTGTTGCTTTGTCTGTGGATTGTGCAATTTGGCAGGCAGGTTTGCATTCTTATAGTTTACTATTTGGCTTGATAAGAGCACCTGCAGCATTCCTTTTGCGCCAATGCCAAAGTCGTAGTTGTGTGCGTGTATGTCTGTGCGTGCGTAGGTATCTGTGTTTGTGTGTATATGTATTTGTGTGTGCGTACATGCGCGCGTGTATATGTTAGCTTGACTTTAGGTGCCGCTGTCAACTCGTCGTGGGAGCGCAGTGGCTCAGTGGTAGAGTGCTTGACTCGAGACCGAAGGGCCGCGGGTTCGAGCCTCACCGGCGTCACTGCGTTGTGTCCTTGAGCAAGAACATTAATCCTAGCTTAGTACTGGTTCAACCCAGGAAGACCCGTCCCTTTATAACTGAAAGATTGTTGATGGGACGTAAAGAATCAAATCAAACAAACAAACAAAAAATCAACTCGTCGTACGGATCAAATATAATATAATAGATTTATAAATGAAAAGAATTATAGGGAGTGTACGTTTAACTACATAAAATACACAGCTGGACAATGTGAAACATCAGTATTGTCATAAATATTTATTTAACACAAACCTATCTCATCCTAGCTGTTTACATTGGCGATAAACCGGTATAGTAATACATTTCACTGATGAACATATTGACATTATATGATAAGCTATGTGAGCCGTGACGTGAACTAGGTAGGATAGGAGAGTCCAACCTGTGCTAATAACGAAACACCCAGATCAGCATTCTTATAAAATGTGAATTCATCAAAAGCGTACTGCCAGTGCATGAAATTTCCAACAGTGTGGTATGTGCGACCAGCAAAGCCTCAGATCAGCCTGCGCATACGCGCAGTCTGA
Source organism: Loripinus fragilis (assembly GCA_964019695.1). Taxonomy (NCBI): domain Eukaryota; kingdom Metazoa; phylum Mollusca; class Bivalvia; order Lucinida; family Lucinidae; genus Loripinus; species Loripinus fragilis. The sequence goes on from OZ026522.1 coordinate 97,035,272, forward strand.
TCAGAGCCTTCGCTAGTGGCTTGAGTGTTCTATGATTGTTAAGCTACTGACTGAACACCATTTGGAGTTTCTACGCTTTAAGGGAGGCAGCACATGCTCATCCGAGTCTACATTTGTCAAAATGCCACATTGTTGGAAATCACATGCCACGGCATCATATGGGCAAAAGGATCTAACATACATTTTTTTTTGCTTTTTAGTAGGTTTGATTCAGGTCTACACGAGCCACAAACCACTGCTATAGCTATACAGGCCATTCAATTATACAGACTATACGAGTCACTACATTCCCTGCCAGTGTTGTCGAAAACGTCGGAGAGGGACTGATGTTTGATACTCTTAGGGTATTCCTGAAAGAATGTTTTGAAAAAGTCGAGTCGAGTCGAACAACAACAGCAGGTCTACGAACAAACACATACAAAATTCCCCAGCATGCAGAGATAAACCTCGCGTTACACACAAAAAAAGCGTTAACGTTTGCATAACAAAACAATGAATATTTTATGCTGTGCATGGTATGCATTAACAAAAAGTCTTATCTTCTGAAACACGCTCATTATTAATGGAGTGTATCTTTATTTACGCATAAAATGATAAAACTGAAGCGATAAATGATAATATATCTCAGATTATAAATTGAACCCCTTCCCAGCATACTCAGTCATGAGCAGCCTGTCAGAATCAGACTGTATAGTGATCAAGGCTTCCTTTCGTTCGCTTACAAATATTTGAGATGCTTAAGTTGGCTGGCTACACTATAAAAGGTTTCTTTTTTCTCACTTAATGTTGTTTTATCAATTTTGGCAATCTGTACTGGTAGCAATATATTTCTCTATCGTGCAAAACATGCACCGATGTAACTTCTAGCGTTTTTACTATTGTTATTATTTCAGGAATTAAGAGAGTACATAGCTGCAAGGTAGACATTGGCACCGTAAAACTGGTTTAAGCCTTCCATTAAAATATTTTTAGGGACCGTTCCTAGGTGGTACTTCTTTTGTGGATCATTTGTGTTATTTATGTTTTGTGTTCTTCATGCTTTTGCGTCTGTTCATTGCTGCCTTACTGTCACCTGCTGGGAAAGGGCTGATCTCTTGGCTCTTCTTTATGATGTTTAATTTGATTTTGTCCCTTTCCCATTAGGTATCCTGGTCAGCTGCATGTGGTACTTGCTTTTATCAATTCCTGATCTTTGCCGCCTTTCTTACTTTGTTGTGTGGTATTTTTCATTTTTCTTCAAATTTTAAAAGACACTTCTGTAAGCAAACAGTGGAGAGCCTGATCAGACGCCGCATTTGCGGCGTCTGATGTGGCGGGTTTTGCACTGTTCGCCTATGTCCCACAAAAGGCCGCTATACTTGTATGGGTTAATATGTCGTTCACATACGATAACAGCAAAAGACCCAGAACGGTGCCCCGTGCCCAGTCTGACTTCACCCCATTTACAACAGCTTGCGCTATTGCCTGACTCTCATGATTGAATCTATCCATTTCAGCGTTCTTCAACCGTAGCTGAACAGTTAACATTTTAGGAGTCCTTGATGGGAGGGTTGGAAGGATTTCTCAAAATCGAATATGTCCTTAATTGTCCAGCTGTCCTTTATTATTCAAAAAGTGTAGCCAATAATTTATAATTGAAGCCAACTGAGCATATTGCCTATCCAATAGAAGTTTATGTTAATCAAGATGAACCATGCCATTTGAACACACTATAATATATGTTCATGAAACTAACACTGTTCACAAGTCAATGGAATTAGGCAATAATTGCATGTAAGTGATCTGTTATTTTTCTTGAAGAGGGTGCATGCAATAGACCTTTGGGAGATTACTGTTAGAAAAGATGAGTGAACACTGGACCTAACTTAGTTGCTAGCTATTTAAGGGTTATGGGATGAAGCTTATCAGGTTCGAAATTTCATGAAGGGTTCGTTAATTTGATTATACTGTTTCTCTATGATAATACATTGCAATAGGTTGGAATCCTCCATGCGTGCTTAACATTTTTGTGCTTCAACAACAGCAGAATCTAGGGCGAAGACTTGGTGTCAGTAAAATGCATTTAAGCCCCCCATTGGCCTTGGCTGCTGTCCGTTCTAAGGCTGTAGTCCTGTTGTTGTTGATTCGTTGTTGATTGTTACTCCCATTGTACTATTCTATAATAATTCTATGTTTTGTTGTGTGTTGCTTTGTGCCCATTCTAGTTTTGCAATCATGTCGATGGGGAAGAGAGAGCTGGTTGCTTTGCTTTGTTTGTCTTCCTGATGTCTCGTGATTGTTGTGTGGCTATTCCTCACGATGCCACGGGTTTGTCTGCAGTTTGTGATTGTGGTATTTCCTGATCATACTCACTTTTATCTTCAATCCTTTGAGAAGTTTTGTTACGCCTTCCTTGGAAACACAATTATCCATAAAATGCGCCGTCCTTTCCAGAAAATGGAACTGGCTATGTTCACATCAGTGAACTGACCATTAAATTCCTCTGCCTCCGATGTTCTTTTTTCAAAGGTGAAATACCTTGGTAGTCTTACTTATAAATCAACCGCTAGAAAAAGTGGAATATATATTGATAACATACGACAGTATGCATGCCTGGTCACAGTTTATAGCTATGGGTTCCTCTTTAATTGTGCATTATAGACTAAATGACGTAAAACTTCGTCGGTGGGTTGGGGCCTGATGCTTGTCTTTAGCTCGTGTTTGATTATATTGTTTCTCAGTGATGATGCACTGCATAAGTTAGGGTGTCTACATGCGTGCGGTTTTAAATACAACATAATCTAGGCGGAGATTTGACACAAGTATATTTAAGCCCCGCAGTGGCTACGGCTGCTGTCCGTCATAAGAGGTGGTTCTAATGTTGTTGATTCATTGTGTAATCCTATCCCATTAGGGTTTAACTGTGTGATTTCTTTTGCTCCAGTATTCATTTCCATTAAATGTTGCGTCCTTATCTTTGTTTTTTTTCTCCTTTTCATATCTTGATAAGTATGTAATAGGAGATGATGCATCGATAAGCTAGGGATCTTTCATGCGAACCAAATATCTATGTGTCTTAATCCACATCACAATATGTTTGGGCCCTCCATTTATTTTTTCTGGACGTTTGTTGGTCATTTTTGTTATTTGAGTGTCGTGTTTGTCTTTATTGTGCTGTCTTGTCTGTTTCTTGTGGCCTTGTGGTCGTCTCTTGGGAGGGGCTGGCCTCTTGGCTCGCTTGTGTGTTATGTGTTCTTGCCATGTGGTGTCCCGGGTCGGGTGTGGTACTTGATTGTATCGATTACTGATCTTTGCCTTCTTATTTGCTTTACTTGTACGTACCATCTACGAGAATGCATTATTTTTAAAAGTTTGCAGACCAAAACATATATCTTCCTGTGATATTCCAACAATGGCTCTAAGAATAAAATTACTGTGAAGCAGTTATGCGTTAATTCATACTTTGCTAACAAAACGACGCCTAGTAAACAACCAGAGATCCCAACCGCCACCCACAATGTTCATAAAAACATACTAAAACGTTACATTTTATACCATTTTTATATTGAGAATGCAATAGTAACAATTTATCCTGGTCTCCATATATTGCTGATCTGTTAAACAGTTGTAACGATTCATTGTAAAAAGAGACGAAAACCTGTGAACTAGTCTGTATGCATTTTACTGGTGGGTTAAAGCCAAACTAATGGCAGATAATAATAACTTCCTATGCAATTGCTGAATTTTATGCGTTTTCAGTAGTTGTGAAAACGTCTTCTGTTAATTAAACTATTATGTATACCATTTTAAGATTGCTTTTGATCATATGGAATGTGGGCTACCTGTAACAACTATACTAAAGGAAGACATGATCTCAGAATGTTGCAAGATGTTCCTCGCTCTCTTTCCTTTGGTGTATGTTGTTCGCAGTATAGTTAAAACAAGGTTATTGATATCATAAGATTCGTACAGCTTTTTCTAAATTCCACTACACAGACTTAATAACGACCCGACGTAAAGCTTGTATCCGTGGGTTGGTGCTTGATGGCCTCCGTTGGTGCCTGTGCATGTGGGTTGGCTGGTTCCACCTTGGTACAACTTGGGGTTTTCTTTAGCTCAGACTTCCTACGAGTCGCGAGCACTTATCTTTGTTTCGTCATAGTGTGTTAATTTAATTAGATTGTTTCTCTGGGATGATACATTGCATATGTTAGGAAAAGTAAGTAAGGGTGCAAAGATCAGGAATCGATACAATCAAGTACCACACCTGACCAAGGATACCAATGGGAAAGTGACAAATTCACATTTAGACACCACACACGAGAACGAAGAGATCTCTATGTGAGCTAAGCATTTTGTTTTGTGTTTTAACAACGGCTTCCCCAAGTGGCTTGGTCTTCTGTACGTTCTAAGGCAGTGGTCCCGTTGTCCTTGCTTTCAATGATTGTGGGGGTTTTGTGTTTGGTCATTGTTTTCTTTTGTAGTTCTTAATATCCTTTCTAGTTGTGCAATTGTCTTGATGGGGAAGATAGAGCTGATTGTCTTCCGGTATATGGTGACTGTTAGTGTTCTGCGACTCTCCATCACGGTACCGTTGTTGGTCTGGAGTGTGTGATTGTGGTATTTACTGATCATACTCACTTACTTTTTAACCCATTGTTTGGCATTGCCGATATAAACTAAATAACATTGGCATAACATATTGTCGGTTCAAAGATAGATGAGAATCGCTGTAAACAAACACTGGTGAATTAACCTTGGGTTTGGGCGTGCAGCTAATCCCAGTTTACAGTTTTAATGAACCTACCACAGAATACTGCATATGCGCGTGGTGGTTTACCTGCGTATAAGAAAAACAGAACCGCCTCATTACTATGCATCTTTAAACTGACAGTAAATAACATACCAGAACAATACAAGCTAGACCAAACTAAAAATACAATTAGTCGGATTAGTTACAAAACTAGTAAGCGAGTACGACCCCTGAATACTGTGTGTAGCTGCATGAAATACGAGGAAATGAAGTCTTTAAAGCTTCTGTTCAGATCTTTTATATTATTATATGCATGTCTTGTATTATACCACAGAATAGAATGAAGTTTAAACACACCCTGAATAATGTATTTTTGTTCTTCTGGTAGTTTTGTGTTTAAAATGTATGGTGTTTATATAATAATCTCTTCATATGTACATTAAATTCATTGAAGAAACATTCACGCAAAGCTCTCTGTCTTCAAACGTCTTCTATTAGAAAACATTTCCCTATTCATAAATCAAATCTCAGTTTATCCAAACCTCATAACCTGGAATTCCACTGTAAGTTTCTTGTGAAAGACGTAAACATGTGAGAATAATTAATCATGCAAAGTAATGTTTTTAGCTTGCTCAGGTTATCAGCAAGGAAACACAAACATATGCACATGTTTATCTAAATTGCAGGAGCTCTGCGATAAATAAAATTCCCACACGAAAACGGTGCACCATGAAACGATCAAATAAGAATGCTGTATAATGTTTTAACGAAAATGTTGCAATAGATTGCATAGCAAATGGATGATGATTAAGGATTTCATCTTTTAAACCAAGCGATTGACGGTTAATGGATGACGCTGGGCTTAAAAGTAGATAGCTCATTCCTTCAGAGCCCAACACTCATCAGCGGTATGTAAACGCTTGAGACGTGTTCATCTATGTATGTAAACGTTTGAGACATGTACATCTATGTATGTAAATCTTTGGCATGTACATCGATGGGGTGTTGATATTGTTTAAATTCTGGGTCTTCTGAAACACTGGATTCTGAGATAAAGCTGAATGCTGTTTGAAAAGTATTATACGGGCTTTGTCGTTTGTTAGAGGGAGTTGATACACAACTCTAATTAGCAGACTCAATGAAACCGATTCTGTTGTTATAAAATTTTCAGTTTGGCTTTTTTTTTTGGAAGGATCCGTTTTCAAGATTATTTAGAGGTCGCAATATCTGTTGTTGTGTAAAGTCGAGTTGGTAGTTTCATACCTGACATCGATAATGTGTTGCTGTTTTTTCATATTAGGACCCTTCAGACTCATTAGAGTCAGGCAGAAAGGACCGGAAAGCAGAACATTGCATACGTTTAACCAGTTTTTATTTAATGTTTTACTGTAAGCGTCTCGTTACTGAGTGTCCTTGATTTAAGCTATTTATTGTCTTTTTACTAATTGTTTTGTACTATCTCTGAACCAATTAGTCATACATTGTATTTCATTCAGAATTACTCACAAATATTTCGTTGTCACTTTTTCAGAAGCGAAACTATTCTACTTTGGAACATGGAACGTATAAGATGCTTATTTGTTATCTGTCAGTTTTTTTAGTCTGATTAGTGATGTCAGGGTGCAGGGAAATAACGATTGTATAGCATTCCAATGCAGCAACAATTATCTGAGAATCAAATCTCTGCCTGCTGATAACCGTTGCAAACAAATTCGATTTGTTTTTAAAATGCTCTTAAAATCAAATTAATTTTATTGGTTTTATGTAAAGTCCAGTTACAGGACTGTCACCAGTCACATGTATACAGTTACACAAGAACAATCACAGACTTAAGTACAAATATTATCATCAATTGAATTAAGATATATGAAAAATATATAAAAAAATACATGCTTGTGTTTAATAGATCAGACAATTAAACATTGACAATTCTCAACATCGAGACTGTCCGAGATTTCATGTAGAACACTCATGCACACTCTGAGTAAATATACCTAAGTATTCAAATGAAAAAAGAGAACAGCGTCAACATCAAAACGTGTCATTATCCAGCACAATATGCATTAATATCCAGCACAACATGCATTATCAGCATGTGTCATAATCTTTACATTCCATTATAAAAGTGCATTTCTCATCTACATATTTACTGGAAAAAGAAGGAACAATTTGTTCTAAATCACCCCAACAACTTATTTCTCGTATATGTTGAAAGTGAGTCACATTCCATAACAAAATGTTTTTCATCTCCAACAGCCATGTCATATAAACAGCATTTCCTCTCGCTCTATGCCTATCTGTTTCTTAGCTTTGCAAATGTGAAAATTCTTTTACTCTTGACAACTTATTAACGAACAGATAGGTTTCCCTTTCATATCAAGTTCTCAACTTGTTTCCATTAGGCCGACATTTACTGTCATTATGGATTTTATCTTTCCAGAAATTAATGTAAGAATTTTTCAGTTCATTCATTAATGAATGCAATAATTTCTTTTTGGAAGTGTTCTGATAATTCCAGAGTCGCGAAAATTTAATATTTTGCACAAATATCTTAAACTTTTGGGCGAAGCCTTTTGGAAAATTCATGTTGTCTTCATATGATTGATAAGCCAAATAACTCAACCAAGCGTTTGTTGATGCCTGTAGACCAGAAATTGATAATAGAAAAAACACCAAATTCTGCTCTAACAGCATCATTTACTGAATATTTATGGACATCCCTAACATTCTTAAAGAATTTTAGCTGATTGTTTTTTCAGGAATAAATAAATCATATCTATTTTCCATCTAAGTCACTCCAGCTTTATTTGTTTAATATTCGACAGACCATACCTCACTTCCATATAGGAGAATTGGCTTTACACATTGACTAAATAAAGTAACATATAAACCTGTGTTCATAGAGGCTGCAAAAAGGGCCTTCATAATACAGAAGATGGCCTTAAGTATCTTATTGCAAACAGACTTAATCCTTGTGTAAAAGCACCAGAAGACCTAAAATGTTTACCTAAATACTTATATTCATTTACATCTTTTAGAAAGTTATTTCCACCGATAAAGTTGTACCCCTTCAGGACTCTGCCTGCTTTTTTGGAAATTATGATTTTTGTTTTGTCGAGATTTACTTTAAAATTCAATTTATTACAAAAGCCTTCTAATCTACAAAGAAGAGTTTGCAAGCATTTGACCGTTTTAAATAAAAGTACAATGTCATCTGCATACATCAGATAGTATATATGTAAGTCGCACTTTCCTAGGGGCAGTGGATCGCATTGTTCATCAAATCATTTCGACAAATCATTTAGGTACAACGAAAAAAGTAGTGCTTTGGACACACAAAAATGCTAAGTGAGTATGATCAGGAAATACAAAAATCACAAACCGCAGACAAACCCATGACACCGCGAGAAAGAACCACACAACCATCACGAGACACCAGGAAGACAAACCATGCATCTAAAGCAACCAGCTTTCTTTCCCATCAAGATGATTCTAAAACAAAAATTGGTAACGTACAACAAAACATACAACAATTAAGACTCCCACAACGGGAGTAACAATCAACAGCGCATCAGCAACAACAGAACCACCGCCTTAGAACGGACAGCAGTCTAAGCCACCGAGTGGGGGTGGGGGGGGGGGGCTTAAATGCATTTCACTGGTACCAAATCTTCGCCCTAGATTCTGCTGTTGTTGGAGTACAAAAAGTGTTCAGCTCGCATGGAGGCCTTCCAGCTATTACAATGTATTATCGTGGAGAAACACTCTAATCAAATTAACAAACAACCCTGCTTGACCCAAATCTTAATTTCAGAAGAATTACTTAAAGCATTTTCTGTCTTTTTGGAGTATATTAATGTTTGGTACATATCTATTAGATCTGCGTTCAATACAACAGTGAACCGGATTCCAAAGTGAATAAAAAGAAAATGCCACTTAAGAGACCTCTGTCCAACTTTCAAGTGGGTATAAAGCCTTCAAATTAGATTGAACTTAACAGACATAAAAGTCAATTGACAAGTGACTGAGACGATACACTGGAAAAATACAGTAAAAAGATAAAACGCTGGGCATGTATTTCAGTGTGCCAGCATACGTGAAACAGGGAAGAGTTAGTGGGGGACCGAACCCCGTAATTAGCACACCAGAAAGCCTAAGGCACATATAAAGAAAAAAAATATACAATAATCAAAGCAATCAGTTCCCTCTTCCTCGGCGAGATTTACTATTTTGTTTACGAATGGTTTTTTTTAAATATTTTTTTACTCTAGCTGCCAAATTTTCAGGGATACGGGTTTGAAAACTTGAAGGCGTGAATGCTCACCTCTGTGTTCACACCTGCTCAGCATCGCAGCCCGCCCGGGATTGGCAAGGAGAATGGACTTTAGCGTAGACACAAAAATATATATCTATCTTGCCGTGGTAGTGTGGCCAACTTTCTTCCGTTCCGCGTTCCTTCCAGCAATTGATTTGTACAATCACGGCATTTATTTTGTTGACATTAATCAGGGGTATTTAAAGGCGGGCTGTCGTTAAATGCGCTAAAGTGGTCTAGCTGGCTAGAAGAGCGATTTTTCCATCGGTTTTAATAAAGAGATTCGTGATCCGTGGAATGCGACAATCTTTTAATCTTCTTTGCCAGCCAATTTGTGCGTGAATTTAGAAATTGTTCATCATTGTATACACAAATTGTACAACCACTACACTCATAACCTTGCTTAACGGGTTTCATTACTGTTCAAACAAGATACATTGTCTAGTTTCAGTACAAGATATTTGAGCCACGACGTGTCATGTCCAACAATGTGGCATTTTGACAAGTGTAGACTCAGACGAGGCTGTGCAGTCCCCTTTTAAGCTTAGATACTGCAAATGGTGTTCAATCAGTAGCTTAGACGTCGCGTCAGATGTTGGTGTTAATTTTAAAAACGTAGGGGTCCTCTCTATTGAAAGTTCTATATTTCACTTATTCCATTATACATTTTTACAAACTAAACATCAAAGAAAAGGTTATTAATTATATTTTACATTGATGAAAGACGAAAGACAAATTAAGATACAAAGAAAAAGTTATCGCTAACATGTTCCGTATAAATTGCCGTTATTTTGCATGTAGAGATGTAACACAAATCGTTTGGTGGAGTGTTTCTAAATCCAAAAGTTTTAACTTATAATGCATGAAATCTTGTAATTTTCCCCGCATAGCTACTTTTTGTGCTTATCCTCACGACGACATGCGCGAAATTGGCGTTAATCGGCAAACTAACCAGAAATAGTCAACCAAGCAAAGAAACGGAACGTGTAGAGATTTAAAGAAAACGTTGAAAACATGGGGTCTGTGTATTTATGATGATGTATTACTTTTTAGTGCCTCGTGTTTTTGAAATTCGAAGTATATCACAAAAATGCGTTTTCAAAATAGAATTAAAATTTGGATTTATTCTTGATTTTTTCAATATTTAGAGCAAAAAATTGTTATTTTTCTATGTCTAGCAAAAATGTCACACTCACGCAAATGGCGTCTTCGGAAATATGAGACATTAATTCAATACTAAATGAAAAGATGTTTCTTCAAACTTATTTCTCTCTAAATAAGATATGTAAATGCGTTTTTCATATATTTTATGCTGTTTTTATATTAAGAGAAATTGTTAAATATTGAATAAAATATCGCTAAAATGCTTTGTCTAGCAAAAATGTCACAGACGTCGTTTTTACTTTGCTAACGTTAACATTTTAGCGTTATATTATGCGTAAATGCCAAAAACTTAATCGCGCATTTTCTTAAAACTTATATACTTATATACTGATGCATTAGCATAGTCTTGTAGGACACTGTCCTATATAAAGTAATATAAAATAGTTCACTGGCCAGAATTAATTCGAAAAATCTGAATATTCAGTTATCTTTACCCCTGTTTTCAGGAATATTCAGGAAATATATCACTGGAGCTTGAAATTCGATCCTTATTCACTCCTATAGCCCCTAAACCGAAAGCTCATAATGTCATTACGTAATGATGACATTTAAGCTTTTGGTTATGAGGCATATACATGTAATGTAAGGACCAAACTTTAAGCTCCTGTGTATATATACAGCCACATGACATACCCACTCTCCACCCAGTGACGTTGCCGCTTAAATCGATATATTTCCAGATGTTTTGCAAAAAATATTGTCCAAAAACTATAGATGCTAAAAATTTGAAAAAAGTACCAAATGAAAGCAAATTGATTTACGCAATAAACATTTTATTGTAGCTTCTCGGTTTCTGTTGTTTTCGTATGGTAGTAATTTAAACGCAAACACAAATTAAAATGACAGTTTTCGGTGACGTTCACGTTAGCGTCTACGGGAATAGTGATGTTTTAAAGTTTACATTCACTTTTAAATGCGTTCTACTTGAGAACCAAAAGTGTACTTATTTTAACTATTTATTGTATATTGCTGCTCTCTATTCGCTCTTCATCCCTGTAAGTTTTATAAAATTTAACCCATTAAGTTTGTCATGGTATTTTTTACAAAATTCTAGAAAGGTCTTGTTTCAAGCGGCGACGTCGCAAAGTGGCAAACAACTACATTTCCCGAGACTGTACATCATATTGCTAGGTATTAGTAATAGTCAACTCATTGGAAGCCATACGATGAAAAGGGTGTGTCTGAAACTCAAACGTGACGTGCTCGAATCTCAAATGAATTAATTTCTTTGTTGTTTTCATTCATTTGTGTCTACATGTTTGTTTGTGCCAACACTAACTCTTGGCGATATTTTGGTCATTATCGCATATACGCAAAAAGCCTCGTGAAAATGTGGATGCTGATATACATGTATCAAGCGGTGATAGAGGCCAGTCTCAATTCTACAGCTATTTATCATCTTCATTCATACTTTACTCTGACGAGCCTGTACCATTACACAGACTTTCCCGAGTCGCGAGTCCTAGCTGCCGGACAATGCGATAAGTACCAAACGCTTACGTATTGGCATATTTTAATATAAAACATGCAAAGGTGTGTGCAGCGAAGATATCCTTAAGACCTATAATCACCCTGTCTGTCCGTCCGTCTGTCCATTGAAGTCTACTGCAACGAGAATAAATTTATGTAGTTAATAAGCATCGACCGAGCAATCGCATTTACTACTGAAAATAATTGTGCTTACCTGGGTATACCCTACTTTTCGTAATTCTACTCGGGAACATGTATTAATAAAACCTTTAAAAACTTAAATATATATAAACCAAAACAAACTTTTCATCTGATCATTTTACAACTGGGCATGTGTGCTTAGAAGTACATGTATTAACGCAAGGAAGATCGCCTCTCTTATCTGTGAAAATCTCATTCTTTGACGTGTTTAAACAACTTTTGACGTTACACAAATTAACACCAACATCTGACGCGACGTCTAAACAATCATAGAATATTGAAGCGACTAGCAAAGGCTCTGATCAGACTGCGCGTATGCACAGGCTGATCTGAGGCTTTGATGGGCGCACATACCACATTGTTGGAAATCTCATGTCACGGTTCATTTGTAAATTGTCCTTATTCTCAGGGAGGGGAATAGAATGAGCCAGCACATGATATTTTGACACTGATCACATTGTTGAACAACAAAGGACCAGTCTCGTTAGAGCCATCGCTGCTAGCATACACAGTGTTTGTATGTAGATGAGGACCCAGACGCCAATTTATGCCTCAAAAATAGTAAGTGAGTATGATCAGGAAATACCACGATCACAAACTGCAGACAACCCCGTGGCACCGCGAGGAAGAGCCGCTCAACCATCACGAGACACCAGGAAGACAAATTAAGCAAAGCAATCAGCTCTCTTTTCCACATCAAGATGATTGCAATACTAGAATGGACATAAAGTAACGTACAACAAAAAGACTCCCACAATGGGAGTAATAATAAACAAAAAGTCAACAACAACAGAACCACCGCCTTAGAACGGACAGCAGCCTAAGCCACCGGGGGGCTTAAATGCATTTTGCTGGTACCAAATCTTCGCCCTAGATTCTGCTGTTGTTGAAGTACAAGAAATGTTCAGCTCGCATGGAGGCCATCTAACTAATGCAATGTATCATCATGGAAAACACTCTAATCAAATTAACACTCCATGATGAAACAAAGAAAAGGGCTCATGACTCACAGATAGTCAGAGCTTAAGAAAACCTCAAGCCCAGCTCCACAAGTTAGCATGAGCGTTGAAAGGTTTTCATTACAAATATGCGATTAGTACAAAGATCTCATGTACAGACCGAGATGGCTTAGGATGCATTTTCGGATTTCACCTTCATCAGAATTGCAAGACATTCGTGTTTCCATGCAGTTCAACAAGATTAACCTTACGCACGAAGTGAGGGCGAAATAAGAACTGGCCCCGAGGTTATACAACTTTTTCAGCTCAGCTGGGCACGAACTTTATCCTGCTTATAAATGTTAAAATGCCAACAATTGTTGGCATTTTAATATTTATTAGCATGATAATTACAACATCTGAGAGACTTAAAGCCAGAAACTTCTTTATTTGTCCGTATTTTAGTGTTTATGAGCATTTGGAATTTCGTGCTGAGTTGAGTTGAGTTGAGCATGAAAAACAGAACACATACAAAATGTATGTTAAGAAAACAAAATGTAGCCCATGAGCTTGAATTGCTAACTTGCTTGTTCATGTAACATAATGCAAACAACATACACAGTGTCATCCTCAGCTTTCCTGTTGAAAGCTGGCCACCATCATTGTGTTCTAAGCAACAAACAGAGACATGACTGAGGGAGTACCTCCAGCCTCATGATCACCACCAATTCTTTTGTTTAACTGATATTTTGTTGCCAAGCAGCAAACCTGTCTCAAAATAGCCTAAAAGGAGCACAAAAGCAAGATCCTACTGACCACATGATTAGCTCACACCAAGACGAATAAATGCTCGTTTGCCATGAATTTCAATACAATAATATACAAAATTGACCAACTGTAATTTAACAAATCATCACTAATTGCTAATAACCAGTTATCTTATCCAGTAACAAACAGTTCTTGCACTGTTTTGACTATTTGAAAAAGTGAAAAAAAAGCCTTGGGCAATGCATTAAACTGAAATTCATCTTCAACAATCATTAAACAATGGTCACATTCACATTCACAGATTCTACTAAATCTACCCGTTTCAATTTTAGTCTTATGTGAACTTGTTCTGAATCTAGTTAAGCAATATCTTTTATCAGAAATCTTAATAATAGAAAGATATTGTTCAGTTTGAAAATTATCTTTAAAGGAAACTGTGTTCTTAGTTTATGATCAGTATTATTGAGTGTAAATTGAGCCCAAATTTCTTTTATATTTGATTAAAATATTCCTTGTAATAGACTTTTTAAGTTTACGTAAATGTATAGGTTATCATTATAAGCATAAGGAATGTCAAGCAGAATGATTTACTGCGTATGGAAGAAAAACGAAGAATGAATACCATACCATACCTTAGAACCCTTAAAAATAACAGTCATTTATACATTTTACCAAAATATGTGACCAGAAATTCGTTATTTTTGCAAAATCCAATTTTTAGAAGGACAGGCATCCTATTTGAACTTTAATCAGTTGGTGGCTTAACTAGCCAATTAACTTTAACCAGCCTGTAATATCCCCGACCAAACCATCAAAAGTTTTTAAAATTATGAAAATGTTTCTGGTAGAGGCAGACATGCCTAATATTGACGTCAACAACAGTAAGAACCAGTTGTTTGAAAAGATCAGGAATAGATGGTATTGCATTTATAAATTTAATCACCAGTTGCTAATTGCTCTGGTGTGACTTGCTTCAGACAAGTTTTCAAACCGATATTATACATATTTTAAGAAACCAATTGCCAGTACCATGGATAGAGTTTAGAAAATGCTTTACGGGTCAATGATATCAATTGCATTGTTGGAATAAATTCGCAATCAAATAATTATTTCTATTTTTTGAAGTCATTAGAGCATACCCTGACAAAAAGTAAGTGAGTATGATCATGAATATCATAACACAACCTTGGAAGCCTTAGACAAGGTTCAGTCAGCAAATAAACCTTCCTAAAGGGGGGAAATATGTCATAGGCTACTTTGTACATTCCTATAAACCCCATATAACGTCCCATACCCATATCCAATATTGACCCGTATTGTAATGTTAGTTGTGAGTTACCCTATTTAGGCAGGTAACTGTAGGTATTTACCTTTATGCTAGTACTGTAGCACCACAACTCACATTCTTATTATTGTATTGCACAATAAACATCATTGTACTTTCATTGTAAATTTAATATTGGATAATAGTCATTAAATATATTATTTAAATATATTTGTTGCAGGTATGTAAACTTAAATGTTTTATCATCATTTTATCACAACCTCATCAATCATGTTGTATTAGAAATTGTCTATTTTGTATATTTCATGTTTTGTTGTGCGCGATGTATGTAATGGCGATAGGGTAAAGTTTTCAGGTGTTTCTTATATGTACACCTGTTGATTTCAAACACGACAGCTTATCCCTATAGCCATGACACAACTCACATTCTTATTATTGTATTGCACAATAAACATCATTGTACTTTCATTGTAAATTTAATATTGGATAATAGTCATTAAATATATTATTTAAATATATTTGTTGCAGGCTTGTCTTTACTTGTGAAGGAACCCACGCCCATTTTACATAGCCGTTGGAGGTTTATTGATTTTATCCCAGCGAGCAAGGGGTGAAGCGGTGACATAACCATCATAGATTGGGATCAGAACGTCTCTGAAATTTCTTCCAAAGCTACTACAACACTAGGTTTCTTTTGCAGGCTTTTGCGTTTGGCCCGACTTAAACTAGAGTATGCAGTGCTAATTTAGAACCCTTAATCTAAAACTTAGATTAACCAAATTAAGAAAGTACAGAGGACGCAGTCCGCTGGACCTTATGTTTAGTGGCCGTCTCATGAAGTCTGTAGGGATCGGTCCTCCAACAAATTCATTGTGGTGCTGTGCCTATTCCAAAAGACAAGTACTAGACCCCTGCTTACATTCCAAAAGTTACCAGGTCATCAAATAGCATTCAATATGGTTTTACGAGACAAAGTGATGTCCGGAAGAATTCGTCCCCCACCTAGAACTATTCCACGTTTGATTAGTACTCTCCTTCTGTGGTCCCTACCCAGACCACAGAGGAGTTTGGGGCTCCAATTTAGTCAAATACACAGACGAGACTTTTTATTAAAAGAGGATTGTCAATATTGTGTTAATATCTTTGGTGTAGAGTTGATAGCTTCTATGAGTGTCATCTAGTGACATACGAAGTCTCTTATAACAAATCAAAATCAAATTTGCATCGGGATACCAACAATTGGTCTATTCAATCTAAAACCATACCAAATAAATGCTTTATCCAAACCATAACTAAGTGCACCACAAACCTTTTGACTTAACCGGAAGTTGTTGTTCTCTCTCGTATTCAGAAGTGACAAAGCACTTTTCTCATTACCTGCTAAATAAATCGAGCCCTTTCTATTACAATTTGCTTATCTAAGTCTGTGAGTTTTTCTTTGATAGAACTGAAATCGTCTGTTGGCAAACTAGCACGTAAAAGCAAAATAAACAAAACAGACGATTACGTAGGCTCGAAACAAAGCAGCTTATCAAATATTATATCACCATCTGTCAGTCGATCTTAACCAATGCATATTAAACGGCGTGCATTCTGATCACACTTCCCCGTCGTTCAGATAATTACCAGATATTACAGCCGTTGTATTCCTAATGAAAAACGCTTTTTATGACTAGTATTGTGATTTAAGCAGCCCTTGGTTCTTTTATGCAGAAGCTGCCATATGCTAGAAACAAACGATGTATAATAAACGAGTCACGTCGCACGAAAACTGTGTTTCGGGTTGACTGGAAGCATTTATTATTGTCTGTTGTTTAAGTTAGGTTCCAACATTCCAACCAACACACATTCGCTACCTGCGAGCAACTTAGACGCGGCACAGAATGGGCGGAAGCGCAGGTTGATCAATATGTGTCATTCTGTTAATGTAATCGTTTATGCATCTCCAGCTATGAAAGGGGGCGGACTTGATTTAGCAATTTTAGAGTACGCGGAATGCGCCAGAACAGCCATCTAAAACAAGCAAAACTGGGCACTTTGGAGTACTCCGGAGTAAATCAAGCGATTGTCGTTTGAATTGTGAAAACATAACGCAATCCGATTGCTAAAAAGAAGAAAAAAGAATGGCAAAATACACGTGCTTTCAATCTCTTTTGTTTATAACCATATTGTTTCAATATGAATAATTATCAGAACTTATCGGCAAAGACAGAAAAATATCTCGGTACAGTGTAGGCATTGCTCCGCCATCGTATTTTGGAACGTTCTGTCTACACCACAATGGAAGACGGAGTAGCTGGAGTACGCCAGCACAGATGTTCCAGTACACTTGATTTCTATTCTGCCTGTTCGGAGTAAAAAGAGTAAAGCGAACAGCTAAATCAAGTCCGCCCAGGGCTAGGTCATACGAAACGGTAGATGAGATATATTCGATTTCGAGCTGCTCATATGCGTAAGGTTCATCTGTAGATGAAGACTCAGACCCACATATAGACTCATTGCCCTACTGCATATGCGATAAATAGAGGATCTTGCATGAGTGCTCATGTTTTATTGAATTTATTAAACGCGCTAGGGTTTAATGCATTCAATAATACAAGAACACGAATGTGAGGTTCTATTTATCATATACTTTGAAGTAAGAAAGGCGGCAAAGATCAGGAATCGATACAATCAAATACCACACCTGACCCATCTCATTTCTGCCGTAAAACGTTATAATTTTGTCATTATGTACTCAACGTTGTTATGGAAGTCATAACGTTTCCCGAAAATCTGTAAACCATTAGTGGTTTATCGATTTTATTGCATGTCGTTATTTCACTTCCAGACGCGACGTCATATCTTATATGAATGTGTCCATAAACAGGTCCATAAATTATATATGGTATAACATACTCGTGTTGATGGGTATGGCATATAATTCATAATACGAGACTAGTTGATATGTCTAGGAAATGTAACCATCGCAATTTTAGTCAATCTGTGGCATTTTCTGGTCAGATTCAGTTTTTGTTGGCAACGTCAAATGGTATAGTTTCGTCTAAAAGTTATGATAAACGAGATATTTTGATCACACATTTGTTTATTGTCTGCTTTTTAGGCTGATAAGAACACTATTTTATGATGTATATATTTCATATCTTATTAGTTTGGCAAGAGAACTAGTATGTTCTAGTGAAAGTAAGTAAGGGTGCAAAGATCAGGAATCGATACAATCAAGTATCACCCCTGACCCAGGATACCAATGGGAAAGTAACAAACCCACAGTAAGACACCACAATCGAGAGCCAAGAGGTCAGCCCTTTCCCAAAACTAATAAAGGGTTGACTGCTGAGTGACTTAAACAAAGCATTTCCATTAAATAATGATTGTTCGATGTTACATGTTTTTAAATAGAACATACTGTAAGCAAAACAGTGGATACCCTGATCAGGCGTCGCGTTTTGCGACAACTGATCTGGGTCTGAAATGTTAGCACATTTCCCATAAAAAGGCTTATTCCAGTATAAACACTGCGTTTCTACTTTTGTAATACAAAAACATTGTAAGCATGTTATTGTATAAAGTAAATTCTAAAGGCATATAAAGTATTTATTTCAGCTATATTGAGTTGGTAGCAGAAGTAGCATGTGCTGTCGACAGCTTGTACAATAGTGAGATTGAGCTAATTAAATTCATTAATTGCGAACTCAATAACCGATATGAGCCGCGACATGTGATTTCCAACAATGTGGTATCTGCGACCAGCAAAGCCTCAGATCAGCCTGTGCATATGCGCAGTCTGATCAGAGCCTTTGCTTGTCGCTTGAATATTCTATGACTGTTCAGCTACTGACCGAACAGAATTTGGAGTTTCTAAGCTTAAAAGGAGACTGCACAGGCTCGTCTGAGTCTGCACTTGTAAAAATGCCACATTGTTGGAAATCACATGTCACGGCTCAATTATAGTCGTTCTGAACGTGTTAAATGTATTGTTGACATCAGTTGTAAAAGAAACTACTGTCGTGCCAACCAAGAGTGACAGTGACGTAATACTTTGTTTATAATGGCTAAGTAAAACACTTACGTGTAAACTCCACTAGAGCTAACGCGAATCGATGCATCACTTGTGTATTAATCCTATCCGCAGGATAGGATTAATACACGAGTGATCTATCGCTTATAAGTCCCTGATAACTATGTAAACAAAACATGGCGTCACTGTCACTCTTGGCTGGCAGGACAGTACGTAGGTTTTAACTATGGATATACCAAAAAGTAAGTGAGTTTGATCACACACTGCAGACCAAGCCATGGCGCCACGAGGAAGAGACACAGACCGTTAACAGTAACAAAACATAAGAAAGACAAAAAACGCAAAGTAACGAGCTCTCTCTCTTCCTTGTTAAGATGATTTCAAAACTAGAAAGGACACAAAATAATGCATACTAAATCAAAGACTAACACAGAGCCCCCACAAATAATGGGAGGTACATAAAACAATAAATCTACAACAGCAACAGAACCACCAACACATCATTTAAAACAGAACCACCACATTTCATTGCGCATGCTTACAGAGAAAGAAATTATGTGGAAGAAACAACACGCTCACATTGACAATATTCCCTTGATTAGGATATACTGCTTTTTTATCGACTTTGTCATAACAGAAATACGAATACACACACAGGACACTATTAAGAACTGTTAGTAAAATAAATAACAATTGTTTCTTCGTCTAAGAACAGGAAGTCAGCCAAGTTGATGGATATTTTAGTTATAAAGCAGCATTTTCGGAATAACGTTCTTAGGTAGAATAATTTCCAAGATTCTCTTGGATTAATTTGGATTTTATAACACGCTGCTCTGACACCATGCTGTTTCAATCTTTAACGTCATATTCACCCTGTACACATCGGTGACAGCCGTTTAATCCCCTTTAATTACAGGATCACCCATGCTGGGCCATTTAACACCAAACTCAATAAAGTGCATCTGCTCAGACAAGGTCGCTTACAGCAATATCAGATCAATCATGATGTTTCCTGCATTAACACTTTTCCCGCCATTCACAACATTAATGTCTTTGCCTTCTCTTATTTGCTGATAAACTTTGGCAGCCTGTCAGGCAGACACTATAACCCAGATCAGACTGCTCCTTTATGAGCAGTCTGACCAGCCTTCATTCTGTTTGCTGGCATAAAAGCAGTCTGGAGAGCATTTGAATATATATCAGCAGACCTAAAATGCAGACGACATTAATTTCGAAACAAAAATAATGGCAGGATAATGGATATGCCCGCATACGGAATATTTGTATATTCTACATGCAGAACTAGACTGCAAAGTTGTATCGGCACCCTGTTGAAACCAGTTGATGGGATAAGACACCCTGAGAAGGCAGATTTGGTAGCAAAAATGACATCGATGATGAATTCCATTATCTTTTTGTTAGTGATCACATTATATCTGCAAGAAAGAAATTTAATTAAAGCCCAAACAGTATAAAATTTAAGGAACTATTTTCTCCAGTATATACAAGGAAGCTAGTTAAGCTATCAATTTTTGTAGAGATTATTATGAACCAATTTTCAAGTGCAGCTTAAAGTAGGGAAGAAGGCAAATATAAGGAATTGGTACAATCAAGTAGCACACTTGACCCAGAATACCATATGGGAAAGTGACAAAATACAAGAAAACACTACACAAAAGAGAGCAAAGAGGTCAGCCATTTCCCAGCAGGTAAGGAACAGACACGACAATATAACAAAGACATAACAAAGGCAAAACACATAGCAAAAAGGATCCAAAATAGAAGCACCGCTTTGGAATGGCCAGTAAACAATACTTGAGGGCTTAAAATGTTTGACAGTACCAATCTCACCCTTAGTTTTGAAGTGGATCAAGGCTCACATGGGAATGTGACAAAACCAAAAGGAAACGCAACGCACAATAGAGTCAATATGGACTGACAAAGATCTTTTTGTTCTAGAAAACAGAGGTGGATAAAACAATTTGTTTTGTCGTTTCTCTTAAAGTTTATATTTGGATTCAATTTGGAATGTGTAATTTTCCAGAATGCTATAACAAAGAATTTGATTGATTTCATTTCATCAGATTCATTTGTATGGTGTTATATATCAGATATGCAGCCATTAATTGTAATGTTGCAGTTTGAAACTATTATTTTTAGAAGTAACCACTATCTCTTACATATATGTAAAACAAGGCAGAACGAAGCACAAAACCTCCTACACAAAAATGAAAGCAACAATAAACAATGAATTAACAACAACAGAAATCAACACCATACCCTCATGTTGCTATGGGCGGGTCTATAATCTGTGATTGTAGCATTCCCTAGTGATAAACGTTTGCTTTTAGGAGTAACCTCAATCTCTTACAGTTTAAGATGAACATATATGTAAAACAAAGCAGAACGAAGCACAAAACCTCCTACACACAATGAGAGTAACAATAAACAGTGAAATAACAACAACAGAAATCAACGCCATACCCTCAATGTGCTATGGGCGGGTCTATAATCTGTGATTGTAGCATTCCCTAGTGATAAACACTTGCTTTGTGGAGTAACCACAATTTCTTACAGTTTAAGATGGAAATATATATAAAACAATGCAGAACGAAGCACAAAGTAAAAAAGATGGCAAAGTTCAGGAAAATAATACAATCAAGTACCACACCTGACCCAGGATACCACATGGGAATGGGATAAAATCACAGTTAGACATTACAGACAAGAGCCAAGAGGTCAGCCCTTTCCCAGCATGTGACCACATGGCAGCAATGAACAGACGCGAAAGCATGACAAACACAATACATAAATAACACGAATGATCCACAGAAGAAGAACCGCCTTAGACCAGTCATTAAAATATTTTATTAGAGGGCTTAAACCGGTTTCTCGGCACCAACCTCAACCTAAGTTCAGATGTGGATCTAAACAAATAGATGTTTGATTTGGTCGAACGACCCCTTACTTATCCATGCATGATCTCTCAGAACATATAAATCAAGATATAAAAAGGTGATAAAGCCAGGATAAGGACTCAACAGTTCATAAAACTAAATACCGGAGCAAAAGAAATCCAACAGGTAAACCCCAGTGGGCCTGACAACAGCCTCCGCAACAATAAACAATGAATTAACAACAACATAAATCAACGCCATCTCCCTATGGGCGGGTCTGTAATCTGTGATTGTATCATTCCCTGGTGATTAACACTTGTTGTAAGGAGTAATCACAATCTCTTACATGTTAAGATGAATTACCTTATGTGACATGCATTCATATCACATAGGACAACGTTGCTTTTATTACTTGAAATCGCAGAGTTCGTAAATAGATTAATGTTTCGACCATACAAAACTACTGAACAGCTGTCTTTGTTTGTTCAATAAATGTATTTAACTTTATATACAATTATTGACTACGATGCGGGGGATGCAAGGATTCATAAACCTTAAATCTATATATTTAACACATCATAGTCAATAAACATAAGAGTATGACAAGGACTATAAACTGCACGCTTAACCAGCAAGTAACTGAGTACCTTGACAAACAGGGAAGAACCCAGTGTCTACATTTTTTGTTAAAGCAAAAAAAAAAAAAAAAAAATTCAGAGAACGAATTACCAATTAATCTTTATATGGAAATTATAACCCATGACCCCTCGGGATATACAAAAACAATCCCAGGTTAATTGTATCATACCAGAAGGAAGAATCCATTGATACACAAAGGGTACAATTTCTGTCTCAACTGAACTGGTGCTATACAAGTGTCTCTGCTACAATGATTAAAAAGGCAATTCGTCAATTCTGAATTGGATGGAATAGGAAAAGTCAATAACATGCCTTTAATACAGAATTTTCTTAACGCTTCGTCTCCCCGCCAGAATAATACTGGCTTGTAAGAAATCATTATTTGTAATCGAGTTTGGCAACGAATGTCTGGCCTCAAAACTATACACTAATAGCAGTAAGAATGTATCCATAAAGAAACCACTGAGAAGATGTGACAGCAACATGTTATTCGTCTGAGAGTTACATGGCAAAATATGATTAGCAACAGAAATAAATGGAAAAATGCTTGTTATCTTGGATGAACCATCAGGCTAAAATTGCCTTACTTCGACCAGCCTATTGAATAGGGTTTCACGTTTGTTCTCTAAGCAAAGCATCCTGGTTATCCTTAGAAACAATCCATCTGTCAGCATACAGCATTTATTGGAGATATTTCTTCATTAATTCGGATAAAACATGCACATCCGTCCTAGGAGATGCATGTTATATTTGACTCGTAGTGAGGAAACCTGTTTTATGGCATGCAAACAACAAAGGGACAGAACAGCCTGTATATCCGAGCAGGCTGATCAGTGCCTTCGTCATTCACTCACTGGAACGTGAGAAAAATAATCCTGAGATTCAATATTCTAGCAGTGTCTGTAGTTGAGCAGGCTGGTTTGAGCCCTGGTCACAAAACTTGAAGACAGATCTCGTATATTTACGTTGCTTCTTAACCCATATAAGCCTAGCGTCCTTTTTGTGGGACACAAGCAAACATTGCAGAACCAGATCAGACGCCACAGAACGTGGCGTCTGATCAAGGTCTTCACTGTTTGCTTACAGAATGCTCCATCAAAATTTTATCAAAAATAAAAAAAAATACCAGTCAACACCCCTAAATTTGGAAATGGGCTCGTCCCACTGATAGAAGTAGGCGAACCCATTCGGCTTTAATGGGTTAATATTATACAATTATTGACTTCAATGAGGTAGACATAAGGATTTATCTACCCGAAAAAGTGATAATTCACTGAGGCCGCTAGATTTTAAGGGTAGATAAATCCTTGTCTACCGAAATTGAAGGTAATAACTGTTTTGTTATATGACTTTTCATTTAAGAATGAAAATTTTGCTTCTTTCAGGTCTGTTGTTAAAGCTGTTCAACCTTCTATCTAAGAAATCTAAGGACTTTCACACAAGTTTTAGCAACTTTTTTTTAAAATATTATGATTTAGTATTTTGCATTTTCAAATGTTTATTAATTCTCTTAATGGGGAAAATAAAATGTTATCATAAAACTGTTTTTACAGTTTGTTATCCAAACGAAGGTAAATAAGCAACAAAACAAAACAAAACTGTTGTAAAAATTCATGAAAGTCTTTAGTTTACCTGTTGGAATGTGAAACAGCAAATCATGTCAATTTCATGCAGCACATGCTAGTTTCACACTCATCATGCTATTTTTAGCTCTCTAGATGGTAATATTGCAGAAGTGTCAAAAATATTACCTTCTGGGAACTAGTTAGGGCTGGTTTTCATGCAATATTAACTTGTGGACCGGCTTAGACCAGTTTCCAGGTAGACATAGAGATTTATGAAGAAAAATTAAGCCAATCAGGGGACAGGATTCTCTGCAGTCATATTACAAGAACCATTGTCTTTACAGAAACTCAGAATAAGTTCAGATGGCTGTGACAGCTTTCTCAAAGTTTATAATGAAAGTACTCCACTTTTGGAGATAGTTTGACCTGGAAATGCAGCATTCACAGACTGCAGACCAACACATCACACTGTCATCGACCGACCGAACAATTTCTTGTTGATACAGTCGGCTAACGGAATTGATATGACGCCAACAGAGATGCGTCATTTTGTACAGGCTCGTCTGAGCATTCACTCCACACAAATGTGTAAACGAAACATCTATTTTTATGATATTTTGTTTCTTGTATTTTATATCATGTCAATGTGTGCCGACCCTGATGCAATACTGCGATCTTTACAATGTCTCATGGAGCTAAGATATTTGCCAGAGTCTGCTGTTCCATGATTAGTTTTATATTTGTCTGTTCTATAAGTGTAAGACTCATATGAGCCTAATAATCTCTTGAGGAAGGAAGATCAGGTTTTTGATCAGTTTAGAAACCATGCCAATCGACTGATGTTGCAGGAGCTTAGCAACGATCAGGTATAATAACGATCAGATTATATTCGTTTTAACTAATGAAGTTATTATTGAGTTGACATTAGATCATGAAAAGCCAGATTTTGTTACCACCATCACCACCACAGCAACAACTACAACAACTTAAAAACAAAAAAATTCAGAACAACAACAAACAAACAACCAAACAAATAGAACACACACGCACAAAATTAAACAACAAAACCGACATGAGACAAAACAATAACACATCTAGATGTAATGCCATGGGATGTTAAACTTTAAATAACAGAACCAAATTACCTAAATAAGTAAAACATTTACATACAAGCTAGTCCTATATAAGCATGTTCATTGAGAACAGTCTGACCAGGGACAATTTATTTGATTTTTTCAGTAAATTATATATTGATAGTACAGAATATCGACTAGACGTTTCTAATCAAGATATTCAGCATTCAAAGTGTTAAATAAATAGGTTGACACAGATCATTTATTATAGACAAGCTCATGTCGTTCAGTTCTCACATTCTTACTAAATATGATGGCTGTCGGTGCCGTCTGCTAATAAAATCCGTAAAAGTGTATCTAGACCCAGTCATTCTAACCCTATCTGGATCCATTTGTTTGACATTCTGATGTTGTTCCCTGACGCTTACCCTATCTGGATCCATTTGTTTGACATTCTGATGGTGTTCCCTGACACTTACCCTATCTGGATCCATTTGTTTGACAATCTGATGGTGCTCCCTTACACTAACCCTATCAGCACCAAACTGTTTGACAACCTGATATTGTTCTTGATAGAATTCTTCGAAACAGCTGATATGAAAAAAAAACAACAACAGAAGACATTATTTTCAAAACAATACCCACCATGTTAAAACGAATTTTGAGTAAAGGAAAGTAAGTAAGGGTGCAAAGCCCCCATTCCCCTGGTGGCTTTGGCTGCCATCCGTTATAAGGGCGTGGTTTTGTTGTTGTTACTTCATTATTTATAGCTGCTCTATTTGTTTGTGGCGTTTTTGTGTTTGTACCTTATTTTGTTATGCATAACTTACTGTCCCTTATAGTTTTACAATCATCTTGCATTGATAGTTAAAGTAAGTGCTATTTGCTTTACTTTAATTGTCTTACTGATGTCTTGTGTCTGTTAGTGTTCTGAGTCTCTTCCTCTTGGGGCCGTGGGTTGGTCTGCATTGTGTGATTGTGGTATATTGCTTTACCAGGACAAACACAAACGTCTTTATACCACCCTTACCAACATTTAGCACGAACTATGTCGTGGTGTGCAAGGACTACACTAATGTAGGTGATATAAATAGATACCATGTTTGTCCATCACCTTTACGTAAGATAATCCACTCGCTAAAGCTCGTGCATTATCTCCACGTACAGAAGGACACACCATGGTATAACCATGCACAATGGAAGCAGCAACCAAAATAACGAACAACAGCAATATCACCACCTTAGAACAAATAGCAATCGTGCCAACTAAGGGAGAAAGTTGGCTCTAATATATACATGTGTACTCAGAAAAACCATTGAAGGATATTTAGATTCAGTCCCATCTCTAACATCCAATACATAAAAACTTTACTAATTATGCATGCATTTCATAATTCGAACGATCTGCAATCAAAATGGATGCTTTATAATAGTCACGCTTCACTGGTTTAAGTACAGTGCAAATCCAAATGGTTCAACCCTCCATACTGAAAAGTCACAAACGTTCAAAAATGATAGAAACCCATTTCTATAGTTTGTATTCCACAATGACTGGCTCCAAAATCATCGCTGGTTCTCCCTCTAAAAATGGCACCTAAATTTGAAGCTGTTGTAAGTGTTTTATTGCAAATTTGTGGTCAAATTTGCTGTGGTATGCCATATCCGTGTATTTTTATTGAAGAAGTTGTCGCATTATTAGGGGAAATGACTGATAAATTGGTGTTACTTTTTGTCTGTGGTCGGAATTAGAACATAAGCAATGACCTGGTAAAAGTTTCAGCAACAATTGAGGGCTTTAATATTTTTGCTTGTGAACTTTGGGTAGAGAGGGTCGGTACATTTGGTGTAGTACTGTTTCGTAACCAATGACCCGTGAATTTCAATTTGCATTTTGGTGAATTGCAGAGCGATAATTCTATCAATGACAAAAATAATTTGTTTGAAAATTATATTCCCAAATGTTATAAAGTCAAAAGAATTCTAATATCCTTCAATTGTTTTTCTGCGTATATTTTGCTGATGAATATTCGCCCTAGATTTTATTGTTATTCATGCAAATAATTAACTGGCATAGAGGAAAAGAAGAAAATGCTATTTTATTGACTGTTCTTTTTCTCAGGCTTTAGGTTATAAACAATCGTAGGACATCGCAAAACGCGAATGAGTGTTGCAGCCAAGAAAGATGTACCCTACCGATAGCAGGAATCCAGAGATCATCCCAATATTATTTGTGTTTTGAAAGTATTAGCAAGTTGTTATCAACCATGTCATATACAACTAACAAAGGTGAATAAATGCGTTTTATCAATATGTCATGCTTTAAGAATAGTTTGCAATACAATAGATAATAGGATTTTAGGCTCCAAATCAGCAGTTGTATACATTCATCAAGGTAATTTAAATAGACACGTACATGTAGCAATGTTGAGAAATAAAAGAAACACTCGCTGGCAGAAAGTAACTCTGTTACATTACTATCATTATTCAGGATCCAACACGCTATATTTTAACTGATGCATCGTGTTAATTGCAACGTGCATGATAAATAGCAGGTGCTTTGGGAATAATCATCAATAAAGGAGGCTTGTCAGTGGATTCATGTATTAATTAATTCTTGAACTGAAACATGCGCATCAGATAATCTCTTAAACAGTTACCCTTTCGGGGTAGACAACAATCAGCTAATGCCAAATTCACCAAACTGCTGTCCAATCAACGGACCTAATTCTGCTATTGTTGCATTATTGTCCTTTGTTCGTTTTTGCTTATGTTTGATATTACTTTTGTGATTTACCGTTCTTTTAACTTTCTTGTATGGCAATCATCTCTCTGAAGCTGACCAATTGAGCTGCAGCATGATATATCCAATAATTTGACATTTTGACATGTGTAGACTCAGACGAGCCTCTGCAGCCTCCTTTTAAGCTTAGAAACTGGAAATGGTGTTCAGTCAGTAGCTAACAATCATAGAATACTCAAGCGACTAGCAAAGGCTCTGATCAGACTGCGCATATGTGCAGGCTGATCTGAGGCTTTGCAGGTCGCAAATACCACATTGTTGGAAATCTCATGCACTGGCTCAATTTCTTATTGCGTTTTGCTTTTATGTGCGACGCGGTCCATATTAGACAGCCATCATTTGTAGATGTTAATATTGCCTCCACGAATCCATACCAGCCGTTACTATCTTTTCTAAAGCTACCTCGTGAGGCCAGATTCGAACTTATGCTGACTCAGCCATGTATGAATTAGAGAGCTGAAGATAAATAAAGTATTTGAGAGGAATGGTCAATGTATTCATATCATGTAGTTGAAAAATATCAATATTAATAAAATTCACACCTCATTCAGACTTACTAAGTAAGAAAGAGGCCTTTCCCAGCAGGTGACCACAAGGCATCAACAAACAGACGTGCATGGAAGCATAACAAAACAAGACAGAAATAACATAAATGATCCTCAAAAAGCACCGCCTTGGAACGGTCAGTAAAAATGTTTAACTGGAGGGCTTAAACAAGTTTAACGGTGTGTCAACCTCACCCTTTGTTCAGATGTGGATTAAGACACATAGATTTTTGGTTTAGTATAGCTTTATGGGTGTATCTTTGTTTGCTATGTCTCTTCCAATGGGTGCCCAAGTTTTCATGTGATCAATTATTAAGGCATTCCTGATAATATTCAATTTCAAAATGGTTTTGGTTAAAACCGTTATGTTTTTGTCTCCATGAACAGTTCAGATGTTGAAGCCATTTATCTGACCTGGGATTCGGAATATTAGTCCTTTGAGTAGCTCAATTATTCTAAATGAACTAAACATATCGCTAGAGGCTTTATGCATTAATTTCCTGCATCATAATCATGACCGAAAACAACATTCGATTTTTAATTATTCATTGAGATTGGCAGCAAACCAGCACACGTGTGTTTTCCATTGGTACAAAAATATTTCTTACGATACATCTTTTCAGAATTTCAGTGAATAAGCCAACCCACAAAGTAGTATCAATCACCATGCTGGTCGCACTTACCACATTGTTGGAAATCTCATGTCGTGGCTCAATTTATTTTCTATAAGGCACTACAAGACAAAACTGTAAAAGTATAGCCTTTGCTTATAATACTTATCATCATGGCAATCGTTGCGTATCCCGATGAGACGGCGTATAATCGATGTCTTGACTGCCTGCAAATATTATATTAATGGACGCCAGACGAAACTGAGTTGGGTTTATTTTGCCCTTCGCATTTGCTACATGATAATTAGCTGGGTCTTACAATAATGAAACATCAGAGAAGTTGGATGCGATCGTATGTGTCTGTTATTACCTCAGACAAACACATAAGCCAAATAAATTTGAAGGTATAAGAGGCACTTAAAACTAATCGTCTTAATTGATATACCATGAACATTCACAGTTGGAAATACGTATGGCATAAACTCATATAATTGAGGTCCCGAGAGAGATCAGAACGAATTAACAGATTAAATTTACAATTTTCGATATTGGTGAAGAAATCTGATATGGGCCTCGATGCGAGAAAACCTGTCTTCGGGGGTTTGCGAACAACACAGGCACAGACCAGCCTGCGCATCCGCGCAGTCTGATCAGCGCCTTTGTTGTTCGCATTTTGGAAAGTAGCATATGTTAACTTGTTACAGGTGAAATTTCAATTTTCTAGCTAGTCTCTGTAGCTGAATAGACTGGTTTGAGTCTCGCTTTGTCGCAAACCCCGAAGACAGGTTTTCTCGCAACGAGGCCCATATAAGCCTCATCTATGTCAGCCCATGTTTTCATATCAATCCTTATGAAGAATACTATAGTTATATCCATCGTGCTGTATCGGTTTGCGTAGAGGACAATGTTTTATCGAAATCATTAAATGAGTTGAGGAAAAGCTATAAAATGCAAGGATTGTTGAGTAATTTACCGGATTTTCGAGATGAGTTTGATAGATACACGAATGTCAGATTCTAGTTATCATAATATGCTATTATATAAGCGCTGCGGTCATGCAACATATCCCGCCACGGGATATTTTCAATGCAAAGTAAATCATTTCGAAACTAGGCCTTTTCATGCAAAGTTTGAAGAAAATCGGTAATGAAATGCCAAAGATAGAGAGTGAAAACAAATTGCTAAAGTCAATCAAGGGCTATAACTCTGTGCTTATTTGTCAAAATTTACCCATCTACAATCCCAGAACACTCCTTCACAATATCGACTGTCATACCAAGTTTGAAGAAAATCGGTAAAGGAATGCCACGATAGAGAGTGAAAACCAATTTCTAAAATCAATCAAGGGCCGTAACTCTGTACTTATTTGCCAAAATATACCCATCTGCAATCCCAGGACACTCATTCCCAATATCAACTCTCAAAGCAAGTTTGAAGAAAATTGGTTAAAAATGCTCCCAGCAGAGTGAAAACGATGCGCTGACGGACGGACGTACAGACGGTCAGCCAGACAGACGGACAGACATACAGACGGACGGACACTCGAACGCAATATTTTGAATGGAGGCTATAACATAATACCCCGCACTTTTTAAAGTGGCGGGGTATAAAAAGTATATTGAAACAGTGTCTTTGGTGTGTCTTTTGATTGTGTAATTAGGTACTCAACGTTGTTTTGAGCGACATTACATACGTTACTGAATAATGTAAACCACTTGTGATTTATCGATTTTAATACATCCCTGACGCGATATCATGTGATAAATCAAGTTTGCGTTTGAAGTTCGAATTCGGCAGCACAATCCATGGCTCACTGACAAAGCATTTGAGCCGTGACATGTGATTTGCAATGTGGCATTTTGACAAGTGTAGACGCAGACGAGTATGTGCAGCTTCCTTTTTAGTATAGAAACTCCAAATGATGTTTAGTCATAGAATATTCAAGTGACCAGCAAATGCTCTGATCAGACTGCGCGTATTCGCAGGCTGATCTTAGGCTTTGCTGGTCGCACATACCACATTTTTGCAACGTAAGTCATGCTTCGCTTGCAGACCCCATATTCATGAATATCAAACAGGTGCAACAAGGAGGCACATTTAAGTCAATTAACTGGAAAAGGGCCAAATCACGCATGTGTTGCTCACTTATTCGTGTTAATATTAATTTAATATTTAATGAATCCTACTTGGCTCTTCGAATGCTTGGTAACTTTGCATGTTCTTTGCGACTACTAACTTTTTTCCTCTAAAAAATAACGTGTTCAATTTGAGAAATACCATCAATGTGTTAAATTTTTTGAATCCAGGTCAGGCCCAAGATCTGGGTCAAACTTCTTTGTAATCGTTATCTGCAGCCGATACTTGCAGGTGAAGAGTCGACTATTGTCAAGCCCAGTTGCCGTGCCTCTTATTTCTTCAGATTCTATTAAAGCATGAATGATAATATTGACAAATATCTCCAATACTGTGGTGGAAGTAAAATGTTGTTAATAATTCAAGCGGTGATGTTTCAATGATCCATTTGGCTACAATAACAGTGTCTAGTCATAAAAGAGTTATCATCGTTCCTTTGATTCGCGTTCGATTCACCATGCCCACTTTAGGAGATGTCAGACCCCTCAATACGTCTTCCAAGGACACAACTACTGGTGTGTGTTTCAGTAGGAAAAGTGACCTAAGTCCTATATTCTGGACACTCTTGATGTACATACCGACCATGCGAGCAGCTGCTGGCACACGTTTGAACAGACGTAGAAATAGTGAGTATGATCAGGAAATACCACAATCACAAACTGCAGAAAACCCAGGGCACAGCGAAGAAGAGCCACACAAGAATAAAAAGACCCAAGGAAGACAAACAAAGCAAAACAACCAGCCCTCTTTTCCCCATCAAGATGATTGCAAAGCTAGTATTGGACACCAAGCAACGCATACCAAAGCATAGAACAATTACAGAATCCCACAATGGGAGCAACAATCAACAACGAATCAACAACAATAGACAGCAGCCTAAGCCACTGCCACTTGGAGGCTTAAATGCATTTTACTGGTACCAAATCTTCGCCCTAGATTCTGTTGTTGTTAAAGCACAAAGATTGTTAAGCTGTCATGGAGGCTTCTTAATTATTGCAATGTATCATCATCGAGAAACAATCTAATCAAATTAACCAACTGTGGTGAAACTAAGAACATTGCTAACGACTCACAGATAGTAAGAGCTAAAGAAAACCTCAAGTTGAGCCACGGTGGACCCAGCCACAGACAAGCACCAGGCACCAACCCACCAATTAAATCTTTACGCTAGAGCCGTCATTGAGCCTGAGGCATGGCTCGCCGTCGTGCAATTAAAGAGGAAACCATAGCTATAAACCATGATTGGGTTTACATAGTTAAATCTAACCTATATATAACGTTTGGTTATCTTTTTGAATCGACCACTAAAACTTTTGAATTTATAAACTAAATCACCATAAAATATAGGCTCTGGTATTCCCTGTTGCAGAAGAGTTTTTAAACCAATATTGAATTGAGAAAATGCTTTTCGAAATTGATAAAAGCTATATAATATTTAGCCGCGACATGAGATTTCCAACAATGTGGTATGTGCGACTAACATAGACTCAGACCAGCCTGCGCATACGCGCAGCCTGATCAGAGTCTTTGCTAGTCGCTTGAATATTTTACGACTGTAAAGCTACTGACCGAACAGCATTTGGAGTTTCTAAGCTTAAAAGGAGGCTGCACATTGGCGTCTGAGTCTATTTATGCCAAAATGCCACATTGATGGAAATTACATGTCGCGGCTCACAACATTGAGGTCTTTCGTTTCACTAGATAGACATGTATGCATGTTTGCCGTACGACTTTACACATATGCGATCATTTCCACGATCTCATCAACTGGCTTATTTTGTTTATTTGGAGAGACTGAATATGCATTGAAATAAGAGTAATTGACTATCAAAGTTAATTGATTAAGCACGTGTCAATGCTGCCAAGAATAATGCATTGTGTGGTTTGTATTATGGTTAGAATATCGTATCTGTTTGAACGTTAAGCGCATTTTACTGTTGAAGAGTATTTGCACGGAAACGACACGAGGAGAATCGATTTTGACAGGGAAGCGTGAAATATTGGCTTCAGAATTAGCTTTAATTATTGTTTAACAAAAAGAGAAAAGGCTGAGTTAAGTTTTCCAGAAACCACTTGGAGGTGTTAATGTTTCAGAGTGTTTTCAATCTACAGATTGTTTGAACTTCTTAGTTGATGTGAATAATCTCGATACTAGTAAGATCCGAGGTTATAAAAATCTATTTTCATGCGCAACTCAACTGAGCACGAAATTTCAACTGTTCACAAAACGAAAAATACCGACATTTGAAGAAGCTTCTTGCTTTAGTCTCTCAGATGTTGTATTTATCATGCTAATAATTGTTAAAATGCCAACATTTATGATAAGGACAAATTTGCTCAGCTGAGTTGAGTATGGAAAAACGTTTTAAACCTCTGGGCATGGAAATACCACCATCATACACTACAGACTAACTCACGCCACCGTGAGGAAGGGTCACATAACAGCCACACGACGTAGTCAATAGGCAAGGTCCAAAGCCAATTTTTGTTTAATGCGTGCCTTTGTTATGCTGCCTTGTCTGTTCCCTGCAGCCTTGTTATCACCTGTTGGGAAGGGGCTGACCTCTTGGCTCTCTTGTGTGTGAAGTTTTCTTGTGTTTTTGTCACTTTCTTTTATGATGTCCTGGATAAGGTGTGGTACTTGATTGTATCGTTTCCTGATCTTTGCCTTCTTCCTTACTTTAGTCCGGCCTCACAATCAGTTACAACCCGGAGTAATATCGTACGAATGAGTAAGGGTTGGGTATGGTTTGTCGGGCCACGCAAGGGTCAACTGAAACATTTGAATGATAAGGAATCATTGTTCGTGGCTGCACATGCTGTTCACATACTACAAAAAGCACGTGCCTCACTTCTATATAATACAGTTTTATCAGCGGATAAGTTAATAACATAAGAGTATACAACCAGACATTTCAATGTTAATGACAATAAAATGAGCGGCTGGCTTAATGACTTGTAAAAGACATTACGCTTTGTCAACCCGAACTTAAATCAGGCCAATTGTAATGGTTGTAATATCCTCAAGATATATTGTCTAATCAATAGCAATATTAACTATACAGATAATAACAACATGAATATTGGCGAGCCTGAATGAACAGCAAATACGAAAGCCAGACTGCAATCATTTGATTCAAGTATTATTATCAAATGACTTTGGAGTAGAACTAGAATGAAAGTATAGCTATAATAATTATGAGTGAAATAGAGAACCAACCAGCCTTCACATCAGCAGCGCTCGCTTGATGGAATTCTATGTAAAAATGTCCAACGAAAATCATAGTTATAGATTGAAGTAAACACAAGTGACGAACAAACAGGCTACAAAAACAACAACTAGCCATCTCTCTCTCAGATATTAGAAAGGCCACACATCATTGTATCTTTAAACCAAAGTAACATACAGTAAAACTTGTGTAAAACGGCCACCTAAAAACAGACAAAACAAAGATCTTCCTTTAGGACATTGCTGCTTCATTGGAATAATTTTGTAATCCATGGTGCAAGCCTGAGCATGTTGAATCTAATGATTTTAAATACTTGGAAAATAAATATTTTTTAAAATTATTGACAGTTGAATTTCATTTTATTGCAATCATTTAGATCTTCCACCTAAACCTAAATTCACTTTTAGAAATTTGAAGAAAGGGGCCCAGGAATCCCATAGGAAGTTTTTTTAGCGCCTGCAGATGAGGCTGCTAACAACGTTGTGATCGTTTAAAAAATGTACTGCATTAACACCCCAAAGCAAGAACTTGGCACTGCTAAGACCTATGAGCAAAATTTGCTTGACGAAAAGACTGTTGATGATAGACATAGATGTCATATGGCTGTTAGGTTTGGTGTATTTGTTGATGAGGATCATAGCAAGCTTTCTACGTTATACTGGCTACCAAAATACCCTGTAAGTCACGTTTTATTGCAAACTCTAACTTATGTTCTACTACTGAGTTGTCGATAATTTGACCTCTTGGCTTACTGCGATTAAAAACCTCGTTATAAAATATTGTGAAATTGTTTTTAAGAGAAATGGTAAAAATCTATTTTGGTATGTTAAAAATCAGGTGACAACCTGAACAATTTACAATCTTAAGTTTTTCTAGCATCTAGTGATTCTACATATGCTTTCGCTACTATCTATACTATGTACCTCATAATCTTATCGAAGAAAAACTAACTGAGTTAACTGAACCCACTTTTAACAGAGAGGGCTCACTTTATTTATATATACTTTTATTGTAATGAGAAACGCGCATTTTTCACTTCTGAACAACCTAAAACATTTAAATTGTTGTCAAGTCAGAACTTTTGTGACGCTCTCTATTATCTTTTGGACAATATATTTATAAGACTCGTCTCAAAATTGCATAGACAAATTGTAGGTATTCCTATAGGTACTTATTGTGCACATCTTGTTGCAGATTTATGTTTATTTTGTTATGAGAGAGACTTCATGTTGTCTCTTATTGACAATAATCAAGCAGATGTTGTTGAAACATTTAACTCAACATCAAGATATCTAGATGACTTGCATAATATTGATAATCCTTATTTTGCTTAAATAGAAAGTCAGATATATATCCCACTGAACTTCAGTTGAACAAGGTGAATCCTTCAGACACTGAAGCCCCGATTTTGATTTAGACTTGTCCATTACAAATTGCATAGTTTCAACCAAGATTTATGATTAACGGAACGACTTTAATTTTGAAATAGTTAATTTTCCATTTCTTGATGGAGATATTCATCGCTCGGATCCTATGGTGTATACATTTTACAACTTGCAAGAATATGTTTTCATATTGATGACTAAACCAAGAGAAATAGATATTTGACTTCAAAATACCTAAAACAAGGTTATCAATACTATAAACTCCGTAAAGCGTTTTCTAAATTTTATTACCGATGCTCAGAGTTGATTGTTAAATACAATATTTGCTCAAAAACTCTTCTGCAACAAGGCATATCATAACTTGTATTTATGGCTATTTAAATTATAGATTTAAAAGAATTGTTGGAAAGTTTAACTTTAGTGATCAATTTAAAAAAATATTAAACGTTATAAAAGGGTGGGATACAACATGGATATTATGTGATAGTCTGCCTGCCTGGGTCTGACCCCAATCACGGTTTATAGCTATGGTTTCCTCTTAAATTGCACGACGGGGGGTCTAGCCTCAGGCTTAATGACGGCCCTGGTGCAAAGCTTTAATCCGTTGGTTGATGCCTGATGCTTGTCCTTGGCTGGGCCCACCGTAGCTCGACTTGAGGTTTTCTTTAGCTCTGACTATCTGTGAGTCATGAGCTCTTTTCTTTTTATCATCATAGAGTGCTAATTTAATTTGATTAATTTTCTTTGATGATACATTGCATTAGTTAGGAAGCCTCCATGTGAGCTGTACAATTGTGTGTTTTAATAACAACATAATCTATAGGGCGAAGATTTGCCGACAGTAAAATGCCCCGTGGCTTAGGCTGCTGTCCGTTCTAAGGCGGTGGCTCTGTTGTTGATGATCTATTGTTTAATGTACTCCCCGTTGTTTGTGGGAGTTCTGTGTTTGTCTTTGTTCTGTTATGCATTACTTTGTGTCCATTCTAGCTTTGCAATCATCTTGAAGAGTCTTGTATATAACCTGTTTGAACACTGTATATAACACTTAACCTATAACATAACGTCAGCTGTCGTCATTAACTAATTCGCACAAGCTAGTCAAGTAGTATTCGTTTGGTATTCCTTTTATCAACCTGCCGATCTGTATCATTTTCCTGGTGGCTTTGTATTCTTGACTCATTATTTGATTTTTTTTGCTCCATTCTGTGTGGGGTTGTTGAAGCACATGTATATCATTTCTTTAAACTATAAACTAAAAAGGACTAATTGCATCAATTAGAAGTCGTTTTTCTTGTCACGTGACAGGACTGTGATATTAATTCACGCCACGGTTTGAAAGCAGCAACAAATTTAATAGAGCTGTTTTATCTGTTTGAGCAGCAGACGTGATAATGTCTGATGGAATGATACTATATTGATCGGCTCAATTAGATGTAGTTATGTTCATACAACAAATAAGACAGTCTAACTAAACTGGAAGAAGCTATGAAAGTTATCAGACGACGTTACAGAATCAAATCAACATCAAAACAAGTGAGCATGCACATGAAATGCCATTATTACAGATCACAATAATACATAAGCAAACCAGGCCACGAGGTTATACAACTTTTCTCATTCTGGACTCAACTGAACAAAATTAATTCTACTCAAAATTGTTACAATAGCACGAATTATCAGTCGTCTCTCATACTAATTCCATTGTTGCACGTTGACCTGATAAACGTTGTCTATCTCACGGCATGTACCTTTATCAGGTCATCATGACGTTGCTCTTTTTGAATGACGTCGTCAATGACATTGAATCAACACGAAATTTGATAATGACGTCATAATCGCTAGTTTGAAGAGTGAATCAACTTGTAAATTGATAAAAAGAATACCAGGTTCGCAAGCCTTGCGACGTCAACAAACGTTCTCAAAGCCTTGTCTGGTAAACTTGATATCAAAAGACACTCACCTAGTATTCTCTATATCTCAGCAAGCCTCGCGACGTCAACTTACGCTCTCAAAGACTTGCCTGGTAAACTTGAAATCAAAAGACACTCACCTAGTATTCTCTATATCTCTGCAAGCCTCTTGATGTCAGCAAGCATTCTCACACCCTTGCCTGGTAAACTTGATATCAAAAGACACTAAACTAGTATTCTCTTTATCCCAGCAAACCTCACA
Organism: Loripinus fragilis; assembly: GCA_964019695.1. Classification (NCBI taxonomy): domain Eukaryota; kingdom Metazoa; phylum Mollusca; class Bivalvia; order Lucinida; family Lucinidae; genus Loripinus; species Loripinus fragilis. The sequence goes on from OZ026522.1 coordinate 97,073,213, forward strand.
ATGTCAACAAGCATTCTCAAAGCCTTGCCGGGTAAACTTGATATCAAAATACACTCACCTAGTGTTCTCTATATGTTGGAAGGCCTCGCGATGTCGACCAGCGTTCTCAAAGCCTTGCCTGGTAAATTTGATATCAAAAGACACTCACCTAGTATTCTCTATATCTCGGCAAGCCTTGCGATGTCAACACACGTTCTCAAAGCCTTGCCTGGTACACTTGATATCAAAAAAAAACATCACCTAGTATTCTCTATATCTCGGCAAGCCTCGCGATGTCAACAAGCATTCTCAAAGCCTTGCCTGGTCAACTTAGAGATGATGCTTTGATAAGTAAGGGTCTTTAATGCAAACCAAATATTAATGTGTCTTGATCCACATCTTAATCAAGGGTAAGGTTGGCGCCATGAAACCGGTTTAAGCCCTGCAGTAAAATATTTTACTGACCGTTCCAATGCGGTACTTCTTTTGTGGATCTTTCATGTTTTTTCTGTCTTGTGTTTGCTAGGCTTTTGTGTGCGTCTGTTTATATGTGCCATGTGGTCACCTGCTGGGAAAGGGCTGACCTCTTGGCTCTCGTTTGTGGTGTCTAACTGTGAGTTTGTCACTTTCTCATTGATATCCTGGGTCAGGTGTGGTACTTCATTGTATCGATTTCTGATCTATGCACCCTTACTTACTTTGATATCAAAAGACACTCACCTTGCATTCTCTATTTGTCTGGCCTGTGATTGTGGCATTTCCTGGTCATACTCACTTGCTTTCTAATGGCGACCCCAGACAGTTAATAGCGAATGAGTATCATGCTAGATATTTTTATATTCTACATTCCTAATAAAGGCGACAAAAGTCAGGAATCGATACAATCAAGTACCACACCTGACCCAGGATACCACATCGGAAATTGACTAAAACACAATTTAACGTCACAAACAAGAGCCAAGAGGTCAGCCCTTTCCCAGCAGATGATCACAGGGCAGCAATGAACAGACGTACAACCTTGGAACAGTCAGTAAAAATATTTTACTGGAGGGCTTAAAACGGTTTCAAGGCGCCAACCTCACCCTTAGTTCAGATGTGGATCAAGACACATAGGTGTTTGGTTTGTATGAAATACCCGAACTTATCCATGCATCATCTCCTAGAACATATAAATCAAGGTTTAAAAAAGAGACAAAGCAAAGATAAGTGCTCAACAGTTCAAAAACTGAATACTGGAGCAAAAGAAATCCAACAGGTAAACCCAGGTGGGCCCGACAACAGCCAAAGCACCAGGCCCCTACCATCTCCTCAATAGATAAGTCTTTAAGTCGGAACTGTCATAGAGTCAAGTTTTTGTTCAATTAACTTGCAAAATTCAAGATATAAGAATGTATGAACAAGAAGAGAAGAAAACAGTGAAGCTCCTGATCGGTCTTGCAGCACTGTTTTCAAAACATTATATATTGTAAGAAATATTCAAGCTAGCACACACGGACGTGTGAACTAATTTGAATAAACCTAACTAAAACACAAAACGGTGACCATTCACAAAAGAAGTATTACCTTACTCTGCTCCGCTGCACATTGAGGAAGATTATGTCCAGTGGCATATTTATACTATGCATTGCGAATGCATGCGGCATGCGAGCAAACAGAAACACATTCCGGTCTGGGCTGCATATAGAAATTTTAATTATAGAACAACTATTTATAGTACAACTAGCTATTTATAATTTTCTATTTATATATGGGTTTTCCTACGACATGACACGAACACATGCACCCACACCAGTTCTTTTTGTTTCGCTTTCGAAAAAGGACTGATTACACGGGAGTGAGTGGTTCGCAAGTCATTTTGTTTCAATATCTGGTACGGATACCTGTGACCTTTATTTGTAGATGAAGGTCTTGGATCTGTACCAGCTATTGGCCTAACATTTTATGATATCGCGTGTTACTATAGAACTACCTTCAGTTTATATCATGTATTTGCATAAAGTACAATACAATACAATATATTTATATATATATTGTATTGTATTGTATAAAGTAGCGCCCTTTTGGGCATTTCTGCTCAAGCAATTAAAATAGCGCACAAGTAACAAACATGTATAAAAGGCAGCTCTGGTGATTAGCAGTATAAAACGTCAGGGTGTCAAACAGTGTGGATCCAGATCAGGACCAACGCTCTGTCGGACCTGACTTGGATCCGGACTGCTTGTATATCAATTCACTAAACATATCAGAAGAAATGCTAGATGCGCCTCAGGAAATTGTTTTTTATTATATACCCGCTGCGCTGTATTTGTATAAAATATTATCTATCTATCTACTAATCTATCTACTATGCGCTGTATTTGTATAAAATATTATCTATCTATCTATCTATCTATCTATCTATCTATCTATCTATCTATCTATCTATCTATCTATCTATCTATCTATCTATCTATCTATATCTATCTATCTATCTATCTATCTATCTATCTATCTATCTATCTATCTATCTATCTATCTTTCTATCTATCTATCTATCTATCTATCTATCTATCTATCTATCTATCTATCTATCTATCTATCTATCTATCTATCTATCTATCTATCTATCTATCTATCTATCTATCTATCTATCTATCTATCTATCTATCTATCAATCTATCTATCTATCTATCTATCTATCTATCTATCTATCTATCTATCTATCTATCTATTGCTCCTTGTTAAATGACACATATATGTACGTCTTTTTTCATGTTCTCATTGTATGTATATTTGCCGATGTAGGCTAGAAACATTGTATTATGTTTAATGCTGAATAAAGGTATTTGTATTTGTATTTATATTTGTGTTCAGCATGGCAAAGATTAAAAACCGCACCCTCTAATCTAAGTCCAAAAAGTAAGTGAGTATGATCAGGAAATACCACAATCACATACTGCAGACCAACCTACGGCACCGTGAAGAAGAGCCACAGAACATTTATAGAAACAATACATCTGTAAGACAATAATAGCAAGGCAACCAGCTTTCTCTTCCTATTCAAGATGATTGCAAAACTAGAATGGACACAAAGCAATGCATAACAAAGCAAAGACAAACACAGAACAAAGTTTCCCATATTTATCTTAATTTAAATTGTCCCGTTTTCTGATCAGAGTTTGAGCTATTAAGGTTTTACTGTATAAGGTGTCAAACATTGAGAGTACATATATAAAAGCAATGAGCGTCTTTGCCTAGTTCTTCTTCTACTAACAGAGCTAACTTGATGTTTTCTCATCTCCATCTTTCATCCCTTTCTATTCTCTTACAAAAGTATTTTCATTACTGGCATAAACACTCTTTGGCAGACGAAGAGAATGAGCGCTTCATGACAAAATGTTATATTTGCTTCCGAAATGACATAGGAATGCTCACACAGCTCGAGAGTCTTATCCTAAGAACAGGAAATCCCTATTTATGTTCAACTTCAGCGAAGGTCAAACTGACCTAGATCAGACAATCTGATCTTGACTATCGTTTTCTGGAATGGAAGGAAACTATAATAGATATATACAAATGTTCGCTTTCTTTTCGTAAAGCGCTGTTGCAGGAATCAGCTCTATTCTCTCTTAGATATTGTTATGGCAGACGGTGTATTGATCGCAATATGATAATAAGAAGAGATCAGCTAGAACATGCCAAGAATTTCATTGCTTATGACTTTCCTCTCTTCATAGAGCTGTTCATAGCAAAACGGTACTGTCGATTATAAGCCAACCACGAAGGCCCATATCAGTCTGCAGATGGATGCTCCTGTTCCAATTCCCTTGCCTTTCCACTTAACTTATTATGTATGTATTATATTATATTAACACTGTACAACCGTTACTTGTGAAGACTTTGTCCAACACATTGTTTTTCGTACACATTAATGGTACGTTTTTGTGGGATAAAGCCTTGATTTATTGTTATCGAATAATAACTGTACCTGTCAAAGAACGGATGAAGCTGTAAACTTACTGTAAATGAGACATTGCTACTCATTACTTGACAATATTCATAGCTAAGAGACTTGGTAGAGTTGCTTCGTCAGGAGATGGGATCAGACAAACATTTTATGACCTCAAACATAGGTTATAGTTTATTTTGAATATCGACTCAGGTTGGCTGTTTTCCCAAACCTTCCACTGATCTATAGCTCTGAACAACTCATTACTTTGTCAGTAAAAAATCTTGTGTTTCAGGGTACTTTTTATACAGCTACATGACAGATAAACTATCTAACTTTAGCATGAAAAACAAACTGAATTATGAACTGACTTATAAATTTGATTTCAGAATCCTTTGCTCACTGCAAGAAATAGCAAATGAATCAAAGTTAATGTGTTTTTTTTTCAGACGGAGCACTTCCGGTATAGATGAATTAATATTGTCAACTCTATTGTCATAAATGTTATTTAATTGTTCTATCAAATGTAAGGAGACCAGCAAATATCTCTTTGGCCATTTGGGATCATTGTAAAAAAATATAAAGCAATAAATGTCTGCTATCGCTCATAGCTCCAATAATATCTACCAGTGATGCAAGAAATGAGCCAGTACATGCTTATCGACTCGCTATCGATACTTCATACTCATTTAAATGATAAATACATGTATCCTTGCAACGCGAACAACACATGATTTTACTGTTTGATATGAAAAATGACACCTTCAGACTAAAAAAGAAAATGTGTCCAATCAGAATTAATTTCTACAATACAAATAATAAAATGTGTACAAAAAGCAAGTGAGTATGATCAGGAAATATCACAAGTCGCAGACCAACCCACGGCACAGTGAGAAAGAGCTACAGAATACTGACCACCACAAGACAGTATTAGGTTCTAAAATATATACAATAACTTATGTGTAATCAGTATTCATTTCTAAAATATGAACCCACTAACATGTGTACAATCGGTTTATTTTAGAATAAAACAGATAATGCGTACAATCAATATTGAATTCTAAAATATAAACAACAACATATGTGAAATGCGTATTAGTTTCTAAAATTTAAAAAAAAAAACTAAATGAGCACGACCAGGAAAGGCCCGCAGTCACATACTGGTATTACACGGCAATCAATGGCACCGCAAGGAAGATTCTAAGAAAGATATAACATTCAGAGCACAACAAAAGTAAAGCAACCATCTCTCTCTCTCTCTCTCTCTCTCTCTCTCTCTCTCTCTCTCTTTCTTCCTCTCTCTCTTCCCCAGCGAGATGACTGCAAAACTAGAAAGGACACAATGTGATAAATCAGTTTTAATCTCTAAAATGCGAAAAAACATTGTACAATCAGTATTCATGTTTAAAATAAAAAACGAGCACAATCAGTATTAATTCCTAAAATATAAATCCAACAACATGTGTACAATCAGATTTGCTTTCTAAAGTAAATCAACAACATATATATAAGTAGTACATGTATACAATTAGTATCAATTTCTAGAGTAAAGCTTACAATATGTGAACAATAAGTATTACTTTTTAAAACAAAAATCGACTACCACGTGTGCAATCAGCATGTATGTCTAAAATGGAAATCCAACAAAATATTAAACATTAGTGTAAATTTCTATAGTGCGCAAACAAACGTTATACAATCAGTAACCATTTTCAAAATGAAAACAACAACAGGTGTCCAATCAAAATTAATCTCTAAAATAAAAACTCAACAGCATGTGTACAATCAGTATTGATTGCTAAAGTAAAACACAACATCTATACAATCAGTATGCATTTCTAAAGTAAAACAACAGTAAATTACTGTAATACAACCAGTGTTCATTTCTAAAACAAACATCAACATGTGTAAAATGAGTATCAATTTCTAACGTAAAAACAACAACGTGCGTGCAATCAGTAGAAAGCTTTAGAGCAAACACCTAACAACATGTGTGCAATCGGTATTGAATTAACGTTTACTACAAACATCCAACAACATCAGTATTGCATTCTATCATACAATCCCAACAACACAGGTACAATCAGTTATATTTTTTTTGAAATACAATCACAACAACATGTGTACAACCAGCACAAACTTCCAAAATCATAAAGCAAGTCATTGAGGTTATGAAAAACGTCACGAGCGCTTTAACGTTATCACAAATTATTTCTTTTAAGTTATTCAGAAGTAAAAAAAGCGCATTTCTCATTACAAGCAAACAAAAGCGAGCATTCTCAAAATTAATTCAGTTAGTTTTTCTTTGATTAGATTATGAGTTAATTTACTATAAAGATTAGAGATAGTAAGTGAGTATGATCAGGAAATACCACAATCACGCACCACAGACTAATCTACGGCACCGTAGGGAAGAAACACAGAACATTTACAGTAATAAGACATCCATAACACAATAAAAGCAAAGCAGCCAGCTATCTCTACCTCTTCAAGATGATTGCTAAACTAAAAAGGCCACTACGTGGTGCATAACAAAAAAAAAGATAAACACATAACACTAACACTCAATGGGAAGTACATAAACAACATATCATCAACAACAGAACCACTGCCTTAGAACGGACAACAGCCTAAGCTACTGGGGGGCTAAGATTCAGTGTACTGGTACCAAATCTTCGCCCTATGTTCTGTTGTTGTTAAAACACAAAATTGTTAGCTTGCACGGATTCTTTCTATATATAGATAAATTAGATGCTAGAAAGCCTTTAACTTTTAATTTATTGAGGTTCCCATCTGAATTTTGAATAGACCAAAATAGATCTATCTATCTTCCAGTACGCCTTAACCCCAGACAGGTATTCCGGAATACCAAGTGCTGAGGGAGGTAGCTTTTAGCATGTGTCACAATATATTATAACATGTTTCAATCATAGTGGGGAAAGAAGTCTAACTCGGGTACTTTTCGATTATTTATCCAATATGTTAACCATTACGTCATGTGGCTTGTAGCTCAGCAGTCAGCATTTACCATCATTAAAGGGAGATAATCAGAGGCCCTTGGAAACAAGTAAGAGCTTTCACTACTTTGATTCTGGACATGGACAAGGAAGGATGAAACATGCCCAATCCTTGTTTGAAGCAGCGATTGTAGTTTTATACCGTTGCAAAGAAAGAAAAGGGGCAAAGATCAGGAATCGATACAATGGCCCAGGATACCAATGGGAAATTGACAACTTCACAATAATACATCACAAACGATGGCCAAGAGGTCAGCCCTTTCCCAGCAGGTTCCCACAAGGCATCAATAAACAGACGCACGCGACAGCATAACAAAAACAAGATAGAAATAACATAAATGGTCCACAAAAGAAGCACCGCCTTGAAACCACAAGTCATCATTATGCCACCAAAAAACGGGATCAGCCAGAAATTAGCATAACTGGATTTAATTTGCCAGTGCAATCGGCTTTGTTTGCCTCGGACACAGGGATAAAACCCTTTGTTTGAAGTCACACTGTAAGCGTTTAAACTAAGCCAGCTTAGTGTCCTCAAGGGATCTTACGTGTTCGGTCAGTTGCAGGACGTATTCAGTTAGAATAATGGTGTAAATTGCTGTAGCAGAACAGTAATGGCTACGATTTAAGTTTATCCCTGATAACAAGCATTCTGCTAAAGGTGGCCATTTCCTTGGTTTCTAGTATTTCCTTGTGACACCGGATAATAAGTAGAGTACTTTCAATATGGGTCATACATTTTACTGTCAGTTAATTATTTGATCTAACTCATTAATGTAAATAGAATAATCATTGTCCGTTTTAGTTCTTTTTTCATCGTAAATCATTGAAGACCAGATAGCTATCTTGCTTTGAATGTTTAAGACGTGATAAAAGACATTGCTACCAGACTGATGTTATCAGAGGCTGTATTGATTTCGAAGACGGATGAAATAGAATCTAATACAGACTTTATTCCTCCACTGTTACAAATTATTGATGAAAATAAAACCAAGCTGTGACATTTTATGGTACATTTGTGAGAATGATAGGTTTCTCAACTTTTTCTATTTACGCAAATGATTACGAACCAATAAAACCTCAAACATAAGCTGAACACCCCTGCTACAATGACTATGCCACTGACACTTTGCATTTAATTCCTTACACTGAAATTCTAAAATGCCTTAAATGGTATGTTGCAGTTTGAATATTGGAACAAATATATGTAGTTGCATCTTGACTTTGGCGCCTTTCCTTTGATCTATGCTGTTCAATAATTTCCACAAGAGCTTGTCAAGGGTTGAGCTTATAATTGACTTGAATATCTGATGAATAAATTAAAAGGTGGTTGTTTAATTGGTCATGATACAAGTATTTTATTGTACAAATACTCATGAATATACAAATATTCCCTCCTGTAGGGGGAAACTCGTTTTCGACTTGTACCGCCTACAAATGGGGATATTTGTATAGATACTCTAAAAAAATTGTACAATAAAGCAAACTTTATACATAAAATATTTGGTGTAGTAAGCAAACGAATACTCCATCATCAATCATGATGGAACATGAAATTGGTTCATAACCAGGATAACAAAGCTTGGACCAAACACAAACAACACAATCTAAGCAATAAATGAACATCAGCAGAACCATCGCCTGAGAACGAACAACAGCCGAGGCCACCAGGGGTGCGTACGTGTCTGTGTGTGTGTGGTAGGATCTTATATATACATGTATTTACCCAGCCAAATCCCCACCCTAGAAAGAGGACCAGAACAAAAACTAACACAATCTATAAAGCAGACAAAGTAAAGCAACCCCTTTTTGTAGTGAGATAACTGCTGGATTAGGAAAAATATCGTTCAGCTCGCATGGATGTTCATGATGCTTGTCTTTGGTTCGGGCAACTTGAGCTTTCTTTAGCTTTGAATACCTGTGAGTTATGCGCCCTATTCTCTGTTATATCATAGTATGTTGATTCGATATGATTGTGTCTCTGTGATGATGCATTGCACAGGTTAGGAAGCCTCCATGCCAGCTAAATATTTCCTTATATTTTAACAATTCAATTCAACTTTATTCAGGTACAACATCAGACATAAACATATAAATCAATACAACATGGCACATATCATACATACACATTAAATCACATAGAATAAATATAAAATACTTTGATAGAGCTACATAAAAATGATATACTTTAAGACACATTGTATAAAACGATTCTGATCCCATACTCTAGGATAACCCATGAAAGCCAATTTAATGGCTTATTTCCAATGGGGTCCTGTAGTTAAACAATTTGAGTGTGAAAATAGCCTTAAATTGATGAATTATTAAATATTACATCATTTTTCATTAAGTGTAGCATACATAAAAGTCTAATCCTATATACCTAAATTATCACAGATATTTTTTTATAATACAACAATGTTAACAACAGCAGGCAGAATCTAGGGCGACAATTAGGCCTGTCTAATGCATTTTAGCCCCCACACCAGTGGCTTCAGCTGCTATCCATTCGAAGACGGCGGTTTTATTGGTTTGTTGTTGATTCTTTGTATATTGTTCCTTTTACATGTTTAATTGTTTGTGGGGGCTTTGTTTTCTTTCTAGTTTTGAAATCATCTTGCTGAGGACAAGTATTTTAATACTGTGTCCATGTTAGTGTGTTGGTCTACAGTGTGCGATTGTGGCATTTGTTGGTCATACTCGTTTACTTTCTTATGACATACATCATGCGTTCAGGCATTGCATATGCATTTGGTTTGGTATGAATGTGAATATTCAATTTCAGGATTCTAGAAATTGCACCATGAATATATACCACAATATAAAGATCCGTGTTTCATATTTTGCAGTGCTCTAGATTCTTAAGAGGTCGCAATAGCTGCCACTGTGGCACGTGGAGTTGGAAGCACTTCTCACCGTTCTTCAATTATCACAATCTGTTGCATAGGGATAATGTGTTCCAACAGAATGCAGAATGCCACATAAGCAAGTGCTCAGGGGTATAAGAATATTTGCATCTTCTTTTATCCATTTTGAACAGACATGATAAAACCCAGTTTTCTGTTTTCAAAAGTGAAGGTTCTCCTAAGTGTTGAAGGATCCAATTTTTCAGATCATTTTTAATAAACAGCTGTTAACGTAATTAGTGTCGGGAAATGTTGGTCGTTCAGATGAAAAGAAAGCAAATGTAGAATTAGATAAACATAACAATTAAATGGAAGTTTGAGAGACTAGGGCAAAACAATTTGCAACCTTATTACTTTGCTTCATTATGATTTAGTTGAAAAAGGGAAACTTTCATTTTTATTTACAGTTGGTTCTATGCAATATTCCATGTTTTCATGCAAATGAATACTATATACTAATCCAAACAAGAAATGATACATTAAGCGTGTTATATACAAATGTTCATCCGCAAGGGTGGCTCCTGAAATTTTCGTCATGGGGGATGGGGGTTGGGGTGGGGAAGGGGGTCCAGCCCACAAAAAAAGTTGACAATGCTGTTTTAGTTCCACAATTGTTTTTTTAGTCACATTCCATGGTAGTTTTCTGTTGTTGTTAGAACTGGGGAACTAAAAGTTTTAAGGGATGGGCGAAGAGAGAGGGAACCAAGCTTTTCCAGAGTATGGGGTCCTAATGCTTATTCCTATCGAAATCAATAGCAATTGTGATTTCCATGGGGGTGGGGGAGGGCCCCTGCCCCCTCTAGATCCGCTCATGAATATAATATATGTTTGCTAAATATAAATATAGATGCACCTGGATGAATAACAGTGTGTACCCTGATAAGAAACCAGTTGCTTTGGAAGCCATCTTATTTGAATCTACGCAGCTTTCGAAAGAGGGTATAGAACTTAGAAAATAAAATGTATCATTTATTTATGTCGTGTCAGTTTGGACATCATTAATAATATGTCTACTCTTGATAACCCTATATTGTGCTCGCTTTAATTATATTACAAGCTCCTGTTGAGTTACATCTGGCTAAATTGCCTGTTTTCTCATTTCAATCATTGTTGAAGCTAACGTCTGTCTTTGGATCGATGGCGTTGAAATGAGTGATTCGCATACAGGATTTATCATTTTCCAATAAGGCCTGTCACACTAATTTCATGCTTCATTTTATAACAGCTATCGAAGAAACAGATTGTCATTAACTTACTGGTCGCACACTTTAAGAGCAATTTAAAGCAATCATAAGCTAGCATAAAGACTATACCATACGGCACCTCACATCAGAAAGCAACCTAATAATCTGAGCCATTGCATGAGATTTCAAACAATGTGGTATGTGTGACCAGCAAAGCTTGTCGTTTGCTGATAATTTGCTTAAAGGGAAAATTCGCATCTTTCATCAAATGCATTTTTTATAAAGCTTACAGTATGGCAGGAATAATCACTCATTAAATGTTTGTGATTGGTCTTCAGTTAGCATGTAATTAATTACTTTAGCTAGTTCATGGGGGTCTGGCTATTTTCAAGTCAATGAGCTCTACACAAGAAAACTGGAATTACTTCCATCCGCTTACACACAACACAAGCAAAGTTATATATCCTTGATAATGTCAAAAATAACATTGTTTCAGAGTAATATTTTTAGCAGTGAGTGCATTGATAAGTATATTTTGATACCTGGCCGATATTTAATATTCATTTCAAAAAATTAACCCTTAAAGCACTAATTATTACTATAGCAGACGAGATATTTTGTAACAATTTTCTTCATTTTGGGTACAAAAAGATAGATTAAAATCGAATAAAACTTATTGAAAATTAAAATACTTTTTTGACAGTTGTAACATTCTAATTTGCATTGATCTGACCGTTGATTGTAATTTAAACAGAATATCAATTATCCAATATTGAAATGAAGAAACTGACTGAAGGTAATCCTTCAATCATTCAGCTGACCTGCATAAAGAGGTAATTCAGGTTAATGTGTGTGTGTGTTGCTGTAAGATGGCTGCTTCCAGATGTTTGCATAAAGCTGATAAATAGTCCTGTAATTAACTTAGCTGATGAATACATGATCTGTGAAAATTAAATCAGTACATAATGAAATATTTATTTTTGATTCAAGTAAAGTGTTAAAAGTCAAGAACAAACACCTTAAGTTAGGAAGCTTCCAACCTTTACGCCCCAGTAAATATTTTTAGTTGTGTTTAGACGTGTCTTCCTGGGTTGAGCCAGTACTAAGCAAGGTTTTATGGATCTTGCTCAAGGACACACCACAGTGAGGCCTGTGAGGCTCAAACCTGCAACCCCTCAGTCTCGAGTGAACACTCTACCACTAAGTCACTGCTGTGTTTATTGAATGTAATGGCTGTTACTTCACTTACACACAGAAAGTTTAGTTCTTTGCATTGCATTCTTCTTGGCCCAGGAAATATGCACACTCTAGTTTCAGTTCTTTGATGCAGTCTCTGTCCAACGGATACCCTTTTAAGAACATATTCTTGTAACATGTATGGTGTTTATCTGTTTACTTAGTTTCTGATTGACCCAGATATTGGAGAAATTGATGGTTAATAAGTTATTGTAAACAAGTTATTTATTTGGTTATAAGAATTTTCTAGAATGATGACTAATCATCTAGAACCTAAAAATACATTGTCATAGAAGGTACTGGAACCTTGGAGAAAAGACCAGAACTTACTAGAATTTTCTTTTCCATGCAAATAGAAACTTTGAGTAGGTTCTGGAATTCAGTAGAAGTTTGCGGAATTTTCCAGAATAAATAGATATAGCATATGATATAATAGTCTTTCTTGACCGTTCTAGAACTTTCTTAAAGGGTATATATAAGAGTAAACTTTTCAAAAGGGCAACTTGGAAATAATTTCACCTTTTAAAAGTCTAAACCTTTTGTGCTGGAATTCTATATTGGAATAATAAGTGCTTAACTTATTCATTCTGGGTTACTTTGGATTATTCAGTTTTGGATTCAGACTTCATGTTCATTTGGATTTATCTTCAAAATCTGGGATCAGAAGCTGCTGAAAGACTTGTGTTGATAAATATTCTGAGGGACAATTTAGACATACAAGGTATTGTAAATTAGACTTTCTCTGATTGTATAACTATTTTCCATTGCTTATTGTAAATGATAATTTTTGTTTTTAATAGATTTTGTTAAATTTAAAAGTGCTTTTTGCTGACTTTCCAAATAGTAAAATTTTGGTTTCCTGAATTTGTTTCTAGTTACGCCTGGCAGGTAACAGAAATTGGGGGCTCAGAGTCCGGGATTGAAATTTTTTATTCACCAAATTAGTTTGAAATTTAAAAGAATCTATACTGTTTGCTGTTTAGCTAGTTGAAGCCAGCAGAAAGCAAATATGTCATTCAAACTTAGTGATTTTACTGCGTCACCTTCTCAGGAGCTGTTAGACTTAGCAAAAAAGTCTGATCTTTTGGAAATTGCTGACCATTACGGCCTACCCAATGTCAAAAAGACTATGAAATTAAGAACCTTCTCATTCAGTTCTTTGTGGACGAAGAAATATTTGATTCCTCAGCCACATCTCAGATTCTGGTTACCCAGACTGATTTGCAGTTGAGGGAGCTTGAAATTAAAAGGCAAGTTGAGATGGAAAAATTAAGGTTAGAACATGAGGATAGAATAAGGATGGAAACATTAGAACGAGGAGATAGGTTGTCAAGAGAAAAATTAGAACATGAGAAATTAAGGTTGAAAATGGAAGAACAGGAGAAGGAAAAACAAAGAGAAATGGAAAGAGAAAAATTAGAACATGAAAAATTAAGGCTAGAAATTGAAGAAAAAGAAAGACAAAGACAAGAATGCATTGAAATTGAAAAAGAAAAAATACAATTTGAGTTAAAGATGAAAGAGCTTGAGTTAGAAGGAAAATCTAAATCAAAACCTTTGCCTTTAGACTCTGGCAAATCTTTTGATGTGACAAAACACATCCGACTCGTTCCACCATTTCAAGAAAAAGAAGTCGATAAATATTTTTTACATTTTGAGAAGGTGACAGAAAAAGAACTTATTCTTAAGGCTTATGAGTTGGTCCCTGAAGCTTACAGGCAGAAATTTAGAAATTGTAGGAAGGAACCTAACCAGAATCATGTGGAATTTGCTAGAACAAAAGAACAATTATTTGATAGGTGGTGCTCTTCAAAGAGTGTAGGCTCTGATCATGAAAAACTAAGACAGCTCATGCTTGTTGAAGAATTCAAATGGTGTATAAATTCTGATGTCAGGGCTTTCTTAAATGAAAAAGAAGTTGAAAATTTCGATGTAGCAGCTAGACTAGCTGATGATTATTCTTTAACTCATAAAACTTCTTTTGTTAACAAGCCAATTCCTAGGAAACCATTCAACCCTCAATTAAAATTTACAACTCAATCAAGACCATTATCCTTCAGTCAAAACCATATTCCCCTCAGTCAGGTCCAAAATCCAACCCCAGTAATCCATCCGATAATTCCAGTCATTCATTTACTCCCAAACCTAGATTTTCTGGTGAAAACAAAGATCAAAGTCCTTTATCCCAGCCAATTTGCAATTATTGTAAACAATCAGGCCATATCATTTCTGAATGTATAGCTTTAAAAAGAAAGAGAGAAAAAGAAAGACAGGAGAGTCCTAAACCCACAGGTCTCACCTCTTTAAGGTTAAAACCACAGTCTTCTATTCAGGATGAGAATCCTATTTTGGCCAAAACATCTGAGACTGATGCCGTTATGGAGATTTATGAACCATTCTTATCAGATGGTTCCGTGTCACTAAATAGTGACTTTGCCCAGTCTACCCCTATTTAAATCTTACGAGATACTGGTGCTTCTCAATCCCTTAACTTGGCAGATACCCTGCCGTTTTCTGAGAAGACTTTTTCTGGGACAAGTGTCCTTATCCAGGGTGTAGAGTGTGGATTTATTAATGTACCGCTCCATAACATTTATATGTCCTCAGACTTAGTTACTGGTCTTGTGGCTGTAGGTATTAGACCTTCTTTACCTTTTAAAGGTGTTCACTTGCTGTTAGGCAACGATTTGGCTGGAGATAAGGTTGTGGTAGACCCACTTTTGACCAGCACACCTTGTGTTGATCAACTGCCTGATCCTATTGAGCAGAAAATTCATGACCTTTACCCTTCTTGTGCTGTAACTAGGGCAATGGCAAAGACAGCCAATCAGAATTATGGGATGCAGGATATTAATTTAGCTGATACTTTGATAGGTCAGTCCTTTAATGACGAGATTTCAAATTCTCTTTCTCCCAGCCAGTTTGACATTCAGACTGACTTTGACATTTCAAGGTCAAACATTGACCTTTCACTTTCAATTTCAAATGACCAGCAGTCAAGGTCACAGCTTTGTAAGGAACAACATAGTGATCCTGAGATATCACATTTTTTTTGATAGAGCTTTAGATGAAAATGAAATGTCACAAGTCCCTGTTTGCTATTATGTAAAAAATGACATTTTGATGAGAAAATGGCGTCCTCCTGATGTCTTAGCAGGTGATGAGTGGACTGTTAACCATCAGATTGTGGTCCCTAGGGCTTATCGTTCTGAAATTTTAAATTTAGCTCATGAAACTCCTATGTCAGGCCATTTAGGTGTAAATAAGACCTATCACAAGATTCTTAATCATTTCTTTTGGCCAGGATTAAAATCTGATGTTTCTCAGCAATGCAAATCCTGTCACACATGTCAAATGGTAGGAAAACCCAATCAGACCATTCCAAAAGCTTCTTTACAGCCCATTTCTGCCTTTGATGAACCTTTTAGCAGAATCAATATTGACTGTGTAGGTCCCCTACCCAAAACAAAATCAGGTTGTCAGTATCTTTTGACTATTATGTGTGCTTCAACACGCTTCCCTGAAGCCATTCCACTCAGAAATATTAAGACTAAGACAATTGTTAAGGCGCTTGTGAAGTTTTTCACCTTTGTGGGACTTCCAAGGTCTGTACAATCTGATCAAGGTTCAAATTTTATGTCTGGCATTTTTCAACAAGTCATGCATGAACTTGGCATCAAACAATACAAGTCATCAGCTTATCATCCTGAAAGCCAGGGTGCCTTAGAAAAATTTCATCAAACTTTGAAAAACATGATCAGTTCTTACTGCTTTGACACAGAAAAGGATTGGGATGAAGGCATACATTTACTTTTATTTGCTGTAAGAGAATCTGTAAAAGAGTCTCTTGGGTTCAGCTCATTTGAACTTGTATTTGGACATACTGTGCGCGGACCCTTGAAACTTCTGAAAGAAAAATTTCTTTCAGATGATGATAGTTCTTTGAACTTACTTCAGTATGTGTCTGATTTCAAAAACAGACTATCAAAAGCCTGTGAAGCTGCTCGGTCCAATCTCAAATCAGCTCAAAGCAAAATGAAACTACGTTATGATGAAAATGCTCAGGATAGAAATTTTGAACCTGGAGACAAGGTACTTGCTCTTTTGCCCATTCCTGGTAAGCCATTGCAAGCTAGATATTATGGTCCTTATACTGTTGACAAAACGTTAAGTGATTTAAATTACATTGTCAACACTCCTGGGAGGCGTAAGCAAAAACAGTTATGTCATATCAACATGATTAAAAAGGACATTGATAGGGATAGTTCTTTTATTTCATCAGTAAATCTAGTTAATACTGTCCCTCCTGAACAAAATCAAATGGACTCTGAAGATATGAACTTTGTGAAATCTGATCCCGCGTCGTCAAAACTCAAGAACTCTGATATTTTAAAGGATCTTGACCAGAAATTATCACATCTTAGTTCAGACAAGAGACTTGAACTGAAGCAGTTAATTCTGAATATGAGCACTTATTTCCAGACATTCCATCCAAAACTGACAAAATTTATCATGATGTTGAACTTATTGATGGTTCAAAACCTGTGAAACAACATCCATACAGAATGAACCCTGTAAAACAACAAATTCTCAGAGATGAAGTTCAATATTTGCTGGATAATGACTTTATAGAACCTAGTCAAAGTGAATGGAGTTCTCCTTGTATCCTTGTTCCAAAACCTGATTGGACATTTTGCATGTGTACAGACTATCGTAAAGTAAATTCTGTCACCGAAACGGACACATTTCCAATTCCTCTAATCGATAACTGCATAGATAACATTGGACAAGCCAAATACGTTACAAAATTCGATCTGCTTAAATGATTTTGGCAAATACCTCTGACAAACAGAGCAAAGGAGATCTCAGCATTTGTTACACCAGACGGATTGTATCAGTACAAAGTTATGCCGTTACGAATGAAGAACTCCCCAGCGACATTTCAACGCTTAGTTAACAGCTTGATATCTAATCTGGCTGGCTGTAAAGCCTATATCGACGACGCTATCATCTTCAGCGAAGAATGGGAACAACACTTACAAACTATCAGAAATTTCTTCGACAGACTAAGTGAAGCTATACTAACAGTTAACTTAACAAAGAGTGAATTTTGCCATGCTAATTTGACATTTTAGGTCATATTGTGAGAAAAGGTCTGGTAAGACCTGTAGAAGCTAAAGTTGAGGCTATATCAGATTTTCCCGTACCTTCTGGCAAAAGACAACTGATGCGCTTTCTTGGTATGGCTGGATATTACAGGAAATTCTGTAATAACTTTTCTGTCATAGCAGAGCCTTTGACAAACTTACTTGGCAAAAGGGTCAAGTTTGTTTGGACTAATAATTGTCAGAAGTCTTTTGAAAAGCTTAAAGCCATACTTAAAAGTGCTCCAGTTCTCTTAGCACCAAGCTTTAACTAAGAATTTAAGTTGGCCGTAGATGCCAGTGATGTTGGTGCAGGCAGTGTATTGTTACAAGAAGATGACAATGGTGTTGATCATCCTGTTTGTTACTATTCTAAAAAGTTTAACACACATCAAAGAAATTACTCTACCATAGAGAAAGAATGCTTATCTCTCATCCTTGCTCTTCAGCACTTCGAAGTTTACCTAACTTCTTCAGTTGCACCTATTGTCATTTTCACTGATCACAATCCACTGACTTTCATTCATAAAATGAAAAACGAGAACCAGCGTTTACTCAGATGGAGGCTCATGTTGCAAGAGCACAATCTAGATATCAGGCATATTAAAGGAAAAGATAATATCACCGGAGATGCACTCTCTAGGGCTTAGATGCCTCAGCTATTTTGATATTGAGTTTGTGCTATTGCGCCTTATTGATCTGATGTGATTTCACATTATTGTTTTTTTTTATATAATTGTTCATTGTTGCAAAACAAAGCTTTACTTCATAAAACTTTCTTTTCTTTGAGGAGGGGAAGTGTAACATGGTTGGTGTTTATCTGTTTACTTAGTTTCTGATTGACCCAGATATTGGAGAAATTGATGGTAAATAAGTTATTGTAAACAAGCTATTTATTTGGTTATAAGAATTTTCTAGAATGATGACTAATCATCTAGAACCTAAAAATATATTGTCATAGAAGGTACTGGAACCTCGGAGAAAAGACCAGAACTTACTAGAATTTTCTTTTCCATGCAAATAGAAACTTTGAGTAGGTTCTGGAGTTCAGTAGAAGTTTGTGGAATTTTCCAGAATAAATAAATATAGCATATGATATAATAGTCTTTCTTGACCGTTCTAGAACTTTCTTAAAGGGTATATATAAGAGTAAATATTTCATAAGGGCAACTTGGAAATAATTTCACCTTTTAAAAGTCTAAACCTTTTGTGCTGGAATTCTATATTGGAATACTTAGTGCTTAACTTATTCATTCTGTGTTACTTTGGATTATTCAGTTTTGGATTCAGGCTTCATGTTCATTTGGATTTATCTATAAAATCTGGGATCAGAAACTGCTGAAAGACTTGTGTTGATAAATATTCTGAGGGACAATTTAGACATACAAGGTATTGTAAATTAGACTTTCTCTGATTGTATAACTATTTTCCATTGCTTATTGCAAATGATAATTTTTGCTTTTAATAAATTTTTAAAGTGCTTTTTGCTGACTTTCCAAATAGTAAAATTTTGGTTTCCTGAATTTGTTTCTAGTTACGCCTGGCACGTAACATTCCACACAAGCTAAGCGATATTTGTAATTTAACAACAGCACCATTTAGGACAAAGATTTGGCTTAACCCCCACCCCTTCTCAGCGGCGTCCATTCTAAGCGGTGGAAAATATATATTCCAAAAATAGTTTTCTTCCTTAATTTCAGTAACACATGTTGTAGGTACACATTAGAATTGCCTCTATGAGGTAATTCCAATGTGTACCTACGACATATGTCTTTTCAATAAATGAGTTTTTCACCATAAGTCTTTTTTAAACAAATTCTCAACCACTGTCATTTATTCAAAGAAATGAGCATGTAGAAATGAACAACTTTTCATGTTGTTTGTCATGCACCTGGATGACAACAAAAGACGGTCTATTTTATGCTTCTGGCAGCTTATCTTGAGATGTTTCATGGGAGTATATTGCTAAATTGCTAGTTGCGTGGTTGTAACAAACATTCTTGAATTTACCCTAACATAGTACTGGTCTTGATATGTATAAAACCTTTACGGAAGTGCAACAATAATAACTTAAAAATTGAAAAGAAAAAGTAAAATCCCGCCGACCACATGCTCTTAGGAATTATTACATGTTAAGTCTATCACAAGTTATATTTTCCAAACTTTCTGTCTCTGAAAATTGATTTAGTCTTAGCAAACAGTGCAGACACTGATTGAATGCCACATAATGCTGACTGTTAATTGCATGTGATGTTGACAGGTTGCCCTTTAAAAAATCGAATCTATATGGATATCTGGAGGCATGGGTATAGTACTCTAGGGACTAAAAAAGAGTTCGCGTCAACCGTGGTACACGAGCCATCGATATACGTGTTTATACTGCATGATGGCACCTAGGCTAATCAGGGTATATATATTGATTTCGCCGTATTTATATTGATTCCTCCCTGCCATGCGGGTGTCCTTTTATGTTGTTTCTTTTACAGTCCTGTGGGAAATCATAATTGTGATTTCCTCATTAGTTGATAATAAACTTGTCGTTCAGATAATATGTCACCTTTTTAACCTAACAACTGTCTCTGTCAGTTTCATTAAGCCTAAATGTTCTGTGAAGATGGATCATTGGGACTCTTGTAGGACAGATAATCAATATTGCATCTCAGAGTACTCAGTCTGTAACAATTCCCAATTGGAATCAGCTTTATCACAGCTGAATATTTTCAATAAATTACAGAATTTGTATTAACTCTGTGCATGCATCGCGCTATTCCATCCGTTGATAAATAACTGAATTTGAAGCAGAAATCGTTACATAAGAGCATTTTCGATTTCAGAGCTCATCTAAATAATATGCAAGTCCAACTGGAAACAATCATGTACCTTCTTATGCAACACATGCTTCTTTATAAACCTTATGTTTCATACGTAGATATCGAAACGAAAATAACCCCTCCCCCGAACACACACACACACACACACACACACACACACACACACACACACACACACACACACACACACACACACACACACACACACACACACACACACACACACACACTTGCATCTGTAAATATTGCAAGAAGGTTTGATTGGTTAATTAGTTAATTATATGGTATTCCACTGTTAGGCGATAATTCTGTTGTTGAAAGTTCTTTGTTTGGTTTTGCTTGTCCTGTTGTATGTAGGGTTACGTGTCTTATCATGAGTTCTGTGTAGGGTTTAGTCCAGCAACCAGCTCACTAAAGAAGAGTTTGTCCTTGTGCATACATTCGTTTTGTCTTGTTAAAGCTGCATAGTCGGTAATTTTTGATCTTCTAATTTTAAAAATAATGTTTTTATTTTTCAAGATTACAGTAAAAATACTCAAATGCAGGTAAACATTTTACCATTTTCGTAAATTTTAACAAGTTATCACTATCAAAACAACTGCATTTATGTTAAAATTCAACGGTCTAGAATTATTGGAGGGACGCAAATAATTACATACAAGAGAAAAATACACCTATTTGGTAAGATAATTCACTTTTCCGTGCAGTTTTCAGCTGTACTGAACATCTTTATTGTGAAAACATAGCTTAATTCTACTTATACAAATGATTTAAAAAGAAAATAAAATTTTTCGAAAAATGTTCATAGTTACAGAGTATGCAGCTTTAAGTTAACCAATATGTGTTTTTTTTGTCTGCTAGGTATCACATTGGTCTAGGTTTGTGACATGCCTGGTGATGAGTATGTCTTGTGTCTCTTCTCCTAAGTTAGTCAATGATTGCGACATGACTGATCGTGTGTATTACTTAAATGTGTTCCTGTGCCCCTGCTTGTTAATTGTTCAATGATTGCTCGGACCCAGTATAATTGGTTCGGGATGATTGTAACCTTACTGATCGTGTGTATGTCCTATTAGCTTAAATGTGTTCGAGTGTCTCTTCTTCTAAATTGGTTTATGATTGTTACATTAATGGTCAAACATATGTCAGAGTAGCTTATCTATGTTCGAGTGTCTCTACTAAATTGGTATATGATTGTGATATTACTGGTCATACATATGTCAGGGTAGCCTATCTATGTTCGAGGTTCTTTTCTTCTAATTTGGTATATGATTATAACATTACTGGTCATACATATGTCAGGGTAGCCTATCTATGTTCGAGGTTCTCTTCTTCTTAATTTGACTATGATTATAACATAACTGGTCATACATATGTCAGGGTAGCTTATCTATGTTCGAGTGCCTCTTCTTCTAAATTGGTATATGATTATAACATTAATGGTCAT
This sequence comes from Loripinus fragilis, assembly GCA_964019695.1. NCBI lineage: Eukaryota > Metazoa > Mollusca > Bivalvia > Lucinida > Lucinidae > Loripinus > Loripinus fragilis. Next base: position 97,094,882 of record OZ026522.1, read on the forward strand.
ACATATGTCAGGGTAGCTTATCTATGTTCGAGTGTCTCTTCTTCTAAATTGGTATATGATTATAACATTACTGGTCATACAATTGTCAGGCTAGCTTATCTATGTTCGAGCGTCTCTTCTTCTAAATAGGTATTTGATTATAACATTACTGGTCATACATATGTCAGGGTAGCTTATCTATGTTCGAGTGTCTCTTCTTCTAAATTGGTATATGATTATAACATTACTGGTCATACAAATGTCAGGCTAGCTTATCTATGTTCGAGTGTCTCTTCTTCTTAATTTGTCTATGGTGGTGACATTACTGGTCATACATATGTCAGGGTAGCTTATCTTTGTTCGAGTGTCTCTTCTTCTTAATTGGTCTATGATTATAACATTACTGGTCAAACATATGTCAGGGTAGCTTATCTATGTGTGAGTGTCTCTTCTTCTAAATTGGTATATGATTATAACATTACTGGTCATACATATGTCAGGGTAGCTTATCTATGTTCGAGTGTCTCTTCTTCTAAATTGGTATATGATTATAACATTACTGGTCATACAAATGTCAGGCTAGCTTATCTATGTTCGAGTGTCTCTTCTTCTTAATTGGTATATGATTATAACATTACTGGTCATACATATGTCAGGGTAGCTTATCTATGTTCGAGTGTCTCTTCTTCTTAATTGGACTATGATTATAACATTACTGGTCATACATATGTCAGGGTAGCTTATCTATGTTCGAGTGTCTCTTCTTCTTAATTGGACTATGATTATAACATTACTGGCCATACATATGTCAGGGTAGCTTATCTATGTTCGAGTGTCTCTTCTTCTTAATTGGACTATGATTATAACATTACTGGTCATACATATGTCAGGGTAGCTTATCTATGTTCGAGTGTCTCTTCTTCTTAATTGGACTATGATTGTGACATTACTGGTCATACATATGTCAGGGTAGCTTATCTATGTTCGAGTGTCTCTTCTTCTTAATTTGACTATGATTATAACATTACTGGTCATACATATGTCAGGGTAGCTTATCTATGTTCGAGTGTCTCTTCTTCTTAATTGGACTATGATTGTGACATTACTGGTCATAAATATGTCAGGGTAGCTTATTTATGTTCGAGGGTCTCTTCTTCTAAATTGGTATATGATTATAACATTACTGGTCATACATATGTCAGGGTAGCTTATCTATGTTCGAGTGTCTCTTCTTCTTAATTGGACTATGATTATAACATTACTGGTCATACATATGTCAGGGTAGCTTATCTATGTTCGAGGGTCTCTTCTTCTTAATTGGACTATGATTATAACATTACTGGTTATACATATGTCAGGGTAGCTTATCTATGTTCGAGGGTCTCTTCTTCTTAATTGGACTATGATTGTGACATTACTGGTCATAAATATGTCAGGGTAGCTTATCTATGTTCGAGGGTCTCTTCTTCTTAATTGGACTATGATTATAACATTACTGGTCATACATATGTCAGGGTAGCTTATCTATGTTCGAGTGTCTCTTCTTCTTAATTGGACTATGATTATAACATTACTGGTCATACATATGTTAGGGTAGCTTATCTATGTTCGAGTGTCTCTTCTTCTTAATTGGACTATGATTGTGACATTACTGGTCATACATATGTCAGGGTAGCTTATCTATGTTCGAGTGTCTCTTCTTCTTAATTGGTATATGATTATAACATTAATGGTCATACATATGTCAGGGTAGCTTATCTATGTTCGTGTGTTTCTTCTTCTAGATTGGTCTATGATTGTGTCATTACTGGTCTTGTGTATGCTGTTTACTCATCTATGTTTATGTGTATCTGCTTATAAATTGCCATGGGTTAGTCTATGGTCTTAAATTGTGACATTTCTTGTTTATACTCACTGTTTGTTTGGTATAAGCAGGTTTCTTCTTATCTGTGTTCTAATGTCTCATTATTATGTTTTCACTCATTTGAGCCGTGGCGTGTGATTCCCAACAGTGTGGCATTTTGATAAGTGTAGACTCAGCCGAGCCTGTGCAGCCTCTTTTTAAGCTATAAATTCCAAGTGATGTTCGGTCAGTAGCTTAACTCTCATAGATTATTCAAGCGAATAGCAAAGGCTCTGATCAGACTGCGTATGCACAGTCTGATCTGAGTCTTTGCTGGTCGCACTTACCACATTGTAGGAAATCTCATGTCGCGGCTCATTTATTTTTGTGTTTTATTTGTTTTTGTGTCTTTGTTTGCAATACCATGCATATTTATCTTATTTTAGATACACCAAATGTACTATCCTGTCAATTTTCTGCAATAAAAATATACAGGCTCCCGCATGTTTTATGATTAAAGCTGCATCTATGCGAGAAAACCTGTCATCGTCTTTGGGGTTTGCGAAACCAGCATGTAACGCTATTGCCATAGACAAGCTTAGACTGGCAATGGTCCAAACAGTAGAAATAATTGTTTTTTTTCTAAATCAACACCTCATACTAAGAAGAAATTATCCTATCTAATAGCACTTTTAAACTGTTCATTCAATTCTCTCCAGATTCTTTGAAAATTCAGCAAGATAGATATTTGAGAGAAAAGTAGTTACTGGTTTCCATGAAAATATAACACCTTATTGAATGGACTGCACAAGTCTAAGACAAGCTAGACTATTGGAAGTTTCTATGAAGATAGTTTGACTTCTATTACGTCACAAAAGCGAATATCAAAGATGCACGGAAGCGCAGGTCGGTCTGCACCATCGTTGCTCGCATGCAGCAAAGTCAGGTTTCTCGCGTCGAGGCCAAAATGACAGCTTCATATGTGAAATTAAGAATGTGCGGATGCCATCTGAACATTGGTTTGTTTTTGTGGCAGATAATATTGGTGATATTGGAAACAAAAATCCATCATAAGATGGTATGCTATGACAGGAAGGGACACTCAATTAATGACCTCAAAGCGGAAATAATTATGAATCTCTAGGGCGAAAAAAAAGGCCTGTAAAATATATGAGTCGCGATATGAGATTTCCAACAATGTGGTATGTGCGACCAGCAAAGTCAGATTCAGAAATAAAAGTATTAAAGCGTGGACCAATCTGTCACTATATGGCAAGTTTATATGTTTGCTTGGAAACATAGGCAGTGAAATAATGCGGCCTCCCATCAAGATGCGTTTTTGCTGTAAAACAAGGGCTTATCTCAGCAACACCCTGCTTCAGATTGGAATCAGTTGATCATTTGTAGAAATAAAAGTTTGCCTGTAGGAATGCAATTTGAATGAATAAGTCTGAACTTGTCTTTTCCAGATAAACCAATGCATGACACCAGGAGTTAGAGACACTGGAACATAAAGACAAACACATAAAAAAAACCATACAATAAGCACAATATTCAGCTCTATATATCTCTTCCTAAGCGAGATGATTGCCAAACTAGAATGGACACAAACAACTATATCATACCTCACTGGCGTACATGCTACTTAAATTATTCAATTGTATCATCACCGAGAAGCTATTAAAGCATGGAATAATGCCCAGATCAGGAATCGTGACAATCAAATATAACACACGACCAAGTACACCATATGGAAAAGTGACAAAAACACAAGAAAACATCACATAAAAAGCGCCAAGAGGTCAGTTCTTTCCTATCAGATGACCACAAGGCAAGATAGTATGCCACGAAACACCAATAACAAAAAGGATCCGCAAAAGAAAATTACTGGAGGGCCATCCTTATTTCTGAAATAGATCAAGAAAAATAGATGTTTGGTTTGCATGAAAGATCCCTAGCTTATCGATGTATCATCTCCTAGTACAGAATCAAAATGAATGTAACGTAGTTAGGAATGTGTTCACCCTTAAAAGTTCAGCCACACGTTTTATAAATATACAAATTATTAAATCTTCTAAGTCAAAACTACATAACTTCTAGAAACTAATGAAAGACAAAAAGTTACCAATCTAACCCAAATCGAATCCAAATCTAGCACTCTCACACTGGCCACCTTATATACTATAATGTCACGTGATAGAAGCTGACATCAGCGCCATCTTATGACATCATCATTGACTAATTATAGTTAAAGGTATCAGTAAAGCCCCATCTACATACGTAAACTTCAATTTATATCAACCAATCAGAAGATACGCGCAATTTCACAAAGGTCACATGCTATGATGTATTTTGAAATCCTACCAATCAGTGTCTAACTGGACACGACGTATTTATTTCGTTGATGCAATGTTGTTTAGAAATACTTACATCTATCAATGCAACCTTTCAAAGGATCAGAATTGACAGACTCTAAGAAGCTGGTGTCAAAATATAAACATGTCAATCATAAAATTTAATTTAATGTCATCATCACTTCAATAATGAACACCTGCAGCTATACTAAAAGAAAGCATACAAACATATTGTAAATTACCACTAGTGAATTCACAAACATTGTGAATCCTCATAAGTGCAGCCAATTATTTTATATAAATTACCTCGATAAAAAGATACTGAGCAAACCACAGCTTATCATTAGGCTCGTTTTCATCATTGACACACCTTCGTGTAGACTTTCCAAAGTCTGTACATTTTTTCGTTTGTCTTTTAGCCTTTTTAAATATAAATTTCAGTTTCCTTTTATTCACTCAATACCATAATACAATGTTCAAAATCTGACTGAAAATATACATTTCGAAGTCTAGGATAAGGGGATTTTTTCACTTTATTAAACAATTAACATCTCAAATTTATTCTGAAATGTAGGGACTTGGGCAAGTCTAACCTTCGTGCAATAAAGAGAGAAAGTTTGTTTTTCAATACAGCCTCAACTGTGAGATTTTGTTTGATTTATTTTCAATGTCTTGCAAGCATCATTGGTTATTTCTACCGCCTATCATATCACGTCTAAATATTATAGCAATGAGCAATTTGTCTTTTATACCGACACTGAATCGATACTTCTCTCATTGTAAATCAGACAACAGATCATTCTCTAGCCGCTTCGACACATAAAAACATGTCCCCAGAACATATGGCCATTAAAGATCCTGGCCAGCCTGTTCAGTCGCAAACCTAGCTAGAATTTTTGAACAATTGACTATAGCAACTACACTAACGGGGTAGATCAGACTGTGTGGTGCGCATACTAGTATGTGTCTTTTCTGTTCGTAAGTGACATAACCCAGATTACCCCATGGCCCTCCTCAGTTATATCATTCTCCTATAATAAAGAACATTTGTATGAAAATGTAATTTAACTACAATACAGTGATAAGAATGGCTCATTATACTCAGAAAAAAACAATTGAAGGGTAATAAAAATCTTTTCCATTTCTAACATTCAACGAAATATAAACTGATTTCTATATTGATGTATTAAAAAGTTTTACGCCATCCTTTAATCATGTTGATGGATAATGTACAGTTCAGTTGCTAATGGTCTATCCCTCAATACTGATAGTTTGCAAACAGCTAACGTTTCCTCAAAAGGAAAACAGTATATTTTATTTAAAGATAATCTCAAATTTGAAAACTATTTGATTAATGTTTCAAAATTTTATTATTCCAAAATTATCAAATAACCATCGGCTCCAAGTTGAGACTGGACGATGGGATGATATACCATTAAATGAGCAAAAAATGTAAAGTTTGCACTACAGATGACATTGGTGATGAGTATCATTATTTGTTCACTTGTGACTTTTTTAAGAGTGACAGAAAATTGTATATGAAACCGTATTTTTATGTAAAGCCAAATATACGCCAGTATCGGGAGTTTTTTTTGTACCTCAAACAATGAAGCAACGCTCATTAAATTATCAAAATTTGTTGCAATTATTATGGAAAAGTTTTCTGTGTATATTGTTTTTCCAAATGATTGAAATAAATTATGTTCAATTTTATATGAATATTAATCATATATCCTTTGTTATTAAAGGTCAATTTCCTGTCATGGACTATATTCCCATTACAATAATAATGTATTTCATAGTACATTTTATTTTTGTATTATGTCTATTTTACTGCATAACATGTTTGCGTTAATCTCATACGCCACCTGTGAGTGGCCTGAGATGCATATTTTTCAATAATAAAGTTATGTTCTGTTCTGTTCAGTTAAAATGAGTAAATATCATCTTTATTGATTGCATATCTTAGTGATTGGCTGCAAACCGATTGCTTGCTTTTCGTTCACAAGTTCTAGAAAGGGCTGACCTCTTGGCTCTCGTTTGTTATGTCTAATTGTGAAGTTGTCACTTTCCCATTGGTATCCTGGGTAAGGTATGGTGCTTGATTGTATCGATTCCCGATCTTTGCCCTCTTTCTTACTTTGACACATAATTGCTCAATCGTTGTCAATGTTTTTTTTTATCAATCTGGTGTCATATTGGCAAGGGTATGCCCTATATAATCATATCTTTAGAAGAGATTTACCAGTTATTAATTGTTATGGCTGTACAATGGGTGCGAAAATTAGCATGTGATAAAGGTAAAGATAAGCAATGATCTGGTCAAGTTTTCAGCAAAAGGTAAAACGCATTTAAAGTGAAAATTAACACTTTTTTTCAAATGCACTTATTATAGAGCTTACAGTATGGCCAGGATAACCCGTCATTAAATGTTTGTGAATGCTCTTCAAATAGCCTGTAACTTGTAACTAATTACTTCTGCTTGTTGATGGGGGTCTGGCCATAAGACTAAGCCCCCCCCCCCCTCCCAAAATGGTTTAGGCTGTTGTCTGTTCTAAGGCTGCGGTTCTGTTATTGTTGATTTGTTGTTGATTGTTGCTCCCATTGTGGGGTTCTGTGTATCTTCCATGGATTGTTGTGCATTGCCATGTGTCATTTCTAGTTTTGAAATCATCTTGATGAGAGAGAGAGAGAGAGAGAGAGAGAGAGAGAGAGAGAGCTGTTTGCTTTAATTTGTTTGTCTTCCTGGTGTTTTGTGATTGTTATTGTTCTGTGGCACTTCCTCACGGTGCCGTGGGTTTGCCTGCAGTGTGTGATTGTTGTATTTCCTGATCATACTCACTTGCTTTTTTTTAATTCAATTTTATATTACTTGTTAACTTTCAGTTGATAGGGTTGTTACATCTGACGTGGTACTTTATAGTATCCAATGACCCCTACAAAGGCAAGTGGGTATGATCATGAAATACCGGGCCGCGTAGCGCAGTGGGTAACGTGTCTGACGGCAGATACGTGTCTGGCTGCAGATCCAGGGATCACGAGTTCGAAACCGGCCCAGTTCCATACGTTCGTGGTGATTGATCATGACATAATACCTACGGCCACTCTCCTCCCTTCCGTTGATTCAAGAAAGGTTGTTGTCAGTTACAAGCGAAAGTATGTGCACGAAATACTGGTTAACCGCTTAGTCAAGCTTGCCCGAGGAAAATGTGGTTAGGTGAACTCACTGTCCCGAAATGACCATAGCTGTTGTCTGAGGCGTTCAGTATCTAACCATATCAAAATGATCATGAAATACAACAGCCACACACCACGGACCAACACACAGCATCGCGACATAGAGTCACAGACAGATAACTGCCACAAGACAAACAAAGTAAGGCAATCAGCTCTCTCTTTCTCAGCAAGATGATTGCAAAGCTAGAAAGGATATTACGTATTACATACGAAAACGGACAAAACAAAACCCCACAAACAATGGGAGCAACAACAAACAACGACAAAACAACAACAACACAACACCCGCCCTAGAACGGACAACAGCTGAATCCATTGGGAGGCTTAAAATGCATTTTACTGATGTCAAATCTTCGCCATAGATTCCGCTGTAAACAATGTGCATGTACTCGGTATTCTGATCTGGTCCTTGCCTTCCGTAATATTCCATTTGCATGACGAAACTAAAATACCGCTTCTAGACAGAGTGTTTCCTGATTATAGAAGCCCGATAAAGGACTGAATCTTGTGCTAGCAACATGGAGAATTATTGATCTCCAGCTGCTATTTGAGACAAATTGATTCCGTTTGCATACTGAGGCAATGGTATTGTTATATCACTTTAAACAGCGCTAGCTCATCTATTAACTTTTTCCCTGCTAGTAGCCACTTTTGTCGTCTACTTTTGCAAACGGTTGGACCCTGAAAAGCCTTACAATAGGTCGGGGCTGCACATTCTCTTGATACTGATGGCATGCCTGAAAGAATTATATGAAAATTCAAATTTGAAAAAAAAAATCAGTAGACGACCAAAAAGAAGCAAAACCCAGCATGTTAAGAAAAACAGGCTTTTATTGATTCTTGGTAAAGCTCGGCGTAACGTTCAAAACGCATGTCGTACTTTTGCAAAACAAATGCTTTCAGGGGCTAGTTTTCTCAAAGCATTTACGACACATTTCATTGTACATTCTGTGTACATATAGTTACAACAATTAACTCAAGCATGATTGTATTCAACTGCTCCTCACTTGACCCTGGCTCACCAGTTTGGTTGGTAGAAGCTTGAATGTGCTCAATGCTCGTGCGTGATGGCATTTTCTGCGCTGAATTGATGAGCATTTACGCACAATCGATGAATCATCGCTTGAACATCGCTCGAGCATATACCACATAGACGTCATTTTGCGATAAAAAGGTAGAACTCCATGTACAGCTACATGCATACAATGTAGCATTATAAAGAACGTTCAGCTACTAGCTTGCATTGTTAACCGCCCACTAGTTCACAATATTTCTTGCACACAAGAAAGCACCACACAAACGCCGACGCCAACGCCAACGCCGCTGCCGACGGAATCTGCACTAAAAATGATATGCCCCACTCCCCTTATGTAGTCCGAAATAAAAACAATGTCGATGTTAAGATAATATCAGCTGTATCAGTCGGCTTTGCTAGTTCAAGAACGTCCCTTTGGCTCAATTTTAAAGAAATATAATGTTTGTTTGTTCAAACCATTTTGCGTCTGAAACATTTTTTTTTTAAATCACGAATTATTTTGCTACAAGACGATCGTTCAATTGAATAACGTGTGGCATGGCTGTTGAAACGTGAAATTGACAGAGAGTTTTATTGATTAATTAATGATGATTATCGCGCGGAATCGAATATTAACGTCAATAATCTTCGGAATTATAAGGTCAAAATGCTATTAAATTGGATCATAGAACAACTTCCTTGAGACAGCTTGCCACAGCAAAATTTCTGTGATTGTTGAGAGCAAGTCCATTGATTTTCTGTCAGAAAACAGCCATGGGTTTTATGTCTGTGGTTGAATGAAAATAATGAAATGAGCCAACACATTAGATTGCGGGACTTATCATCGCATAGGCGAGCAGCGAAGGCTCAGGTGAGCTTGCGCATGCGAAGTCTCACCTGAGCCTTTGCTGCTCGTATACACAAAGTATGGAATTAAATCTAAGCTCAGGCCAAGAATGAGTAGTAGTTGTCTACGTAATATACGTGTTAAGTAAATGGTTACGAATTTGAGACCAAGCGTTATTATTTTATGGATTTTAGTGAGTATGTTCAGGAAATACCATAATGACACACTGCAGACCAACCCACGACACCGTGAGGAAGAGTCACAAAACGTTTATAGTAACAATACATCTGTAATATAGTAATAGCAAAGCAACCAGCTTTCTCTTCCTCTTCAAGATGATTGCAAAACTAGAATGGACACAAAGTAATGCAAAACACAACAAAGACAAACATAGAACTCCCACAAACAATGGGAAGTACATTTAACAATAGAACAACAGCAACAGAACCACCGCCTTAGAACGGACAGCAGCCTAAGCCACCCGGGGGTTTAAATGCATCTTACTAGCGCCAAATCTTCGCCCTAGAGTCTGTTGTTGTTAAAACACAAAAGTGTTTAGCTCGCATGAGGCTTCCGAACTAATGCAATGTATCATCACAGAGAACCAATCAAGTCAAATGAACACATTATGATGATACAAAGAAAAGGGCTCATGACTCACAGATAGTCAGAGCTAAAGCAAACCTCAAGTTGAGCCACGGTGGACCCAGCCAACGGCAAGCATCGGGCAACCAACAGATTAAAGCTTTACGTCAGGACCGTCATTAAGTCTGAGGCCTGACCCGCCGTCGTGCAATTAAAGAAGAAACCGTAGCTATCAACCCTGATTGGGTTCACAACCAGGCTTCCAGACTGTCGCATGATATCCATGCTGTATCCCACTGTTCTATAATTTTAAATAATCTTTTTTTTTAAATTTATCACTAAAATTAGACTTTCCAACAATTCTTTTAAACAAAATCGCCATAAAATACAGGTTCTGATATGCCTTTTTGCCAAGTTATTTTTTTTTCAGAAAGAAAATAGTACGGCAGTTTGCCAATATCAAATTGATGCATTCTTTTGAGGTTAACATCAGGATTTGTCAACCAGAAAACATCACTTTCGAGGTTTGACTTATAAAGCATGCACCAATTGTTTTGTTATATGATATAATCTCTCTTTTCCTAATTTTATATAAAGTTTTTTTTCATATTTATATTTTTTTTAAAGTCAGATGTTCCTAGTGCACTAAAAACAAGATTATTTCAACAATTGCTTCTCTTATGAGATGTGCAAAAGAATACAGGGATGAGATCAGTCAGTCATTCTCAATCAGGAAAATATGTCGGTTGACTCCAAAATGTAGAAAAGGCAATTTTAAATCACTTATTAAAGGCTTAAGATAACAAAATATCAATAGAAACAAGTCAATTTATGCTTATTATATATCTAAAACTGAGTTTTAACTTCATTCAAACATAAATTTCAACAAAAACAACTGACATTATATAAATCATATACCAGTGTTTAATCAGGAAATCCTAATCAATCCTGAACTTTCTCAGCCCTGAGAATAGCATTTTTTTTAAATTACTGCTCTCATAAAACGAATACATTCTTAATTCAAAACATTTGACAAGTTACATATACATAAGAACGCATGTTATCTCTTGAGTCAGTTTTCAAATATCAATTTTTAACTATCAGGCAGCAGTAAAAAAAGTGATGTCTACCTATCCAGGGCTAAATTTAATTCTAAATTCTATCTATTTTAGCTGTCTTGCAGCACTGACAAATCCTGATGTCTACCTGTCCTTTGCTAAATTTAGCTTATCACTGGTAGACATCAAGATCTGTCACAATAAGTGAAAGCTAGTTTCAGCCAATCAGAAGCGGTCTTTTATGGTAGTCATATAACAAATCGTGTTAGATTTAGAGCTCAGACATGTCAGATGACACAAGCAAATGTCATTTCGTAAAACGATGCACAACGTTGTGTGTTCCTGGTTTCCTGTGGGTGTCTTTGTTTGTTTGTCGTTCTCGTCTTTCACCCTCTTGGTGCCATATGTTGATTTGTGATCTGTAACTGTCACTCTTCCTGGTCTCATAGCTACTTGGTTTGCTATACTACTTGCCAATCGTCAGCTGCCTATTCATTAAAATGTCACAATACAGCCGATTCTGCACCTATGCCAGTACTGCATTATTTGAATTCCGCTTGGTGCATGAGATCTGCGTTTGGGTAATTTTCTGAGCATTTCCGTCATAACATAGAATACAACTCGATGAGGTTTACCGGAGAAATCGAAGACAAGGATACAAGCAAATCCAGAAGAAATAGGTACTTATTTCGTACGTGCTTAAAGCCATTATTGTACTCTTTATGTTCTGAATTGCTAAATTAGAACTTCTAGTTGATGATCAATAGATGACGTGCTGATTTAAGCAAGCATATGAGTCGTGACATGTGATTTCCAACAATGTGGCATTTTGAAAAGTGTAGACTCAGACGAGCCTGTGTAGCCCCATTTTAAGCTTAGAAGCTTCAAATGGTGTTCAGTCAGTAGCTTAACACTCATAGAATATTCAAGCGACTAGCAAAGGCTCTGATCAGACTGCGCGTATGTGCAGGCTGGTCTGAGCCTTTGCTGGTCGCACATACCACATTGTTGGAAATCTCATGTGGCGGCTCAAGTATAGTCCTTGATTAGACTGCTCTAGGAGTGGTTTGATCTGTATATAATTTGATTGAATATGCTTTTCGAGTAGCAAATTACCTAAATCATGCGTCGATTTTTAGTAGGATTTGAGTGAATATTTATCTGCTGGCTTTGTGAGCATCGATCTTGAAAGACTGATCGAATAAGTCGGTTTGTCTGAATCCTCGTTTGGGTCTCTATCTCAGCCTGCATAATATGTCGAGACCATCATCCGCCGATGGTGGCCGGCTTTTAGATGTATCTGGGATGCGATGGTTTCTCTAATGCCATTAATTGGGTGCTTGATTATTTATGGCTAACCGAGTAGGTCATGCAATGTTATGATCATTCTATAGATTGTTCTATTTATCATGAAATTAATCTGTCTTCTTGCATTACACGTTTCTCTTTTGAGACCAAAATGTATCCAAAATAGCAATCTCTGAAAGCAAGAGCTCGTGAACTACTTGCGGCAATCGTCCCTCTTAAATATATGCCACCGAGCCTGTACATCGCATACGCGCATTCTCACTGGAACCGCAATACGATGAAGGAACGCGATAAAAACTAGGTACCAAGCTCAATATTTACGCGGCGAACAAAACCTGTTTTGTTTTGTTCACGCATGCAAGTGTATAGAACGTCGCAGTTCACTTTTTGATCATGTTAATAAGTCATATTTGGTTAATTACTTATTGACAGAAATTATCGTATAGCGTGCGTATGTAAAGTGCCTTCGAAAAAGGAATTGAAAACGCATAATCAAAATACTTGCTTTCCCTGTAGCGATGCATTGTTAAAGGGTATGAAGATTCCGTTAAAATACTGTTTCTGACGTCACAGCGATAATATTGTGCTGCAGAAGCACGTCTACGCTCTTACGAAGGTCTACGCCCAAACGCACATGTTATTGCTCTGCATGCGTGCTGGGTGTCCCTCTCGTATTTGCTTCTGTTGTAACAAACTGCGAGGATTTCACTATTTAACGTCCGTAATGCCATAACGTACACTGTTCACAAATAAAGTATTGTTTATTTTAACTAGACTGTAGATATACATATCAAGCCCGACCAGGCAGTCTACTATGAAGTGTGCAGTCTAGTATGAAACATAACCAGTCTTCTATAACGATACTTCTTTTGTGGATCTTTAATGGTTGTTTTTCTGTCTTGTGTTTGCTATGTCTTTGTCCGCGTCTGTTTATGTGTGCCTTGTGTTCACCTGCTGGGAAAGGGCTGACCTCTTGGCTCTTGTTTGTGGTTTATAAGTGTAAGTTTGTCACTTTCTTATTGGCATCCTTGGTCAGGTGTAGTACTTGATTGTATCGATTCCTGATCTTTGCACCCTTACTTACTTCACCAGCATACAACCTCGGGCCGCTATTGGGCCAATTCATATATAACTGAGACTCCTTTGTTGTGTCCCGGCTAATTTAGGCTATGGGCAAGTTTCTGTCTGGATATAAGAAGACAGATATGTAACTGCAGACATGAAAATAGTTCCAATATATCATCCGATGTCTATTATGCTCCAATACATCAAATTGGTCCCACAGGTCTGAAACGCATCGAGGTAAAACGATGAAATTCGGACAAAAAGTGTATTTTTCGCGCACATAATAACCGTCAGGAATCAAATAGACCTCCAGGATCGATACATACAATCACACATCGAATTAAGTACCATCAGAAAACAAATCTAATTACAAATAGTACGCGAGTACATGTTGGTAGTGATGAAGTGAAAACGACAGACATAAGGAGTGAGTATGACCAGGAAATTCCACAAACAAAAAGAGTGCGTGAGAGCAGGAAATGCCACAAACACAACGAGGGAGTAAGAACGAAATATCACAACCACAGGTCGCTAACCAACCCAAGCGATACAAGTACACAGGCATAGATATACATGTACATACAAGTAAAAGAACACAGTGAAAGCACCGACTTTATTCCTCAGCGAGATGATTGCAAAACTATAAAATACACAAATAACTATACCACACAACCAGGGCTAATCACAAAAGCACCACACATAATGGAAGTAGCAACACACAGTGAACTAACAGCAGCAGAATCACCACCTAAGAACGGACAGTGAATCTTTGCGTATGTGATTGGTACCATCATCTCATGAGATGGTCCATATTTTTTACTGGCTTTGTAGTGGCAGATTTACCAGAAATTATTTTTGTTTCTGCTCGTGCTTTAGTTTAAACAATATTTTATTTCTGAATTTACAAGCATAATACAATATATAGAGGATCTTACATGAGTGGTCATTTCATATGGAATTTATGAATGAGTTGGTTAATTTCGGTATTTTGCGAGCCTTGGTGAGCAAAATACAGAAATTAACCAACGAGTTTCAATAATTCCATATTAAATGACCACGAATGTAAGATTCTGTTTATCACATAACCACTACTACGACGAAAATCCCTTTAAATATGCAGTAGCGGGTTCCCATAGCTGCCAAATCGCACTATTGAACGATACGCAACAGAATATAGTCCACACGCTAAATGTATTAGCAACATAACAAATTATATTTATAATAAATTATGGCACGCATATATGCGAAAGCAAAAAGTATTCAATTTTTAGATGATAAAAACATGTAACTTGGCTTTATTTCTGAGAAGAAGAAACCGTGAGTCCATCGATTTTAATACATGTATACGTCACTACATTCATGGGGAATCCCCGTTCTGTGTAAATCAGTCAAGGTCAGTGACCTCATTAATACATGGTGTTGGATAACGAAATGTGCTCAACGCGGTAGGATTTAAAAGCAAATGAATGTGACATTTCTTGATTATACGGAATGAAAGTACCGAACTATATAGATCTATTCACTGTCAGAATCATAGATGATTCGTCGCCGCTTCTTCTAAGGAGATGATGGTCTCTCAATTGAGATTGCCGCCAAAAATGTTTCCAGAAAACATTGGATTTAAACCACTTTCAGCAATTCTGGTTGCAGTATTATTCAGATTCTGAGTGTGTTGTTCCATGGAATTATTCTGATTCAGACCCAACGAGATTTGACCATAAGGATTTGGTAATCTTTGGTAAGTTTTAGCATTACAAATCTCATAAATTGGCTTGTTTCTTGGTGCAAGAAACTGGTTAAAAGCTTCGGATCATAGAATGTTTCGCTTAGAGTGTTTCTGTTTTTCTGCTGATTCACAAAGTTTGGTATATCGTCAGATTAGACCTCAACAAATCTCTTGATTGTTGCAGTTCAATTAGCTTTGAGGTTGATCTGCTTTTAGACTCAGTTTCACGTTCTGTCTCCAAAACTGGGTCAGTCGCTTGGCCTGGACTGTGATTATGAACCCTGTTCCGCCAAGCATAGCCTGATGCATATTACCAATAGTGCTACTTTTCTTTCAACTCAGTTCCTTTGCCCGCGACCATCAATTTCACATTAATGCACAATTAAAATTCATATGCTGAAGTGACACTACCAGCGTCGTCGGATTTCGTTATAGATGTCATTTTGGTTGTTATTAACAAGCGTAATAATGGTTAATTTTAATAGCCAATGGGAAGCTGTACAGGTTTGATACACGTGTGGTCATAAAATTATTAATGACATGAGCTATTTCACTGAATAACATGATGGTCATGTGATAAATACAAATGCTTAGTGGTACAGGATTTGACAGTAAGCTAAAGCTTATATTAATGCAGTTTCCTGTTTCAAGGTGGATCATACAAAACTTTTATGAGAATGGCGCTGACAATCAAGGTACGCTAAGTTATATCAGCATCAACGCATGGCAGATAAAGATAAAACAGATGAAGAAAAATAGGAGGAGAGAGGGAAGGGAAGGACTACCCGTTTACTATGTTGTGCATTGAACATGGTGGATAGTGTTTAAATTACGTTTGACTAGTTTCGAGCGAACATTCCTGATTCCACTATGAATTCTTGTTCCCGCATAGTGCCTCGTTTTATTTTGGTTTATTTTGTTTCCATACCGAACAAAAGATCTCAGGTCGTTAAGTTTTTTAGTTTGCTGATTAGTATCTTGACCTAGCATCTACAAATATTGGACAAGCAAAAAGTGGTAAGAAAGAATTTTCAAAAACTCCATGTTGGCATGAAGGGCTCTATGTTTCTGAGTTTTCCAGTACAAGTGGGCAGTTAGTGAGCAGCATTCAAGTCTAATACGGGTATGGACTTACCAAGGATTACCAAATCCTTATGGTCAAATCTCGTTGGGTCTAAATCAAAATAATTCCATGGAACAACACACTCAGAATCTGAATAATGCGTGTGCCTATGCTGTAATATTTTGGTTGTTTGTTGACGTCATTTGAAGGAAGAAATGGATGGGAATTGCTTTGTATCATCAGGCAAGCTATTCCACGCCCTTATCGTTTATGGAAAGAAATAATTAAAGTATTAGTTTGTGCGAGTATGGAGAGTTTGTATGTCATCAGCGTTACGTAGGTTGCAGTTAGTTGTTTCTTGAATAATGGGAGGGACAAGATCGAGAAGATAGTCGGGTGCAAGACCATTGATTATCTTGTAGAAGATGATGAGTTTATGTTTATTTCGTCTGTTCTGGAGTGATTTTCACCCTAAATCAGATAGTAGTTTTTCGATGCTACACAACGTGATGATTTGTGCGGCTTCTATGAACACATCATCAAGCTGCTTCTTGGAATCGAATGATGTGCCGCGTCTGATCAGGCCTACACGTTTTGCTTATAGATTGTTCTTTTAAAATTTTACTAAAAATGAAAAATACCATTAACAAATAATCTGGAAAAAACGGACTCGTCAGAAAGGGAGAGAACCTACAATATAAGAAAAAAACAGCAGACTCAGTTTTATTGAGTCTGTTCATGAGAACTGATGGAAAGTGCAAAAATTTCATGCCCCCTAGCACCAGTTTAAGCGGTATTCTGCTTTCCATCAGAACCCAATATTCCTGAAGGACCAGAATATGAAAAAGTATCAACACTATATCGATGCACGGGGAGAAGTTTTACCAACTACACACAGAAGCAACGACAGCTGTTGCGACCTCTTAATAATCTGGAAAAAAAACGGAACCTTCAGAAATATAATAGAGCAAACCTACAATATAAACTGAAAAATCACTGGTTCAATTGATAGGATGGGAAATTCCATTAGGCATAAATGGGTTGACAGGATAGTAGTAATGGGCGGCGTCCATTACTACCCAGGATTTAAATAAATAGAGGATCTTACATGAGAGCTCATGTTTATAAAATTTATCTAACAACTTGAATGCGAGGCTTGCCGAGCATTTTATCTCTTTTTCGCAACGAGTTTAATAAATTCAACAATACAAGGGCACGAATGTTAGATTTTATTTATCATATGACAGTAAGATTACGTTGACCTCTCATTTCTGCGTAAAACCGTTATGATATTGTCATTACGTACCCATCGTTGTTTTGGACGTCATAACGTTTCCCGAAAATAATTATTTGGTTTATCGATTTTATTGCATGGCTTCATTTCACTACCAGACGCGACGCCATATGATAAAAGGTATTATACCCAAATGAAATGAAATTTTTTCAATGTGTGTGTATTTTATATCAATCAAAATTCAACGATTCTGGGAAGCTGTCAAACGTCCTAGAGAAAAGCCATACAAATAAGAGGGATTTGAAATCCGATTCCAATATAATATCATCTGAGCATGTTTAGCCTCACATGCCCAGCATGTATCCTGCAATGTTATCTAGAAAACGGATCTGATATTTCCCCGTAAAAGCCGCAACACCGTCATTAATACGAAAATAAGACTAATCGCGTTGGCGACTTCCGAAGACTCCAGCGAATTTGAGCCGTCACTGTCAGATAGTGCACACACCATCAGTTAACAACAATGAACACCATAGCCGCACACGATTTGGCTAAACCTATCATTTTCGATTGCAAATTACAAGTTAGCACATGGGCGTGTTGCAAAGCCAATCATTGTGAATCACCTATTTAGGTTTTGCCTTACTACTACTACTATTAATAATAATAATAATAATAATGATAATAAATTTTGAGTATAATAATTAAAAAAGCCAATATTTTAGGAGGAATACTCACTAATTTTCCCCTGACGATAGGCTTGTGCTAGACCTATGTACGCTATATATTTAAGTGACAAGGTGGGTCAAAAGACAAAAATACAGCAAGCCAAGAGCCAAACCAGAATCCAGCATTAAAAGTGCTAAAAGTGCTCTTTCAAATCCCCCTGAAAATGAATGGGCGAACGTCAAACAATCAGTGCGTACATTTTGACCTTACAGCTCACCATTAAGGGGAGCGGAAAACTTAAACAAACGATAACAAAACTCCTTGCCCTTCCAGACGGAATAAAAAAAACTTATACTTTCAGGAACAGTGGGGGTGACACCGTGCAGACGAAATCGTCACGTCGACCCCCACAAGATTGAAACCTGTTTTAGAACATTTCCAAAATCAAACTAATTAATGCCCCACACCTTTACTTAACACAAATAGGCGTAGGATAAGGACAGGATACAGTCTGAATTCCTTTTTTGAAGCCAAAGTGGGTGCATAAAACTGGGTGTGCCGTGAGTGCTGTATATGCCTAGTGCGAAGGGACCGCGGCACACCGACATCATAACCGAATAATGTATGTACATTTTGGCCTTTAAATATCACAGTGTTAGTGTATATATAGCCTGTCTTCAGGCCCTGTATTAAGGCATCTAACTGAAAGTTCTATAACTATTACAGAGATAAAATGATACTTTATTACTTCCCAATTGCTCAGAATACAGTAAATAAGACAGTCAGTGATTTTTTTTCAGAGATGTAAATGCTTGTATATGATTTGCACATATTTTACTATTTTTCTACTTACTGGTCTGATACCAATCTAGTGTATATACAGTTATAGCAGACATAGGTATGAAACTAATGGCAACAAGTTCAACAACGGAACGTCACCATCAAAAACAGTTTTACACAAACTGATTATGAACGAGCATGAAACTGAATGTTATTTTATTAGGTACATGCTTATCTATTAGCATTGAAGACGGTGCCTAATTAAATAATTTTTATTATGTTTTAAAGTCAGGGAAAACGCCCACCTAATGTATAAATTGTCTATATTTGTTTAAGCAACGACCAAATCTATGGCGAAGATTGGTCATCATGTATTTCAGCCATGACCCACACCAGTGGCTGCTGCTGCTGGCCTAAGCATACTGACACAGTTTATTGTTTTCATTGCAGGTAAGGGATCGTGCATAGTTCTGGTTTTGTGATATTCTGCCCAGTGTCAATTCTTCTAAGCAACCGCCTCGTGTTTCTTGTTATTAATTGAAACGTAAGATCTAACTTTCATATTGCCTCTATGTGTGTGTCTTTATATGCTTTTGTCCTAGGGTCTCTAACTTTGTACGTGGTCTATGATCTTTGAGCATGACATTGTTTGTTCATATTCACTTGTTTGTTGTTCAATTCTGCATAATGTTTTAGATGGGCGTAGGAACGAATCATATGCAACATTATAATTACAAAGAAATATATCTCGCGAACGTTTTCTAGGTATTGTGCTTTTAATCTAAAGCTAATCTTTGATAAGCACTAGAATCTTGATTTTCGTTTATTTATCAATAGCTTTAAATACTTGCTGTAACAGTACAGGGGTCAACAAATCGTTGACTCAACATAAATTCAACGTTGATTCATCGATATGGCGTTGAATCAACGTTGAATCTATTATGAGTCAACGTTGTGTGCCTGCTGGGTAGCCACTTATAGCTACGAAACATTGTATATCAAGAACTGTCTTCATAAAGATAAGTCACTTGGCGTATGTAGTAGAAACTCAGGTTTTCTGAATACTCTGAACATTGATATATTTTCCACATTACATACATTCTGAGAGAGATGAATGGCGTGAACGAGAATAAGTTTGTTCCCCGTGGAATATCTATGATCATACCAGACGAGGTTCTGTTGTATATTGAGAGAATGATATAATTATCAGAGTTACGAGTCTCAAATCTTTCTAGATCAGTCCTTGGGGTTATAACTCTTTTTTCATAAATTTATCAGGCTCATAAATGTTCCAATGACAACAATTGATGACATTTTAACATTTATTAACATGATAAATAGTACATCTAAGAGTCTAAAACAAGAATATCTATATACAGTAAAACCTGTATTAAGCGACCACTTAAAAATAGACTAAACAAAGGTCTTAAATGAAAATGGTAGCTTAATGAAGGTCGAAAGTATTGCAGAAGGCTCTCCTTGGAGCATTCTGCAATACTTTTGACCTGTATTAAGCGATATTTGGTCTTAAAAACAAGTTTCTTTCTTTTAAGAGTGGCCGTTTTACACATTTTTTTTTACTGTAGATAAGAGATAGCCACACTTTAAAAAGAGTAGTAATTGACACATTATTTGGTGGCAGCTAAACTGTCACTGATTATGGTGTAGCATTTCGAATGCTTTAAAACTTGATTATGTTGAAAATGATAGGAAGAAATGTATGACGTTCATTACTGAATAAATGATGACCTCTAGTTGTTATAGTAGGAATGTAAGTTTGAGTTTACACAAAAAAGGGTGGCATCGCTGATACCAGCTTTTTCGGTGTTAACTTACACGTATTATCATTTGACGTCGCGTCTGGGAGTGAAATAACGTCGTGCATTAAAATCGATAAACCACTAGTGGTTTACAGATTTTCCGGAAACGTTATGAAATGACAATTTTAACGTCACGCTAACATTTCCACGCCAAAAATACGATTTCAAAATAATTTTAATGTCATATGATAAATATACACTAACATTCGTGCTCGTGTATTATTAAACTCGTTGCGAGAAAGAGATGAAATGCTCGTCAAGCCTCGCATTTAAATATCTTTTCCTCAACTTGTTTAATAAATTCAATAAAACATGAGCACTCATGTAAGATTCTCTATTTCTTCACGGTGCAGTGATCTACCCGCAGGTCGACGTCGACGTGCAAACACAAATCAAAGAGCAATGCCTTCAGATAAGAATGCATCATTGAAAAATATTTTATTTACTTCTCAACAAAAACATATGTCTTGGGTACTCAAAAGAACCGCATCAACGATGCGATTCTTTTGAGCACACGAAACATATGTTTCAACTGACAACTTACCCTTTATTCTAACCCTGTAAGAGCCACGGAACATAAACAGCCACAAGACAGAAGGAAGACAATTAAAGAAATATAACCAGCTCTCCACACCAAGTTGATTGCAAAACTATAAATGACTCTAAGCACTGCACAACAAAACATGGCCCAAATAAAGATACCCATACACTGGGAGCAGCAACAAACAATGAACCAATAACAACAGAACGATCGCCTTAGAGGAGACAGCCAACGAAGCAACTGGGGGATTTGAATGCATTTTACTGCCGCTAAATCTTTGCTCCAAAACACAAACGCACGGATACAATACATCATCACAGAGAATCAATGTAATCAAAACACACTATGATGAAGCAAAGAAAAGGGCTTATGACTCACATATAGTCAGAATAAAAAAACAAAACTCAAGTTGAGCCACGGTGGACCCATCCTAAAAAGCAGCAGAACCGCCAACATAATTGGGCCGCGACCCGAGAAAACCTATCTTCGGGGGTTTGCGAACAACACAGACGCAGACCAGTCTGCGCATCCGCACAGTCTGATCAGCGCCTTTCTTATTCGCGTTGTGGAAAGTATCATATGTTATTTTAACTTGCTACAGGTGAAATTTCAATTTTCTAGCCTGTATGTGTAGCTGAGGAGACTTGTTTGAATCTCGCTTTGTCGGAAACCTCGGCAGCAGCCACTCCGTTATAAAATACAGCAGTTACAGCTACATTTGTGATCAACACGAGAATATACTCAGGATATTGAAATCATATACCATTTCTAACATTCAATTTAATCTAAATAGAGGATCTTACATGAGTGTTCATGTTTTATTGATTTTATTAAACGAGTTGGGGAAAAAGATAAAATGCGAGGCTTTCCGAGCATTTTATCTCTTTTACACATCGAGTTTAATAAATTCAATAACACAGGAGCACGAATGATAGATTATATTTAACACATGACATTAAGAATACTTTGAATCCTTTCTGACGTAAAACGTTATAATTTTGTCATTATGTTTCGCAACGTTGTTATGGACGTCATAACGTTTCCCGAAAATCTGTAAACCACTAGCGGTTTATCGATTTTATTGCATGGCGTTATTTCACTACCAGACGCGACGTCATAATGATAAACTAATTTAAAAATGAATGCATTATTAGCTATAAACATGTTTAATTTAAGCCACGCTTCAATGATTAAAGTACAGTACAGTTCCAAATGGTGTAACCCACTACAGTAAAAGTTTGCAGACTTTTAAAAATGAGCCGTGATATGTGATTTTCAACAATATGGTATTTTGACAAGGGTAGATTCAGATTAGCCTGTGCAGCCTCCTCAAATGAGGTTTGGTCAGTAGTTTAACAGTCATAGAATATTTAAGCTACCAGCAAAGGCTCTGATCAGTCTGCGCGTATGCACAGGCTGGTCTGAGCCTTTGCTGGTCGCACATACCAAATTGTTGGAAATCTCATGCCACGGCTCAAATGATACCCCCATTTGTGTTGTTTGTATACTTCAATGACTGGTAATAAAATCTTTGCTGGTTCTTCTTCATAAGTTTGACACCTACTTTTTTTAGTAGATGTGGATGTTTTACTACCAATCTGATGTCATATTAGCTAGTGTATGCTCTATGTATGCATATTCTTGCAAGAAGTTTCGCGTTTTAGGGGTTCTCAGTGTTAAAGGGGTGTGAAAACTAGCATGTGGCAGACTTAAATGATAAGCTGTAACCAGGTCAAGTTTTCAGCAAGCTATAGAAAGTCTAATCCGTTGGATTGAGAGGTTTGTTACATTTGGCGTGGTATTATATCGTATACTAATGGCACCATAAGTCTCATTTTCACAATATTTCAATGTTATGTTGATATTTCAATCAGATACAAAATAATTTTGGTGAAATATAGTTTCTTGAATATAAAACAATCTGAAGATTTGTAATATCCTTTAATTGTTTTCTGAGTATATGTAATTCTAACAGTAAAAAATTGAGCCAGTTCATGAGATTTCCAACAATGTGGTATGTGCGACCAGCAAAGCCTCAGATCAGCCTGCGCATACGCGCAGTCTGATCAGAGCCTTTGCTAGTCACTTGAGAATTCTATGATTGTTTAGCTACTGACTGGACACCATTTGGAGTTTCTAGGCTTAAAAGAAGGCTGCAGAGGCTTGTCCGAGTCTGCACATGTCAAAATGTCACATTGTTGGAAATCTCATGCACTGGCTAAAGTTTAATATCTTCATTCTGTATCTTGTCTAGACAGTATTCATCTCGTGATGCAGAATCCCTTGCTCTATATCAGGGTTTACGTATGAATGTGAAGGAAATATGTTAGCAAGTGCATGAGATTTCCAACAATGTGGCATTTTGACATGTGTAGACTCAGATGAGCCTCTTTAACCTCCTTTTAAGCTTAGACACTCCAAATGGTGTTCAGCATCGTAGAATACTCAAGCGACTAGCAAAGGCTCTGATCAGACTGCGCGTATGCGCATGCTGATCTGAGGCTTTGCTGGCCACACATACCTCATTATTGGAAATCTCATGCACTGGCTGATGTATTACATATACCACGTCGCCAGCAAATGTATGCCATTCGAATATAGCCATCGTTATCACGAATTGATTGATTAATTGGGTTAAGTCCCAGACAGCAATATTTCAGTCATGTCAGGACTCAATCCAAGATAGAGGTAGATAGAAATGAAAGTGGGGTTGAAATGGAATTGAATACTAAATGGCCACGACCCCCACACACATTTGTCTCAAGTCCTGCCAACAAGCCAAATATAAAAGGACCGTCTCTGCAGCAGAGAGCGCAACACCCTACCACCACCTGCCCCACCCCCAAGAGTGGGGAATATATTCCGAAGTACAAATTCCATACGAATTGTACTTTCCACACTATGATAAATGAAGTATTTGCTTTGTTGTCAGACGCTCAACAGGTATTCTTGTAAATAAGCATTAATTTAGTTCATGTTTTACACCACTTCCAACGAAACAGGAACCGATGCTCGACCACCTGGGTTAAAGGTATTGTCGCGCGTAACCCTCAATTTGTATTCACGCAAAAATGGAAGGTGCAAACTATAGTTGAACCAATTATCGAACATGTATCTACTTTCATATTTTGTTTGTGTGAGCACAAAGTCTCTGGCGGGACTATGAGGTTGCACAGGCTTCTCGACGTTGTGATGCTACAAAATTGTTGCTCGATGACTAAATGGGTATTATGGTTGTTCGTGCTATTGACTGGTGCAGTTTTTAAGTAAGTAAGTATGACTGGGGCAAACACAAAAACCCACAAACAATAGGTACAATAAACAATGAATCAAGTCTGTCTCATCAAGACCGCCTTGTGGTCATCTGCTGGGAAAGGGCTGACCTCTTGGCTCTCTTGTATGTGATATTTTCTTGTGTGTTGTCACTTTCCCATGTAGTGTCCTGGGTCAGGTGTGGTACTTGATTGTATGAATTCCTGATCATTGCCTTCTTCCTTACTTTAAATATAATTCACCAGCTGAATATTCACCCTAGATTTTGCTGGTATTAAAACAAAACAAATACGGCAACCCTGTCATGAATACCTGACCATTCCAATGCAATTAAACAGACACATATTCTACTCAGCGTATTGTCAGCCACATGTTGGTGCCATTTTTGTTTCTAAAGTGGCGCTGATTTAGACACTACACACATGCCATAATTTTCTTTCATTGCTATGGCTATATTTTTCTTTGATGCCTTTCTGCACATTTAGAGCCGGTAATTACAATAGCAGATACATAGTGAGAGGAGGTAAAGTAGAACAAACACATTGTGAGAATCATTCAAGTTGTTCAGTTATGCCAGGCATGTTTGCAGAAACGATATGCTTGCCACGTCAAGTCAAAAGAAATCCTACGGTTTTGATATATTTCGAAATGGTGGAAACAAGTTTATCTTTTTTACATTCCGTCATTTTTAACTCTAGACATGTAGATGTCAATGCAGTCCCAGACAAACCCCAGCCAATCTGCTGTATTTCAGAAATATTTTCTTTATTTTATATAAAAAAATATTTGCTAATGTGCTACTTACCTGAAGGGAAAGGGCTGACATATCTTGGCTCTTGTTTGTGATGCTTATTGCGATTTGCTTTTTTCCCATTTGGTAACCTGTGACAGGTGTGGTACTTGATTGTATCGATTCCTGATCATTGCTGTCTTTCTTACGTCGTCTCATTTATAGCGGACTGTGTCTTTTCTGAAGTCTCTGTATTTTTGAGGCTGGTCATTTGTTGATAATTACTGTATATTTGCCATAATGAATTGTTTTACCATCTGTTCAAACAAAGAAAGCTGATTTAGCGTATCAAAGCAAGCAATGCAATGGCTCGACAGCAATTGCTACGATCTGCTTGTTGAGCCACAGCGTGAGAAAACATGCCCGAGCATTTCCAAATAGTGAAGACCCAGATTCGCCGGCCAATCCGTCTGTGACATTGTTGTCTAAAACTTTGTACATACTATCCCTGGAACAAAAACATATTCAATCGGGCATTCAAGGAAGGTAAACTTCAGAGGCGCTTGTGAAATTTAGCATCTCCTTTCAGATGGTTTCCATCGTCAAACTTGGTTATTCATACTGAAAGGTATTTCTTATTGATTTCTCGATCTAATGATGGCTGAGTATGTTCTAATGGCTGAAAGAAAAGACAACTCTGATGAGAAAACAATGTTTGGATTATTTCTCTTGGTCAGAACATCCTTATTAAATCAATGAACATACGACAGGGGGGGGGGGCAGTCTTGATGGTTTCTCTAAGGCTTGCCGCAACAGTAATTGCATGGAACTTTAATGTTACTCATATGGTCAAAAGAGATATATTTAAAATTGAGATGGTAACTCTTAACTGCTTAGGCTCAGATAATGAACATTAAATTTGTATATCTTATAAATATTAAGTTATTCTAAGAAGTTTTTATAATGGCAAGTTTAGAAACTGTGTATCAGCTTGGTGATTTGAATGTATGGTTTGTTCCCTCGTCGCTTGTTGACACTATAAAACGATTCTAACAGTTTTCTTAGACACGCTCATGGAGATCTAAGATTTTCTGGCTTACATATTTCCATAGAATAATTCTACTTGGAAGAGCTTCGCCTATTAAAAGATACATCCGATTATCGAAGAGACGTCAAAGCAACGCTCAACTATTCGAATTGGAATTATTCAATGTTCTGGTGACGCAAATTCTATAAGTACTACAGCTGAGATGCACTTCACATATTTCTAATCGTTTATCCAGAGTATAATTATGAAAACCCTATACGTAGAACTGATCAAGTGATTTACAAGAATTTTGGCGAAGGCTAGAAAGACAATGACATAAGAAACATAAAAGCTATTTTACAGACGACGACCATTACCTCCTTGAATGCTGGGTAATTTTGCATGTTCTTTTCTTTAGTCCGCTGTTTATTTTTTTCGAAATAAAACTTTGAAAATACATCCCACAGTGATACCATTATATTGTTAAATCGGGCCCCCACAAGTAAGACACAGACACACAAAGCAAGATTACAATTAAAGCACAGGAGAACGAAGACACAGACACATAAACAGGATTACAATACATACAATTAAAGAATATTGCAAACAGCTCTCCCAATGGCGTAGCCAGAACGCTGAAAAAGTTACGCGCATTAAAGGGAGACTACTGAATCAAGCAGTGATTCTCTCAAAATTGCGTCCCTTTTCAAAATAGAAATACACACACAACAACAGCAACAACAAAAATCAACAACGACCGTGAAAACACTCGATGGAGCAACAACCAACGAGTAAACAACGACATAATTATCGCCTAAGAAAGGATAACAGCCATGACCCCTGGGAGGCGACGGGTGGGTGGGTGCTTAAATGAAGTTTACTGGTCAAATCTTCGCCCTAGATTCTCGTGTCAAAACACAAATAATGTTAACTTCGCAATAAAGCTTCCCGAAGAAAGTTTTGGGTCTTGGTCGTCATTGGGTCTGAGGCCTGACCCACCATAGTACAATTAAAGAGGAAACCAGATATACAGACTGTTTACTACTAGTAATTGATTTGTTTGTTTCTCTTTGAGTTGTATATGAACAAGAAAGGCAGCGATCACAGAGCATAGACCAACCCATTTTCCCTCTCTACGTGCTAAGGAATAAAGGAGTTTGAACAACAATAGAATCATATTTTTTGTGCTAGATTCTGTTTGACAATTACTAAGCCAAGAAAATGATAGCCATGGGTTGGCCATATACTCATATGTACTTGTATTGTCCATGTAGATTGTTCAGTACTGCAGTTTTGGTATTTTAATACCCATTCAATTTATATGCTTTATTTTCATTATGTACAAGAGTAGTAATGGATGCCACTCTGGGGTCATTTTTTTTAAGCCTGAAAAGAACTTAGAATTTTTCAGGCTAAAAAATGACCCCAGAGATGGCTACCCTGGTAGGCTTGAGTGACTAGCTGTGAATAACTTAGTTTATTTTGGGGGTTAATCTGACTGGGGCTATAATTGTGATAGTTTCCTGGGCTATCTGGGAATAACTTAGTTTATTATTGAGGTCTTTTCTGGTCGGGTCTATGATTGTGATAGTTTCGTAGGCTATTGAGAATAACTTAGTTTATTTTTTGAGGATTAATCTGACTCGGGCTATAATTATAATAGTTTCCTGGGCTAATGGGAAATAACTTAGTTTATTTGAGGTCTATTCTGGTCTATGATTGTGATTATGATAAGCTCCTGGTCATATCCACTGGTTGGGTTGTGATTATAATAGTTTCCTGGGCTAATGGGAAATAACTTAGTTTATTTGAGGTCTATTCTGGTCTATGATTGTGATTATGATAAGCTCCTGGTCATATCCACTGGTTGGTCTGTGATTATGATTGTTTCCTGGGCTATTGGGAAATAACTTAGTCATTTTTGAGGGGAATAAAGATTCTGCTGTGGTGATATATAAAATAACTTAGTTAATTTCAGCTTTGAAAATAACTTAGTCATTTTAGGGGGTATAGTATGTGGTGATATATGGTGTGTGTAATAGTCAAGGCTACTAAGTACCATGCGTCTTAGAGTCTCTTGGTCAATCAAGAACTCATCTCCTAGAGGCATCACTCTGTAGCGTTAACTAGTGTATAGCTAGTCGTCTCAAGCTTACTACTACTGATTTTTTAATGAAAAGAACAACAAAGATTTGTGAACATTTCTATAACTTTATTGCCCCGCTAACTATAACTGAATACAATGACAGAGGATTAGGGCCGTCCCTCTGTTCATTGTTTACAATAGAACTCCTTAACATATTTACAACATATTATATTTAGGATACTTCTTTGAAAGGTGATGTGAATAATTATGACATTTACAAGTCTGTATTCTGTGTTTGAATAAAAAGTCAGGAGGAGCCATGCGTCTCATTCCATTCTGGGATAGGATGACTCTGGCATAGTTATAGATGAACCACATCTCGATATCTCTGTCATTCTGGTATAAATCATCTCCAGTTCCATATAGTTCTTGATGAATGGCTGTGTTTAGATCTAGTCCTTTGTTGAGCTGGTGAATGATGTAGATACACCAAATTCCACATACTTTGCTCCATGGACTCTGTAAACATTCTTTGTTATGGATCCATCTTGAAGAGTTTCTTTCAATAAATGGTAGAACATATTGCTCTTCTGGTGGTCTTCCATATGAATCGA
Organism: Loripinus fragilis; assembly: GCA_964019695.1. Classification (NCBI taxonomy): domain Eukaryota; kingdom Metazoa; phylum Mollusca; class Bivalvia; order Lucinida; family Lucinidae; genus Loripinus; species Loripinus fragilis. Next base: position 97,123,736 of record OZ026522.1, read on the forward strand.
AGTAGATAACTTGATCTCTTCTGAAGTAGATAGCCACCCAATGTTCTCCTGGATCTGTGGATATATCTGTATTTACAATGTAAGCCTTCATATCCAGTGGTTTCTTCTCTGGTAGTAAATCCTTGGCACATACTTCTCCTTTCACAGGTATATTGTTTATGACTTTGATTAGTTCAACAGTGTTCATTTTTATTCTGTTTCTGGGTTCTCGTTTTCTTCAGTTTCCTTTTCTTCATAGGATTCTATGAGTTTCTTGGCCCAGTACGTCTTCCACTGTTCTGTTAAGTCACTTTGATTTTTCTTGAAGTACTGCCAGTTTTTATAGGCTTCTTGATTTTCTTCTGGCGTCAGGTGATTGATCCCTGTTGTAAAGTCCATAGGGTGTCGCCAATTGTCGCCATACAGATAGTTCCAGATTCTATTGTCAAAGTCTTCCATCACATCATAGATGTTTAGGCCCTCTAAGGCTGGATCATGACATCCATAATCTTCAATCCATTCTCTTGGAGAAGTCCATAGACAGATATCGTGGTATTTCTGACTTGGGTGGTTCATTTTACATCCATGACATTCATGCTTCGCACTGTCTCCAACTGCCATCTTTAGACATGTCAATATAGCTTGTTTTAGAAGAGTCTTCATAAGACAATTGATGTTTTCATTGTCTTCTACTTCTTTCTGTAAGGTACTCTTCTCATCTGATGACTGGACTGTTGCACTGTATGCATCTGTTTGGTACATCAACTCCTGTTCAATGAAGTATCCTGCATTCATCTTTAGTAATCTGTGGTAACTTCTCTAAGTCCGTTGATTTCTATCAGGTTGTCAAACTCTGCATACACAAGCACGTTGATTGTCTTGTCAAGTGATGTTGCAAACTGAAGCTCCAATCTGAGGTTCCCAGTTTTTAAAGGGTGCAAATGAGACTGATCGGCTGCTTGATCTGGTGTCAAATCATATCCCCAAAAGCAGTAACCTCCTTTGTAATCTTCATAATCAATGTTGCAATTTTGGACCTGATTCTGACTTGCTAATGCTTGGTAAACTGATAGAAAAGATCTGAGATACTGATCATTTTCAAATCTAGGTTCAAATGGTTTTCCATAGACACTATGTCCATCACAAGTGACATCCATTTTACTTAGATTGAAATGTTGGAAAAAGAAAGGATTAGTATCCAAATTCCCATTAAATGCCTCATTTGTTACTAAACCAATAAAAACTCGTTTTGGAAGTTGACCTGTGAGAAGATGATCTTCAATTTTAGATCTTGTGCCACTACTGATTGTAAAAGTTTTGACTTCAACTCTTCTGATTGGAAATTTAGCATTATGATGAGCAATAGTTTGATTCAGTTCATTGCTAATGGCTGGTAGAAGCTGAACATTTCGTACTCTCAAGATAGCAGTATCAATTTTGATTTTTGCAGGATAATTATCACTCATCAAACAAAACTGAGGAGATGATCGATTAAGTCTAAGTTTGAATTCTAAGCCATTAGGTAAATACTTCTCTTGCATAGCAAGATCCAAATGTAATTTACCCTGAAGCTCCACAGATTTGCTTTTTGCTATGCGTTTGCCACGATCAGTGATAGATGTATTTGTTATATCTTCAAAAGCTCCAGCTTCATCCTCAGACCAAAATTCTGCTGCTTTCAGTTGATTATCTTTGACATCAGAACCATAAGAAAATAAATTTTCAAGGTATGCTCTGTATGGATACGTGTCTGAATTATTTGTGATCAATTTATTGTTGATATACAAATCGATGCCACTGAACATACTATGAAAAAAGTTATTAATTGGAAATACTTTTGCATCAGTTTCAAGATCTTCACCCGTTTGCTGTAAGATTCTGAATTTGATATACAGATAGGCTTGAGATAAATCAGTGTAAAACTCGGTATGAGGTGGAATTAGAAATTCAATGGGTGCATGATGACTATCGAGAGAAGCGATGGGATGATAATCATTCCACTGAGTGCCTTGCATGGTAGTCATGGTGGGTGGAATGGATTCCATATCCAATTCCGTTTTTGTGCAATCGCAAGAACCTTGTTGAATCATTTTTCGTCAAATATATCTCTTTCAAATACCAGACGTTTAATAGGATTAAACTTTTTTGCTCTGCTTTTAAAACCCCTCTTAACAGTTCGGTGTCTAGATTGAGACTGAGGCTTTTTGCGTTTTTGAGTTGAATTTATAGCCAACTGATTAATAGTAGATTGACCAAAAGATTTCAAAGCTGTTTTTCCTCTTTGTTTTAAAACTTTTTTTACATTTTCACCACCCACAATATCTTTCAGAGCTTGAACCCCTTGATCTTTAGCTACTTTTTTCACACTTTTTAAACTTGCTTTTGCGACAGGTTTTAAAATTGGAATCACTGTTCTCAATGCAGCTTTAAAAATGGATCCTAAACCATTGCCATATTGTCTTGAAACGCCTCTGTACACGGGAAAGTCTCCTTTCCCAGATTGAAGAGACATAATACTTCTGGATTGTTTCAACATTATTCCTTCTGTCGAAAATGTAGTTTCACTAACGTTTTCCCAGAGATAAATGGCACATTTTCACCTGTATCACCTTTTATACTAATGTGCACCTGATCTATGAAAGATTTTGCCACTGGTACATAGTGTACATTGACAAATTCTTGATGTAAATGATTGTTTTCTCTTTTACTTTCAAATGGCAATACTCTCAAAATAGGTGCAGTAACATCACCAATAAATGTATAACTTGCTAAATCAGAGTAAATGTAAAGTTGATGAATTTTTGTATTTAAATCCACACCATATCTGAAAATGTATTTTTCATTTCCTAATGGTTTATCAAAAAAATTTCTATCTACACCTAATATTTCTGCAATTGCCTTTGGAAAAATAATTTTGACTTTTGTAGGATCTTGAACATCAAGTTTGACTCGAGCACTGTTTTCACCATAAGTGATTGAAATGGTAGCATTGCTATTTTTCAGTGTCAGTCCATATCGAAAATTGATACTTTTTTGAATTTCTTCAACTAAATGGCGTGGAGAAGCATAATAACCATTTTGGATATAGATTTTTTGGTCTACATAAAATCCATATGTTGTACAATTATCTATCTCCTCACACATTTTTCTATCAGTAAATCTTAAAATCACATAATTGTTTTCCTTAGTGATATTATTTACTTCAGTTGGAGTTATGACTTCTACCAAACCCACTTCCCAATTATCTTTTTCAATTTGTATGGAATGATCTAATTTCACTTTAAAGTCACATTGTGTATTTTTTGAAAAAAGTGCTGAGTGAACTATCACTCAAGAGTGTCAAATAAAAGTTGTTCATGGTTTGAGTTTGGGCGAATCTGTTTCGTCAGCAGAAATTGGATTAGTTTGTTTTCTAAATTTTAAACCTGGGGATGGTAGTATGTAACCGATAGAACTACTGAGTAAAATAAGCCACAATTCTTTATCTGGACTTCTCAGACTGATTTGAACTAATGATGTGATAATGATCATGTAAACAACAATGATCTGAGCAAAAAAAGTGAACCGATTTTTAACAATTCGATCACGACCTTCTGCAGATTGTACTGAAGCAGTGTCACCACGTACAAATGATCCTCTGAGATCCATTTTCATGCTTTTATACAAGATCAGATTCTAAAATCCAACTGTCAAATTTTGAAGGATACCCTTTCCAGTGAACTTTAATTTCTTTCACCCACTTTTTTCCTACTTTATGTTTTCTGTGATCTAAAACAGAATCAATTTCGTAAATTCGATCTTTCTCTACACGTTGTAACTCGTGTGAATAGAAAGTGCCTTTGACTAATTCACCCTCAAGATCTTTTATTTTATAGGTGATAGGAGTCTGAGTTTTGACCACTGCTAAAATTTGAAATAATTCTTGTGTCCAATTTGGTAAATAACCTTTATCAAATGTACGTTTTGTTTTATTGATACGCACAAAATCATTCACTTTGAATTTTGGCTTGACTTTTTTAAAATTCGATTTTCCATATAAGTTTTCTGACACCTGTGGTTCATTTTTAAGAGTTACAGACACAGGTGCACATTTAATACTTCGATGATAAGCGTGATTGTAACCATGTACTAATTTGGGAAGAATGTCTACATATCGCAAAGTGCGATGATGAGTAAAATATTTCCACATGCGAGTTTTCAAAGTTCTTTGAAAACGTTCCACAATACTGGCTTTGGTTTCAGGATTTTAGTAGTGAAGAAATGAATCTTTTTAGTTTTCAAGAAATTTTGAAGTTCTTTATTTTTGAATTCAGTTCCTTTATCTGTTTGCAAACTTTTTGGACATCGTCCACTTTTTAACACAGATTTGAAAGCAATCACTAAAGTTTTCCCAGTTTTATCTTTAATAGGTACCACCCATGCATATTTTGAAAATACATCTATGATGCAAAGTAAATATCTATGTTTGTCATTGAACTTTGATAATTTTGATAAGTCTGCCAAATCTGCTTGCCATTGAGTATCAATTCAAGCCACTACTGTTTTGCGTCGCAAAAACTTTTTACGAATAGGTTTATGTAAAGTATAAGTTTGTTGTTTTCTTAACCAGTCTCTAACATCTTGAAGTTTTACTTTTTTGGATGATTGTTTAGCAATTTTGTACAAAGCTTGTTCACCTGCATACGCAGCAGGACTTTTAGGATTGTAATACAACTGTTCAAGCTTCATTGTAACTGACCCATGGAGAAGAAAATTCTTCTTTTATACGTTTTTTGGTGGCAGATAAAAGTGTCGGAGAGGAAAAATGGTCTTTGATACGTTTTCTGACACTCAAACTCTTTGCAGACCTGACAGAAACAGGAATACGACTTGCTGTTTTTCTGATGGTGCGTTTTTGTTTGGGAGTGATATAATCCGTTTCAGGAGTTTCTGGAGCACGATGCATCCAGTCCCACCTTTCCCTATTTCCAATGACATCTTGGGGAATATTCATGTCTCTTAAACCTTCTGCAAAAGCTTGCCAACCTGTAGGTTCACTGCCTTTACGATGTCTAATGACATCATTGACCAAATCAATAATATTGGACCCTGGAATAGATTTGCCATAAAGTTTAACTGTACCATCATCTTCCCAGGACACATTTGGGTTAGTTTTTAGAAGTGAAACTAAAAGCTGAGCTTTGCGTTTCATGGTGGAAGGCACACTATCTATGACCAATTGATTCATTTTGGAAGAACTAGGGTCAGATTGGGGAAAAAGAGATGTTTCTTTTAAAGCTTTTTGATGAGCCATTTTAAATTTGTGCAAGGTTTGGCCATATAATTGAGATTTTTCAGCTTCAGACAAATCTTCATTGGCCATGACAGAAGATAAGTCTCTTTGAAGACTGGCTGTGGCAGATACATTAGGATCAGGAGGCAGTCTGGGTTTTTGAATTTGTTCCTCTTTCCAGCGTTTCATGTCTTCCCAAAGTTTAAATGGCACAATAGCCATTTTACGACCATCCATATTTTTTTATTTTTTTATAATTTCACCCAAGACAGAACCTATGATAGGAGCAATTAATGGTTTTAATAATAATCCTAACAAAGCTCCACCTTTCTGATTAATAATTTTCTTTTTTGTGTCAAGTGGCACTTGCTTAGAACTCAGTAAACGTATATGTTGCTTTCTAGCTCGTAACTGATTCTTTTGAGCATTTGTCAGACGTACATTGCCTTTTATAAGATTGATGCAACATTCCCCTACACAATCAATGACTTCTTTAGGAGATTCTTGAATCATTTTCTTACGACATTTATTGGTTAAATGAGTCAATCCTTCTAAAAATGTACCATAAGTTTTAATCAAAGATTTTTTTCTCATTTTATTTTGCAATTTTCTACGACGTGTTGTTGTTACAGCCATGTTTATGAGTGTGTTTATAATTTAAATGTACAATCCTTTTATAGTTTTTTTTAAAAATGAAGTCATCGACGTTCAGAATGAGGTGGCGATGGATATTTGTTTGGATTTAACATGTGCATGGTAGCACCAAATCCATGTCTTTTTAACAAATCTTGTGCTCTCAAAGGAGTAAATCTTGCTAAATTAATAGAAGATCGTCTTGCATTTGTGTTTGGAGAATCAAGACCTAAATTTTGCCATGAAGCAGGACTTTTACTTTTACGTTTTGTTACAAAACGATCATCAACCTTTCTTTTTTTCTGTTTTCTGGGTTTTTTCACTGATTTTTTCTTAGGTTTTTTAGTTTTCTTGTTAAATTTTCTCATCAACTTATTTCCATCCCATCGAATCAGACTTCGAATGATCACACCACCAAAGAATCCACCACCTCCAGGTTTTAAAATGATACTACGTTTGACTTCAGGATCAACAATTGCACTTGCTAATTTTCTTACATCATCCTGATGTCTATCCATAAATTTTTGAGTTTGTTTAGGTAATTTCATCTTACCCTGAACAATTTTTCGAGCTGCCAAAGAAAACCATTTGATCATTTCAATTAAACCTGCATTTAAGAGTGATTTTCTTTTATGACTATCATGTTCTCTGCTTAAATTATACAGAGCACGTATCAGATTAGCTGATGTTCGTTGAGCCATTTTGACACAAATGATGGATTTAAACTCAAACACACCTTTTTATACTCCTGGAAAATAGACAACAGGTCCTTGTTGATCTGATTTTGTAAACCAGTTTTGAAAAATATGTGTTCTGAATCTAAGATAATCAGGTGTATTTGGTTTCAAATCGACCAATAAGTATCCATGAGGTATAGATGTGGCATCGTTAAACGCATGAATCATATGTGGAGCTTGAAGTTGATTTGCTAATACTTTAATTTGCATCTTATCTCTTGGACTTTGAAATAAAACTAAATAATGAGCATTCAAACTGATGGTGAGAGAAGATTTACTTTGTTGAAATAAATTTTGAGTGATGTACACCACACTTGCGTTTCTATGATGTCCTTTTCTTGTAAACCATAACTTAATTTTTTCTTCATCTTTGTCTCCTAACATGTCATCAAAAATCACCAAGTGAGTTGCACTGGGATCAGTGACAATTTCATCTTCATCATCGGGAATACCTTGAATAAATTTGATGTTTGACCCCTCACGCTCTTGTAAGATATTATAAGATTTTTGCCATTCCTTGTAACACCAAATAATACGTTGGGGTAAAATATCAAATAAATCTTCTTTAAACTCAATCATCTTTTTAACAAATTCAGTTTTACCCGATCCACTTGGGCCAGAAATAAAAATATTAGAAGGATGTTTAAAAAACAAACTTCCAATATCTTGATTTGAGTCCAACTGGTGTGTAGAAAGTGCCATGGTTAACTGTGAAAAAATTACAAAGACAATTTTATTTATACTCAAATTTTAATGAACATGAACCAACAGTTTAATACATAATAAAAAACAGTTTAATACATAATTAAAAAAAAACAGTTTAATACATAATTGAAACAGTTTAATACATAAAAACACCTGTACATGTTTATCAGACACAGTTCAATTCATGACTATCAGAAATAATACATGATCATCAGAACTACTCTATCTATGCCAAATACCCATAAGGAACAGTATATCCATCTCCAACAATGACACGTTTAGTATAAGTGAACCGATACATCTTGGATTGCAATTCAGTGGTCACAGTCTTGTCTTTATGTTTTCTGATCCTATGGTAGTTGACAGTTTCTCTGAAGTCTTTCCTATCTCCCTTCACCAAGTTCAGCATCAGATCAAAGTGAATGACTTGAGATGTATTGTAATCTAGAGTGAGTCCTTTCACTTTGCAAGTAGATCCTCGATTTCCATTCTTGTCCACAAATTCATAGCCATAGTTCTTCGGCCCCATGCCAACAAATTTCACAATTCTAGCATTGGGCACTTCATCTGTCCATTCTCCAAGTCTGTTGTTGACAATAGTAGGGTTCCATAAATGGGGTTTGTGATGATAAATGATAGAGTCTGTATCAAAGTAGAGTACACGTTCATTCAGCTTTTCCAAGGGTTCATACAACTTCAATCTGGCTTGAGCAGTGACGAATGCTGCAACAATCACATTACTGCAAGCATGAGGCTCCACATTGGGTTCTGTATCCTCCCAGTTGACCAGTAGAAGATTTTCTCTGCAAATGTCCACATTCTTGACAATCTTGTTTGGATTCGTCACCAGATCAAAAAATTTGGCAGGTTCTGAGAAATATTCTGTCTTGGCCATATTCTCTCGCTGTGCCAATTTTCCCCAGAGACTGTTTAACATGATCTTGGAAATAGCTCTCATTCCTTTATTCTTCTCCACATTCTCCAATCTGATTCCTTCGGCTTCAAAGTAGTCTTGCTTGAACTTGATCTTATCTTGCTCTGTCTTGCACCAATCAGGATACCCACTTGATTCTTGCTTGATTCTCAGAAAAGTATCAATATAACCAGCAAAGATCCCTTCTTCTCCGGATTCTCTGTCATACTGAGTCGTCTCTGAGAAATGCCAGACTTCAAACACATCCAATAACTTGTACCCTCTGTCCAATGCAGCAAATAATTCGATAGTGACCCAGGTCCCTGTAAAACTTCTATCTTCTTCTCGTAAATGAGTACATCTCATATAAGGATCTGTCTTTTCTGCACAACTTCTACACAATGGAAACATCAATTTCTGACTGCATTTCTGTGGAAGTACAGGATGGTACAAATTGGTGGGTGGTAGTACTTTACACTTGATCAATCCACAGTACTGTCTGATGTTGTCTTTATCAATGTTCTCTTGAGAATAGATGGTAGGATGACCAAGTGGAAACTGTCCGTACTTGCAAATAGTTGGATAGAGTGAACACACATCTATGTACTTGATTTCTTCATTGGAGGATTCATCGATTTCCTGATAGAGTTTGGTTGAGTTAGTCCTTCCACCAAATAAAGCATCTCTTGGCCTCAAAGGGTCTAAGTTTGTAAATTCTGAGTCCACCAAAGATCTAAAGTCTGGATCTTCCTTGCATCTCTTGTCATAGTCACATTCCCAAAGCTCCACCACCTGATATCCTGCTTTTTGTAACTCTTCTTTCTTGCCAATGGTCAAAATATACAACTGATGCATGGTCAAACACTGATGATGTTGAACTCTGTTTCTGTCTGGAAAATGAGTAGGGCATCCATGCCAGTAACATCCATGGAATTCAAATACAGTTCGAGATTCTTCATGGTAGCCATCCACATAATGTCCACTGATTCTTTGTTCACCACCATTCAATGCATGTTTGATTTCAATACCACGTTCCTTAGCTTCACTTTGAATCCATCTTACAGCTTTGATAGAGTAGTTCTTTTGATTAGGATAACCTTCAGGTGGGATAATGGCAATACTGTTTTCAGGCATATGATTCTTTCTCCATACTTTTGAACAAGCTTGAGCGATAGTGCAAGCTTCAGACAAAGGATCGAGTCCACTAATGTTGATCAATTCTCGTCTGAAACAAGCACATCCTCGTCTAAGAATATCCACATCACTACGACAGTATTCTTCCATCTCCCATTTGAAGTTAAATATAGCACCACTCTCAATTTTATCTTTATGCCAAGCTAAAAATACCTCACGATCCTTGACAGACATCTGACCAGGATTGTACATGTCCACAGGAAAGTAAGGTCCCACATACTTTTGGTTTGCCAGTGTATTTGCAAGATGAGGAAAGTAACCTTTCTTCAACTCTGTCAAGCCAAATGTATCTGGGAAATTAGCCAGTCTCATATGCAAAAACTGATAAGAATCAAGGAATGTGACACGTCCTACTTTCATTCTAAGTATAGTATTTCCATTCATGATCACATCAGGTTTCACTGTACCATATTCTAAGATATAGTGTAAGATGAACTGACCATCGTATCCTCCAAAATTATGTGCAATACATGTCACTCCTTTATTCTCATCTCCTTAAACCCAATTGCAAAATTGTGGTAAAGTATCTATGCCTTCAAAGATAAATTCTCTTAGACCTGTTTGTGTCGAACAAGTCGGACAAAATGTATCTATGGGCAAATCCATGCAATCATCACAAGCTTTATGAGCAACACAGAAATTCACTTGATGTGTACCAGTTTCTTGATTCGACTCGAAATCAAAGAAGATGAAACGAGATTTCTTAGGTTGAGAAATCTCTTCTTCTCCTTCATTTTCAGTCATCTCAGATTTACATTCATAACTTTGAATATAACATTGATGATTGGGCCCAACAATCTCTTTACAATTCCTACATTTTCTCTGTTATGGACACACATGATTTTTCTTATTGCCCACAATCCTAAGATTACATTTCCCACAATTATACACAAGTTGACAAATAGATTTATGCTGCTTAGATTTCATTGCCTTATGCTTTGCAAAACAGTCTCTACTACGAAATGTTCTTTTACAGTCCATACAACGCGTTTTTTGTCCAGGAATACAAGGAATGTCACTATAGCAACCATCACATCCATCAGCACATCTATGGGCACCTCTGTTTGTATATCCAACATCACAATACTCGCAGTAGTAATGGGTACCGAGAAATCCTGTCACCTTGCTAATCGCATCATAGTGATCAATTCCATTGAAGTAAATATGGATCACCTTCGTCTCAGGTTTCTTCTTGAATTGAAGTGGAAATAATAGTCCATCTTTAGGATACTGAGAATGGACTTTGATCAAGTACTTGGGTGCAAGTACAGATTGGATCTTCTTGTATTCCTCAATACCACAAGATTTAGTATGAGGAATCTTCACTCTATCCAATAACTTCATGGCTTCTCTGGTCTGCATAGGTCAATCTGATTGTCTTATATTTCCCCAATTCTTCTTCCAAGACTCTGAGTCATCTTTGTCCGCATTACATTTGGCCACCACCACAGCTCTTGCAATACACATTACATCTTTGGTATTATTGATCTGTATAATACTCTGTTTATTCTTTCTCATATTATCTGACTCAAAGTAGAGTCCAGCATGTAATGGTTTTCGTCCGTTGCCCACTGGAAGTCTCACCACTGTGACTTGAATAGTCATCTGTCCATCATTGATCCGAAAATTCTCATTGGACTGTTGTACTTTTTGTATTTCTTGAAGTATAGCTTCTCCAGTCATGGTTGAGACATCTCTCCAAGGCACAAAGACTCCAAGCCTTAATCCAGGATGCAAAATAGTCATACGCATCTTATCATTGGATTCCATCTGGCATCGTTCTTTGATGTCTTCAACCAGCTGATCAAATAATCTGGATATAAACTGATATGGCGAAACATTGTTAGGGAAAGTCTTGATGTTGAGCTGAAATTCTTTCCCTTGAACTCGAAAAATTCTAGACTTCTTCTCGTTGACTGTCTTGATAGAGTAATAAGAAGTCAAATCTTCATCATCTTCATCATCTGAACTCTCTGTGTCTGAATAAATCACCATAGGTCTTCTTTTTCTTGGTGGTGGTCTAATATTATCTTCATCATCTGAGCTCTCTGTGTCTGAATAATCTACCAATCTACGTCGAGGCTCTTCATCATCAGAAGTGGGTGGGGTAATATCTCTCTGTCGCTTAAACATGTTGACTCTTCGAAGTTCTCTACTGAATTGATGCTGCAATAGAAATCTGAGCTCCTTTTATACTGGAAAAACCCAGATTTGGAAAAACTCAGATTTTCTGAAATCAACAGTTGAAAATTCTCAAAATTGTTTCATCAAGCGTAATCACTATGTGATTTTTTTATCCGATCGAATATTTTCCATAGGTCAAACTACTAAAAGTTTCACCATGTGGTAGGCAAAATCACTAGTTCTCAAATTATTTTGATATGCAAATTTGATTTTCTCATCAGATCAAATCTTTTCCATAAGCCAAACTATTGAAAGTTTCATCATGTGGCAATAGAAATCACTAGCCAAAAAAATTTGACAAGCAAAACTATATGAATTTTTTCACTAAGTGTCAGGCGAGACTACATGTTTTTGCTAGGCCCAAAGTGCAGGCGAGACTACATTTTTTGAAAAATTAGCAAGAAGTATCAGGTACTGTATAAACAGCACCATTACTCCCCCAGTACTATATCCTAACCTCGGAATCCCTGGCGATTGAAACTGTCTCAAATACAAGTCAAATTCCTGCATGTCTCTATGGACCAGAGAATTTGAGGCGGAGCCACTCCAATCCGAAGGCTGGCGCCCTTAAACAGCCGAAGCTGCTCTACCTTTTTAAATGCATATTCAACAGTTTCTGAAGCACAAAGCTTCTCTACGGGCCTCGGCGGATGTATAGAGTACCAGTGGTCAGTTATTTTTTGTTCACACTATATCTCTACTGACTTAATAAGCAAATATTTGCGATTCATATATATAGTTATCCTATCACAGAATAAGTTTGAAATGGTGTCTCAATGTTACTCTATCCCATAATAGTTTTCAAGCCTTATAGTATGTAAAATCGATAACTTGAATATAAGAGCTATCTTTTGGTAAAAATTTGAAGTCAATCGGATAAAAAATACCCGAGATATTACAAATTTCGCATATTTTTTAACGTGAAATTTTTTATTCAAGGGAGATAATTTAATGAAAAAAGCAAGAACCGGATTTCTAAAAAGTAAAAATCATATTTTCGCAATAACTTGAGTTTGCCTCGACCGATTTTCAAAATTTTTTCACCCTATAAAAGCTGAGAACAATAGCTATCTTATCACATACATTATATTTATTTTATCTGCAAGTGTAATATCATGGAAGAAGCAAGAGAGAAGAAATATTTGGAAATTCCACTTTCCAAGATTTTGAAATTCAGACCGTATAGAAGATTATTGTTCTGCATTTACATCTTATTTTCTCATGATGAGATTACAGTAGAAGAGATTCAACCGAAACTCAATAGTCCTGAAACTTTTGAAGATTTCAAGAAACTTTGGTGGATCAGTATCAGATATTTGATGGAAAAAGAGACACTGATTACATTTGAGAATTGGAAAAGATGTGTCGCTGACAATTCTAGTGTGATTGAATTTCTCTACAATCATAGAAGAGACAGAACTTTTCCAGGACTATAAATAGTTGGACACCAGTGAGAGAGAATCATTTCACTTCTGACTTTTGAAGAGTAAAGATGGCAAACAGTAGAGATCCAAGGATGGCTAAAGTCTATGATAAGAAGAGCATCTACTATCATTGTGTATCGTTGAAGAAACTTTTATCTCAAGAAGAACAAGCTTTGATGCAACCATTAGAAGATAGTTTGAGACAACAAGACAAGTTGAGGCCTCCTTATGGAGAATGTCACCATTGTCATGATAGGGGACATTGGATTGGAGATTGTCCTGAGGCTCAGAAATTAAGAGGACAACAGATGTTTACTGATAAGAAGCCTACATATGGACAATGCTATATCTGCGGACTTGAAGATCATTGGGCTCCAAATTGTCATAAGAGAGAAGAACATTTGATGAATGATAAAGAATCTCAACCTAAGTTGGTGGATTATTCAGATTCAGAGAGCTCAGATGATGAAGATAATATTAAGCCACCACAAAGGAAACGAAGAGCTATGGTGATTTATTCAGACGATGAAGATGAGGAAGAGCAACAGTCTTCAGAATCTACAGAGAAGCAACAGTCTTCAGTATCTACAGAGAACCCTTTAAGAAAACGAAAGGCTTCAGATATATCTGATATCACTCCTAAGAGAAGACGTTTGGATACTCGTTCAAAGAAGACAGTAAAACGTACAAAGACAGGGAAGAAGCCTTATTGTTTCATTTGTAAATCAGCCACTCACTCGCCTCGATCCTGTACAGAGATGGTGGCGGAGAACTGGGATAAACCGATGTCTTGTGATGAACCAGACTCTATAGTGCATATTCATTAAAGACTTTAATAGACTCTAGGGACATATAGGGATTCTAGTAGTTTTGGATTTAATTAAAAGTATGTTGTTGAAATTGTGTTTGTTTTTATTTTGAGGTTATTCTTTAACGAAACTAATTGAGTAGCCCTGAAAAGGACTGTTTGTTTTAAAGTCTCCTAAGTAACAAAAATATTTCTTACTTAGAAGATTTTAAAATAGGTCGCACAATGGCTACAGGTTTTCTGGATCCAATCCCTCTGCGAGCAAGAAATTGCTCCAATCCCAATTTATTTTGTTGTTTCTCCACCTCTTTCCAATCTTTTCGCTGCAAAGCAGCACACAACTTAGTCAAACTGAATTTTTCAAAGAACTTCATTTTTTGAGAGAAACACAAAGTACATTGGGTTATATAGTAGGATAGGTGGATTGACCTACATTCTACTCCTACGCTAGAGAGAGCAACTAAAATCTGATTGGTCCATTAAAAGATCACGCCATAATCACCCCATTACTGTGAACATGATTAGGAAATACTACAATCACACATATCTTAGGCATAGCCTAACATACAAAACAAATTGCAACATATTAAGTTATTCTTTCTTGAAGAAATAGGTGGCCCTGAAAAGGGCCGGTTTGGTGGTTATATTACCACAGAGACATTTCTTTAGGAGCAGGGACATCTACTGGGGCGGCCACCACATGCAGGGCATCGCACGCCCCACTGTTCAACCGTAATTGTCCTTCTCACTGGTATGTAGAAGGGCATATCATCTGCTTCCGCATCCCAATCCTCAGAAGGATGAGGTGTGGGGGGAGAATTATCCCCCCAATCTTCCTCCTCGTCACTGATAGTCTCCACCTTCACTTCTGTCTTTACATCATTTATCAAATTTGCTACCCTCCTACTCATCTCCAACATCTTTTGATGATTCTCAATCATCTGCAATAGAAGTTCTCCCGTATCTTTCACAGCATTGACCGTCTCCAACAATCGCCTAGTAGCATCAGCCATAGTCTTGCCCTGCTCCTCCAATTGCTCCAAACGCGAATCCAAATTGCAAGCCATCTTGTTGTTGTTGTTGTGTAATACAAGAACAGAATGAAGAATTTGAGATTTGAATCGAGCTTTTATAGTTTTCAAAGGGATTGACCTACATTGAACTCCTGCGCTAGAGAGAGCAACAATACACTGATTGGTCAGTTCATTTATTTTCACCCAATCAGAGTTGACTTGATTTCTTAAAGCGCGGGAACTTTAAACTAGGTCAATCCGCTTGACAAGTATAAAAGGCTCAAACACACTACATTTTTCAACATTCATAATCATGGATCCATCACTAACACTGGACGATATGATCAACAATCCTGATATTCTACTATCAGCAGTGAATGAGACGTTTGCTAACGATATGACACAACAGTATTATACGCCGCAAACACCCTCAACGTATATACCTCAACCTGTTCAGCAGATGCCACAGAAACAACAGTCAAAGACTCAAGTCATAGAAGTCTTTCTCAAGGAAGTCAATGAGTTAAGGTCTAGAGTGAAGAAGTTAGAAGAATTATCTCAACAGCGAGCGCAGCATCAAACGTTTGAGATACAGCCCATCCAGATACCAATTAGACTTGACATTATGACCAATGACCAAGAGACTAGTCAAAACGTAGGAGTTGGAAAAGCAACTAAGAAAATTAAAATGACCAAGAAGAAGTGCTAGAAATAACTAGACAATCAACAAACAGCCCTTTTCAGGGCTACCACTTCCCTAGAAAGAATATCACTAAACTTGCTAAACAATATACACTAGTTAACGCTACAGAGTGATGCCTCTAGGAGTTGAGGTCTTGATTGACCAAGAGACTCTAAAGACGCATGGTACTTAGTAGCCTTGACTATTACACACACCATATATCACCACATACTATACCCCCTAAAATGACTAAGTTATTTTCAAAGCTGAAATTAACTAAGTTATTTTATATATCACCACAGCAGAATCTTTATTCCCCTCAAAAATGACTAAGTTATTTCCCAATAGCCCAGGAAACAATCATAATCACAACCCAACCAGTGGATATGACCAGGAGCTTATCATAATCACAATCATAGACCAGAATAGACCTCAAATAAACTAAGTTATTTCCCAACAGCCCAGAAAACTATCATAATCACAACCCAACCAGTGGATATGACCAGAAAACTATCACAATCATAGACCTAACCAGAATAGACCTAAAAAATAAACTAAGTTATTCTCAATAGCCCAGGAACCTATCACAATTATAGACCCAGCCAGAATAATCCCAAAATAAACTAAGTTATTCCCCAAAAGCCCAAGAAACTATCACAATTATAGGTCCAGCCAGAATAACCCCTAAAATAACCTAAGTTATTCACAGCTAGTCACTCAAGCCTACCAGGGTAGCCATATCTGGGGTCATTTTTTAGCCTGAAAAATTCTAAGTTCTTTTCAGGCTTAAAAAAAATGACCCCAGAGTGGCATCCATTACTACTTACAAGCTAAATATCTTAAATCACGGGGTATTTTACACGGAACCGCCATTTTATCATATTTCGCATTACCGCGAAGGACAGGTATTCATACTGACACCAACTGTTTGTTGGTTTAATGACTTCTTAATATCAAAAAGCAAGTGTGTATGTTTGTTATTCTCTGAGAAAATATATAGTCAAATTATATGTCTTCAATTGCAAACTGTTTTGCCAGATACTGCTGAGAGAATGTTATATGGGTTGGCGTTTACATGTTGCTTGGAATTTGACTGTTAGTATCCTTGCATTTCCACCATAATAGCTCTAATCCCCAGCAAATTGCGTGACGGATGCAAATTTGATATTCTAAGCAATATATTGCCAGCGTTGAAAAATGTCAATATTGTTACATATATAGCAGCGGTTAGTTGATATCTGTCACTGATGAATCGATACAAGCGTAATGTCTCTTATTAACTTAGGAGAAAGCATCCGAGACGTAATGACTGGAAGGCATGGAATACTAAAGTCATTTAAGTCTTTGAATGCTGAGTATTTTTATGCTTTTGTTTTCTGCTGATTCTTTATACAAAATTGGTTATTTCTAAGAAAAGCTATTTCAGGAATACCATCCAAATGTGAAACAATTTGGATCAGGTTCCAAGAGTAAGTAAGGAGCCGGTTCCGAACGTGATCCAGATCCAAGTGTTAGTGAGTATGATCAGGAAATGCCAAACTCACACACTGCATACAAACCTACTGCACCGTGAGAAAAAGCCCCAGAACACTAGCAGTCCTAAGGTGCCAGGAAGAGAATGAAAGTAAAGTTAGAAAGACAGCAAGGATCAGGAATCGATATACTCAAGTACCACACCTGTCAAAGGATACCAAATGGGAAGGTAACAAAATCACAATAAACATCGCAAACAAGAGACAAGAGGTCAGCCCTTTCCCTTCATCTGACCACAAGGCAGCAAAGAACAGACTCGAAAGCATTAGAAACACAAGGCACAGAAAACCCACAAATGATCCACAAAAGAAGCAACGCCTTGGAACGGTCAGTAAAAATATATCACTGGCGGGCTTGAACCAGTTTCGCGGCACCAACCTCGCCCTTAATTCTGATCAAAACCTACGAAACCATGAGAAAGAGCCCCGAAAACACTAGCAGTCCTAAGGTACCAGGAAGAGAATGACATTAATTAATGCTACCAGATCCGCCTTTCTCATCAAGATAATTGCAAATACGGAAATTGAAAAAGGGTTTATTTTATTTCTATCCCAGGATATAGATCTAGTCTCAGATATCCATATCCGCTGTGCAAGATTAAAGGGTCCCTGTTTATAGTATCTTATCTATGTATTTCACAAAGTGCGGTAGACTCGTCTTTAGGCGAAAACCGTATGAAGGATTGACAAGCATAGTAGCATATGCCACATGAGCCTTCGATCTTCTAACAATATGCAAATATCTGGATTTGTTTCCCCTAGTCATGCTCAATTAATATTGTTGATTATAATCAGAGATGCACTGAGAATTGATTTGCTCTACAATAGCATGTTATGCTGGCGATTCCCCAAGCATTTCCCTGGTAATAAAATTGCGATAGTTAATTTAAAGCACTTTACTTGGTGAACGCATATGGAGCATTGAACACGCAGATCAGACTGCGAAAAAGTTACGTATGCCACCGTTTGCCATGACACTCCATGTTGACCAGCTTCAAGATTAAGATATATTTTTACATCCTGTGCGTTACTGATTGGTAATTAAGACGTACAGTTGTGATCGCGCTTTTATATCACTCAAAGGGTCATTTTAATTTGATAGAGAACACATTCTTAGAAGACAAAATTCGTCCAGACTCCATTATATTATATTCGTATTGTACCTAACTGTTGTACAATGAGGGATAATAACATATGTTTCGGTTTTATCGCACAAATGATATGACAGTCGAGTAAAGATTATAATGGCTTCATCAGTATCATTCAACAAATGTTATCCTCCTAGATCAAGTTCATCACGCATAGATAAACTATGATACCATGGTGATAAAGCCGATTCTCGTGAATCCAACGTCCATAGGACCAGTGGTGCCACTTCACGTAATGATTAGTTTGCATGCACGAATCCAGAAAATTTGACAGAGGGGTCCAACTCAACTCTAGAAACGTTTTATTCCCTTTCTTTCTTAGTTGATGATGGAAGAGAAGATCAAAATACACGATCTATCCAAAATGTTAATATATATCAATGCTACTAGTGAGAGACAAAGCAACAATATTACTAGTGAGAGACTTAGCAACAATGCCACTTGTGAGAGACCAAGCAACAATCCTACTTCTGAGATCAGAATTGACAGGCCTTGGCTGCTGTCCGTTCTAAGGCAGTGGTTATGTTGTTGTTGATCTATGCTATATTTAGAGAATGCTTTGTACAGGTTAACGAGGGGCGGAGCCCAAAGTAAGTTATGAAAATTACGAGTCTTATCTGCATCTTCTCTGTTTGACAAAGTTATTAAAAATGTTAGCAAATTAGCAAGTCTTGAGCTTATGCCATTTAGATGCATTTTGATAGCGTTTAAAGGTTAAAAATTGTTCACTTGAAACCTCTGATAAGCCGGGGAAAATTGCCCACATTATGGTTGATTTAGAAGACTGACATATCTATTTCAGCCAATTTCCTACTGAAGCACTCACGAGTGCACTGGACAAATGTTCACCTGAAAATGACATCTGTTTATGTAGTCTGCTCCATAAATAAGTAAAGTAAAGTCAAACAGTGTGAACCTGATCAGATGCCTCCCGATCTGGATCCACACTTTTTGCCTCTACCAATTTATAAGTCGACAATGTTAGCAAATATTTGCCACAGACGGTTTGAGTAGATACCTATTTTGCCTTTCTTCATTAGTGTATTTTAATCCTTTATGCGCTTATCACAGCAAAGTTGTCTAGTTTTATCGGCTGCTGAAATGTTTTAAATGACTCTGGGTCAAGCAGTGAAGACACAGAATTGACTGCCGCTGATCTGGATCAGCCCTGTTTGTCTCTACATTAGTCAATAATGCTAGCAAATATAAAGCATCCGAAGACTTGTAGATGCATTTTTGATAGCGCTTCAAGGATAAACATGATTCCCTTGAAAACCTCTGTCTGGGTCACAAATGAAATCCGACACCATGCTCTTAGTAATATGGCCTCCAGTTAGTGCATGCCCTAGATTTAGAGAATACAAGTGAATCAGAATTTTTAGCTCCGCCTTCATCACTAAGAAATCAAAGGTCATAATTAATTTAAATATTGCACCACAACATCAAAAAAAATATCTAGTCCATTATACAACAATTTTTATACCTCCCATTGTCTGTGGGGGTTCTGTGTTGGTCTTTGTTTTGGGTATTCATTACTTGGTGTCCTTTCTAGTTTTGCAATTATCTGTACAAGGAGGAGAGAGCTGGTTGCTTTGCTTTTATTGTCTTTCGATATCTTGCTACTGTAAATGTTTTATGGCTCTTCCTCACGGTGCCAGAGGTTAATCTGCGGTGTGTGGTTGTGGCATTTCCTGCTCATACTCACTTTTTAATCAACATGACCTTTTGGAAAACAATAACACAATGGTGTCAGAATTTCCCTATCAAAAGATAAACATGTCAATGACAAGTGTCATCAGTACATCTTCATTGAACATCTATAACCAAACTAAATCAAGCATTCACAAATATTGTAAATCACCACATGTGATTCACAAATATTGTGAATCATCTCAGGTAAAGCCTGTTATAAACATGTATCAATTTCCGTTTCTACTTGGGCGGAGCTAGAATGTACTGGTCTTTTCTAAAGTTTGCTTATCTAACTTCTAATGCTGTAAATTCGGAAATTTTTGCAAGGCTTTCCGTGAAAATAAAACACTCGCGAAGTGGCGAATCACTTTATCATTTACTGATATAGGTAACTAATGCCCTAGTCGAGAATTTTGACGTCGCAAATAACTAATTGTACTGTAATATCTAGAATCGTGGGTTCGAATCCCCCATGAGACTTAGAAAAAATGGCATATTCAATTTATTACTCGTATATCACTTTACTGTAATACTTAAAAGCCAGGGCACAATAATACAAGACGTAAATACCAACTGGTCCTTTGGGAATTGTATGTCTATTGTTGATCTTCATGAATACAGAGTATAATCATTAACCATTGTATGCCGAATAGAGCCGTCCATCCTTGATGTGTATAGCATATGAGATGTATCTAAGGGATCGTTCGTCGAAATCTGCCGGATATGGCTTCAGTATGATAGCAACTAGTGCAGACCGTGATGAAATGCCGCATAAACAGCTATCATTTGAGCCGCGACATGAGATTTTCAACAATGTGGTATGTGCGACCAGCAAAGCCTCAGATCAGCCTGCCCATACGCACAGTCTGATCAGAGCCTAAGCTAGTCGATTGAATATTCTATGACTGTTAAGCTACTAACCGAACAGTATTTGGAGTTTCTAAGCTTAAAAGGAGGCTTCACAGGCTCGCCTGAGTCAATACTTGTCAAAATGCCACATTGTTGGAAATTACATGGCGCGGCTCATTTTCATGTGAGTCTTAGATAACCTCAACTTTCACGATTGACCATTACTACCTAAACGGCATAGAATGTTTATACTGCTTGGCAATAGACTCATCTAGTAAAATGACAGTTGTTGACTTTTTTGTTGCACATTTGGTAAATGCAAGTTAATAGTTAATTTTGATGTCGCATCGTTTCTTCCTGGTCATTGTTTGTGGATCCATACATATACTCTCTGGGTATGTCATTGTTTGGTGATAACCACCAATTTTCTAATCTGTCTGCCTCACGAGCGCTTCTATGCTGGTAATCTCCGCTGTATTAGAAGTATCTTTATTTATCTAATTTGTCGTCTGCATGCTTCTTCATCAGGGAAAGTAATTGCAGCAGCTGACGTCTAATCGATTACTTCGCTCATCGGAGATTTCATTGTTATTCCGTTCTAGATCCTCTCAGATACAAAGTGAGATCAGTCGCGTCGGAGCAGCAAACCATGGCATCCTATATCAGAATAATATCAATACTTGATGTGATTTGCAAACTCTGCTATTGCTGTACAAAAGAGCATTTATTTGAGCTAGTTCATGGGGGATTTGGTACTTATCGCACATACAGTAAAAACCTATCTTAAGCGGCCACTCAAAAATAGACAAAACAAAGATGCAATCAAGAACCACACCTGACCAAGAACGCTATATGGGAAAGTGACAAAAACACAAGAAAGCATTGCACACAAGAGAGCGAATAGGTCAGCCCTTTACTAGCAGTCGGGTCAGCATGTGACCACAAGGCTGCAAGAAACAGACAAGACAGTATGGCAAAGACAAAAACGAAACACAAATGACTAAAACAACCACTAAAGAGGCATCGCTTTGGATCGGTCGGTAAGAAAATTACTGGCGGGCATAAACATGTTTCACGGTACCAACCTTACCCTTAATTCTGATGCGGATGAAGACACATAGATGTTTGGTTCGCATGAAGATTAAATACATGTATGTCATAAACCACCCTATCCATCCAAAATTTAATTCGAATCAACAGAGCTTCGATACATGTATAAATATATGGGCCAGCAAACGATATTTTTGAACTTATCTCATAGGCGAGCGACGAAAGCTCACGAGAGAGTTTTGCATACACACTCACCCGAGCCATCGGTTTTACGTGCGTGTCAATATAATTATACTGCGTTGAGTGTGGAATTAATTGCTCAATAAGATGTTTATGTCTGGCAGACATCTTAAAAGAAACTCAAGTCGCAATTAAGCCAGATGCAGTTACAAAACAGCAGTATTCTACGTTCTCTGAAAGTAATCAGTGTTTGTCATGCTTATGGAGAGAATGTGTAGCCATAATTAGATCTAACAATGTAAGGACAAGAAAAGAACTTCAAGTTAAATAAGAAAACACAGTTGATAAAAGCCAAATATAGAGTATTAACCTATACAAGCCTTGCGTCTTTCTTGTGGGACATCGGCAAACAGTGCTAAACCAGATCAGACGCCGCAAAACTCTACGTCTGATCAAGTTCTCCACTGTTTGTAAACAAAAGTTTCTTTTAAAATTTGAATAAAAATGAAAAATATCTCCCAACAACCCTAAAATTGGAAATACACTTATTCAATTTACATAGATGGGAAAATCCATTCGGCATAAATGGGTTAAGTCCAAATGCAACCAGCAATTAGACAAATGTATATAGCAATTGGTTACAGAAAGTAATCATGGCCATGTAATGCCACAATCACACACTGCAGACAAACCCACGACATCGTGAGGTGGAGACAGAGAATGCTAATAGTCCCATGTCTAGTTTCTGTTTTGAGCCTGAAAAGGTGACCGATAATCCCGACTTTTTATTTCTTACCATCACTAACACACATGCAACTACTTCACTACAAAACTTCATTTAACAATATGTTGAAAAACAATGCCAATCTTACTATTTCCAAAGAAAATTTAATGTGTGTTTTATCGGTCGCTCTTCGGCTGAATGGCGCATTACATCACCATATTTAGGTACCTCCCAAAAAGCGACAGCTCCACAACAGTGCCACCTAGTGGCTCTCACTTAAACAAGGGAAAGCAATTTTCGTCTAATTCATACCATTCAAACGACAAAAATTACATTTTCCACAGTGAGATAACCCCAAAACTAGAAATGACACTAAGTACTACATATCAAAACAAGGTGCAAACACCTTCCATAAAACAATGGGACAACATAATAACATTATATTACGTCACATTACAAATTTGACTTGTGGAATGATTAATTATTAAATCATTATTTGTTTGCGATCCAGCAATAACAATATAAAAATGCGGTATTTAACAACGAGGAAGAAAATAAATCCATCATTTATGTGAGGATGGGATCTAAAAGTCCGGGCCTCTTGATCAACATTTGGCATCGCGAGGTTTGTTATCAAACCTTAACATTCATGATGAATTCTTATAGTCTCAGATAGGGAATGCTCGATTCCAATCTTCCAGACATCATCTCCCCTTTCTGACCTCAATACACTGATATATTTTATTACCGAGAAAAAAGAGAATGAAATTGACAGGGAACAGACTTAAGCCATTCTCTCCTGAATACCGTAATCGATTAACCGTCTTTGTCTGCAACAGGACAATGCCATAAAAAGAAGTCATTGGTATATAAAACTCACAGAGGGAACATAATATTATTCTAGCCTCTGTGTGATAAGTACACGATAGGCTGAGATATTTTATTAACAGACTTAGCTGATGTAATATAGACGAGTATTAGACACACACGTGCAGACAATAATAATTTGGACCAAACATGTCAATAGAAAATATGTATGCGGGGTTCTCTAATTGTGGGAGTCTCTAATTGTTCTATGTTTTGTTGTACGTTACTTTATGTCCATTCTAGTATTGCAATCATCTTGATGGGGAAGAGAGAGCTGATTGCTATGCTTGATTTGTCTTCCTGGTGTCTCGTGATGGTTGAGCGGCTCTTCCTCGCGGTGCAACGGGGTTGTCTGCAGTTTGTGATTGTGGTATTTCCTGATCATACTCACTTACTATTTCGGAACTAGATACGATGCCAAACACCATGCTCAGCTACAAAGATTCGTTAGATTCGTGAATACCTGCTAGTTACAATTGGGTCCTATGTCGTTGTGTCTGTGAATGATATAATGCCACGTAGTAAAATCTGTAAACCACTAGTGGTTTATATAGTTTGTAACGTTTTGGAGAGGAGAGAAGTGGCTCAGGGGTAGTGTAATAGACTTTGGCTTGAAGAGTCACTAGTTCGAGACTCACTGGAGCACTATGTTGTGTTCTTGGCCAAGGCACTGCTTAGAACTGCACTGTGTACATGTGTTTACAGATTAAACATTAAAGTAAGTGAGTACACAGCCACATACTGCAGACCAACCCTCGACACCATGAGGAAGAGCCACAAAACACTTACTGTCACAAGGCATTATGAAGACAATGAAAGTAAACCAAACAGATCTCTCTTCCCCATCAAGACTAATAAGGACACTAAGTACAGAAATACTATTGCAGGACATATCAAGGACCGAATAACTTTGGAGATGCATTTTTGTCCCTTTTTCGTGCGTCATGACATGTAACACAGCTAAAAGTGTCTGAGAATCTGTTAAAATATTAAACCAGTAAAGCAACCAGATCTCTCTTCCCCATCAAGATGATTACAAAACTAGAAGGACACAAAGTACTGAATAACCTTCATGGAATAATGACACCTATCTTCTTCCATAAGGCACACGCATAACCATAAAATGGGGATACACGTCTACCTTTTTTGCAAGATCCGTTTTCTTCCACATCATTATGTGCATCCATGCCTGTTCTTTCCACGCAGTTTCACCTGAGCCTTGACAGTTTACCTTACGATAGGTATCATTACCTAATTAGCAGTGTGTTTCTGTTAGCCTCGCCTCTATGTGAGCTGAGTTAGATGATTTCTTACGGTCAGTGAATGCAAAGAGAACTCTTACCTCCTCAACAAAAAGGTATGGAGTTTGACCTACACACTAAAAATATGATACTTCCTTTTGTATAAATTGACAGCCATATACAGGTGTGTTTCTGCTATCCTTTCCTCCCTATAATTTCTTGGTTAGAGGATTGTTCCAGCGGTCAGTGAATGCAAGGACAACTCGCCTCTACGCAACACATACGTATGTATGTATGTATGTATGTATGTATGTATGTATGTATGTATGTATGTATGTATGTATGTATGTATGTATGTATGTATGTATGTATGTATGTATGTATGTATGTATGTTTCAGGTGTGGTACTTGATTGTATCGATTCCTGATCTTTGCACACTTACTTATTTTGTTTTATGTTGCATTTTGACAGCTAGTTACATGTATGTTTCTGTTAAATGCCTCAATTATCCGTGGTTACTGCGTTAGAAGATTGTTCTAACTGTCAGTGAATACAAAGATAACTCACAGGGCATGAGAATTGACATGTATGTGTTAACACTGTAAAGTAAGAAAGGGTGCAAAGATCAGGAAACGATACAATCAAGTACCACACCTGACCCAGGATACCAATGGGAAAGTGACAGACTCACAGTTGGACACCACAAACGAGAGCCAAGAGGTCAGCCCTTTCCCAGCAGTTGACCACAAGGCACATATAAACAGACGCGCACAAAGGCATAGCAAACACAAGACAGAAAAAAACGTAAAAGATCTACAAAAGATGTACCGCCTTGGAACGGTCAGTCAAATATTTTACTGGGAGCTTAAACCGTTCTAACGGCATCAACCTCACCCTTAATTCAGATGTGGATCAAGACACATACATATTTGATGCGCATGAAAGACCCCTAACTTATCAATGCATCATCTCCTAGAACATATGAATCAAGATATACTGAAACAATAAAGTTATGTCCGCTAGACGTTAATGTCTGCCAGTTCCAAATGTATGAACGCATTTCATTTAAATTTTTACATTGCCAACTCTGATCATTTAGCAACGGTTTGCACCTAAAAAACATTCATTTGATAATCAGTAGATCCGCTGACAAAGCAGTGAACACGAGTACCCTTAAAATCAAAAGTCACATCAATAGCTTGTGTGTCTATCATAATTCCTAGCCGTTCAAGCACAGTTAAACATCACTGAGCACACTCCTTAGTAAGATGTTATGCGTGCTAGTTGTATGCATTGCTTTTACGACCACAGCCATTAATCTGTAACATAGTCTGACGTCACAAACATCGATCACGAGCGTGCTTGAAAACACTCAGAAAATTCATTTTGGTCCGGCATTTTGATAATCAACATAATCGAACGAATTTGGGTTATTTTTTCGTAATAACAAGCATTTCAACATTAGTTAAGACTAATCAGCATCAAAACAATTGATACTGGAAATTCTCTGATGATTTTGCAGTAAGGGGTGGGGTATAAAACACAGACTTATAAAACCTTTGATGTCCAACATCGGCCATAGTTTTTGTTTTTCTCTTTTGTGTAATTGTTGTCATAAACAAAAACAACAAGTTAAAACAAAAACGGTCTCAAAATAATGTTAGGTTAAGGAGATTTGACAGTGCTTGAATTGTTATTTGTTTAATTCAAAGGGAGGTAATTTCTGTTAATTTCGTAAATCAAAGGTTTTGAATTGCAATTTCGCTCGATCAGACAGCTGACTTTGGATTTTTAGATGTTTTTTCATTGTCGGACCCTTCTGGTTGCCATTTAACGTAAAATGTGTCATGTTTTGATGATAAGCTTCCTGATGATAATGAAAAAACCTGTGTACACATAAGGTTCAATAACCCTTCAAGATAAGAGGATAAAAATCAAATAATTACCAATTTTTGTGTGTCCGACGTTTGATAAACATTTTGTTTTTATTTTTGTTGCGACATCTTACCTGGATCGAAAGATACAGTACCATGAAAATCGGACGTTTCTTTTTTGTTTGAGTATATAACAAGCAGATAAATCAAAGATAAGGACTCAACAGTAAATAAAACTGAATACCAGAGCAATAGAAATCCAACAGGTCAACCCCAGTGGGCCCGACAAAAAGCCAAAGCATCAGGCCCCTACTAAAACTTGTATTATGTTTTTTAGCATTTTGCCTGCTATAACATTTGTGTTCCTGTTCAATCCCCCACTTCTCCATGAGTGCTGGGTAGGATGAGATAATCAAAAAATAATCAAACGTTACAAAATAGTTGGACATAACATGTATATCATGCGACAGTCTGTATGTCTGACTCAATGACGGCCATCACGCAAAGCTTTAATCAATTGGTTGGTACCTGATGCTTGTCTTTTGCTGGGCCTACCTATCAATTTGAGGTATTCATTAGCTCTGACTATCTGTGGGTCGTGGGCAATTTTCTTTGTTTCATCATAGTGTGTTATTTTAATTATAGCATTTCCCTGTGTTGATGCATTGCATAAATAAGGAAGCCTTCATGCGAACTAAAACATTGATGTGTTTAAACGACAGCAGAAGCTAGGGCGAAGAGTTTGTATAAGTTAAATGTATTTAGAGTAAGAAAGAGCGCAACGACAAGGAATCGATACAATCAAGCACCACACTTGACCAAGGATAAAAATGGGAAAGTGACAACGTCACAATTAGACATCGCAAACGAGAGCCAAGAGGGCAGCTTTTTCTCAGCAGGTGACCACAAGGCATCAACAAACAGACATGCATGAAAGCATAACAAAACAAGACAGAATAACAAATTATCTACAAAAGAAGCACCGCCTTGGAACGGTCAGTGAAAATATTAACGTTTTAACGGTACACCAACCTCACCCTTAGTTCAGATGTGGGTCAAGACACATAAATGTTTGGTTTGCATGAAAGACCCCTAACTTATCAATTCATCATCTCCAAGAACATATAAATCAAGATATAAAAATGAAATAAAGCAAAAATAAGGACTCAACAGTAAATAAAACTTAATACCGGAGCAAAAGAAATCCAACAGGTAAACCCCGTGGGCCTGACAACAGCCAAAGCATCAGGCCCCTAACATATCATCAATAGATAAGTCTTTAAGTCTCAACCGTTATAGAGTCTGAAGTCCGACCCACCGGCGTGCAATTAAAGAGGAAAGCAAAGTTGCCAACCGTGATTGGGTTGACCAACAAGCATGCAGTCTGCTGCATTACATAAATGTTAAAGCCAATCTTTTTATAATGGGAAATTATTTTAATGAACTGGGCTGAAAAATTATTAGAGCCAACAATCTTCTTTAATTCATACACCAAGTCACCATAGAATTCAGGTTCGGAAAGTCCTTGGCGCAAGAGAGATTTAAGTCCAATTTGGAATTTAGATATCAAATCATAGTATCGTCTATAAAATTTAGAAGAGATTTTGCGAAGTTTATGATACCGATAGCCTTGTTTAAGAAGTTTCTGGGTTAACAATTTATTGCGAGTGTTGAAGTCCGCAACATGGCTAGATTCTCTAATGAGTTGAGAAAAATAGATTCCATAGGATATAGAGCGAGATACATCACCACCTAACAAGGGAAATTGACAACAACAGTGGCTTCAGCTGCTGCTGGTTCTAGGGTGGTGGTTCTGTTGTTGTTGGTTAAGTGTTTATTGTTGCTCCCAGTGTTTGTGGGGATTCTGGGGTTGGTAATTATTTGGTTGTGCATAGCTTAGTATCTTTAACTAGTTTTGCAATCATCTTGATAAGGAAGATACTTTACTTTGAATTGTATTGAATGTTCCTGATGTATTGTGACTGTTAGCGTTCTGTGTTTTTTTTCTCGTGGTACCGTAAGCTGGTCTGCAGTGTGTGAATGTGGTGTTACCTGGTCATACTAACTGTTTAAATCGTAGCTTTGACAAGAAAAACGCCAGTATTATGCTGTATGCAAACGTGACATTGCTATGGACGTCATTGCTAAATGCTAGATACTTTGCTTGGAACATATTACATTACTAATCTCTAATACTCGACGCCGTATGATGAATTTATTTTCGCAGATTTTAAACTCATGACTGAAGAAACAAAACTGACAAAAACAGTTTGGTCCCTGTACTGTCAAAATATACCACCTATTGTCAATCTACTGCATTTGAGTACTAATCAATCAAACCCAAAAAACGTCAGTGTGTCCGGGAAATGTCACACTTACATATTACAGACAAACTAAAGATATATTAGCACACAGGCTTATAAATGTATCAGTATAGATAAAGTAAAGCAACCAGCTCTCTCGTTCTCATCTGGTTGCTAAACGAGAAATGGCATAAAGAACTAAATCATCGACCCAACACAGGAACCACACACATAAAGAGGGCAACGCCAAAGTTATGATCTAACACATACAGGATCACCACCTCTGAACAAAAAGTAACCGTAGACACCGGAGATGAAGAGGGAGGGGTATTTGAATATATTCAATTGGCTAACTAGTCTCCCAAGAGTCTGCTATTGTTGATAAACGTAAATTATACAGCTCGCACGAAGGCTTTCTCATTTAATCAATGTACTATCACCAGGAAACAATTAAATTAAATAAATGTGACGAAACAAGGAACAACTCTTATAATCCTCAAGCAGTCAAAGCTAAAGGAAACCAATACTTGAGCCCCGATGTGCCAAGATAACGGCAAGCATCCGAGAGAACTGAATTAAATGCCATACGTTCACCATGTAAGGACGGTGGGTCAGGCATCAGGCTGAATGAATGCCGATACTAACCTTAAACTGTTATTGACGTGTTGGTGCCTGGTGCTTGTCTCTGACTGGTCTGACACTGGATCAACTAGTGGCTTCTTTAGTTCTGACTGTCTGTGAGGTAAGCCCTCCAGTAATTCTAAACTGACCGTTCCAAGGCGGTGCTTCTTTTGTGGATCCTTTTTGTTAGTTATATTTCATGTTTGTCTTTGTTTTGCTGTCTTGTCTGTTCCTTGCAGCCTTGTGACCCCTTGCTATGATATGGCTGACCTCTTGGCTCTCATGTGTGTGATGTTTTCTTGTGTTTTTGTCACTTCCTATGTGGTGTCTCTGATCAGGTGTGGTACTTGATTGTATTGATTCCTGATCTATTCCGCCAAAATGGTTCCTAACATATTCAATGAATCATCACAGAGAAACAATCAAATCATGTCAATCAATCAATCAAATCACAAAACCAAAAGAAATGGCTCCTAATGAAGCAGACAGTCAGAGCCACAATGGGCCTAGCCAATGGCACGCATCAGGCACCAACGCGCTAGTAAGTTTGTTCCAGTGGGTAGGAATTCTTATCTTATTTCGCTATATTTGACATACTTGTCTTCCATTAATAGCTCTATATATCGGTACTAGTCCGATACACCAGTGATTGGCATTGCTCTGTCGTCTGTTCTCCAGAGAATACAGCAGTACACGATAGGCACGATATATCAATGTCAAGTGATGCTTCATTTTCGCCAATATAATTATCAAAATTAACATGGGGAATATGTCTGACTGAGTGGAAAATCAATACATTTATCGCTATTTAGTAAGACATTGTTTTTGCGAAGTGTTTTATTCAGTTTCGAACTATATAATAATAAATGAGCCAGTGCATGAGATTTCCAACAATGTGGTATGTGCGACCAGCAAAGGATCAGATCAGCCTGCGCATACGCGCAGACTGATCAGAGCCTTTGCTGGTCGCTTAAATATTCTATGACCCTTAAACTACTGACCAAACCTCATTTGAGGTATCTAAGCTTAAAAGGAGGCTGCACAGGCTCACCTGTGTCTACACTTGTCAAAATGCCACATTGTTGGAAATCACATGTCACGGCTCAATTAATTGCATGGTATTTCCCTGGACTCTCAGGAAATACCACAATCACAAAACTGCAGACAAACCCGTGGCATCGTGAGGAAGAGCCACACAACAATCACGAGACACCAGGAAGACAAACAAAGCAAAGCAACCAGCTCTCTCTTCCCCATCGAGATGATTGCAAAACTACAATGGACACAAAGTAACGCACAACAAAACATAGAACATTTACAGAATTCCACAATGGGAGTAACAATCAACAACGAATCAACAACAACAGAACGACCTCCTTAGAACGGACAGCAGCCAAAGCCACGGGGGGGGGGGGGGGGTTGTGGCTTAAATGCATTTTACAGGTACCAAATCTTCGCCCTACATTCTGCTGTTGTTGAAGCACACAAATGTTAAGCTCGCATGGAGGATTCCTAACTATTGCAATGTATCATCATAGAGAAACAATATAATCACATTAACGCACTATGATGAAACAAAGAAAAGGGCTCACGCCTCTCAGATAGCCAGAGCTAAAGAAAACCCCAAGTTGAGCCACGGTGGGCCCAGCTACAGTCAAGCATCAAAAGCGTGTTATGAATAATGACAAACATATATGAACAAAACATAACAAAACAAAACAATAACAGCTACATTTGTAAACAGCATACACGTCTTGATGGAGTCCGTTCATGTGAGTTGATGAAACGTGCAACCAACACTATGTCCCCTAGCACCGACTTTAGAGGCATTCGAAACCCTTCTGGTCGACAGAGATGGCATACTTATTTTGACTGGATAAGAGATTTGATTCACTGGCTAAGACGTGTGCTTAAGAAGCATCAAGTATATCACACATGTATTGTCGTTCTGAATGTGTGATTTGTGAATATAAAGTAACATGCCATTACTCAAGATGCAGGTAGCTTAAACCGACAATTAGAGAGTGCACGTCTTTTTGTTAATTACTATTTATACTCTGTGTATAATACCACTGACAGTAATTTAGATATGCAACTGTATTGTCATCAGATATGCCAACTTAATTGATATTATAACTGTCTTATTTCCAATTAGTTTAGGAAGCTTGCTTACTAGAAAGTAGATTAAATGTGCAGTTAAACGGATGCAATGAAATTAAAATCTGACAGCGCACGAGACACAACTATTATTAAATCAATAGAAAGAAGCTTTATGGCAGAAAATAGTCTCATTTGATCGTAAGTCACCGGTCATAATCCTATATTTACATTTCCACTGCGAGTCTTTAAATGAGCCTTTACATTTGAGATGTGGTTCATACCTTCATAAACCAATCGATTTAAGCCACATCCACATACGCGCAATTTGAGCGGGCTAACGTCAAATCCATCCAATGACGTTGCTTGTTTACTGACGTTTGCGTGACGTCGATCACGCATC
This sequence comes from Loripinus fragilis, assembly GCA_964019695.1. Taxonomy (NCBI): domain Eukaryota; kingdom Metazoa; phylum Mollusca; class Bivalvia; order Lucinida; family Lucinidae; genus Loripinus; species Loripinus fragilis. The sequence goes on from OZ026522.1 coordinate 97,155,862, forward strand.
GCCATGTTCTGTTCTGTTCTATAACTTAAGCCTGTTGAGGCACACCTCCGTCTGTAGTTTTCTTAACTTTTCTTATTTATTTATTATTATTATAGTCTCTTTTTTCTCTTCATTTGCCCTATTTTCACGCTACTGTGTACCACCGATACCTTTTCCACCCGTTTCCTATTACGCTTTGGCACTAGATTAAGTCTCTTATATCTTTCAGTATGTAGTATTAAGCATAGTCTCTTTGCTAATATCTCAATGTTTATAATGGTAGTTTGGACCTTGATATCTTTGGGATCAGTGAAAACATCTGCACTGTCTAGGAGTAGCTGGACTAGATTTTCAGAGTCTATAGGAGACGGCATGAGATACTCAGCACAATGGAGAATCCTTTTCAGAATGGGCTGCCTCACCTCCTCCAATGCACTACACCTTATCATAAAATGATCAATTGTTTCTGGCTCTTCTTTACACATAAGACAGGTTGGGTCAATCTCATTTTGGTTGAAGGCTGATCTGTTCACTTGCAGGATGTACGTGCCTGTCACCAACTTAAGTTTCACATGAATGGATGGGATGTCACGAGCAATTGCAAAGTTCCGCAGCAACCAATGCGTGCGTCCGGGGTAATACTGATCTGCTGTCAAATGTTCAAGTGACGAGTATAGTGAGGATCTGGATTTAATTCTCTCCACCCAATAATCATTAACATGTTTGTTGACAAGTGACTTCCTTTGAGCCTTTCAGGGGGGTGCTTCTACTGCATTCCAACAATCAGGAATATCGTACTTGAAGAAGAGCCTGCACACAGTAATGAACCAGCTGTTGCTATTGAAACTTTTAACACACAATTGTCTACGGGCTATCCGCTTCTCAACCGAGTCCTCATCCAGTCTACATACACTTCCAAACAGCATCAAGGCCCTCTTGTGGATAACAGCTTCTACTGGAACAGCCCCAGACAAAACATATACTGCCGGATCGGCCACTGTGACCAGGAGTGACAGGATCTGCTTGATGAAATTGTTATATGTTCTCTCCATCCTTTCCATCAGAGCTGCTTTAGGGGTTACAACCTCCATCCCATACACTAGAACTTGCAGGACATATGTTTGCAATAGGTGTGTTGACGTCTCCGGGTCTAAGCCGTTTCACCGTGAAGTCCCGACCCCATGAGGCTGTAGACTGTACGCCTTGCATTCTGTATGTTGTATGCTACTGCAGTCTCCTGTGTATCGGCTGAACGGAGAATCCCCATATGCATGGCCTCTTCCACTATCGGCATTGGCGTGTCTTTCATCTTTACTACTGTATCGTCGATGGGACATCGTTTAAGATGGTTAAATATCTGTAACAAAACACTTTTCACTGGCTGGAGCAAGAATCTTTCCATAACACTATAATCAACTGCTATATCTACCAGAATCTGTAGGATTCTCTTGTTTTCTACCAAGACGGCTGCATCATCTGAACATCCAGGTACCACACATGATATCTCGCCAATGCGACATCCTACGCCGGTTAATTGGAGCCTATCAAAAAGACCATTGTCGTAGAGCTTGTATAAGTCCGTACTTAGGATTCCACCTTGACGCACACCTTGGTCCACCTTAAAAACATCAGAGTAGGCACCATTCCACTTGACCACAGACTCTGCCTCCGCATGCAATGAATGAATCAGTGACCATAACACACCCTCGACGCCTGCATGAAACAATTTACTCAGAAGACTGACGTGCGAAACCACATCGAAAGCTGACTTGGCGTCTAGAAATGCTATATAAATAGGCCTGCGCAGATCTTTATATTCCCATATGGTCTCCTCAACAATCCAAGAGCAGTTCATGGGCGAAGAATGCTTTGTAAAGCCACGCTGTAAGCTGTTTTGCTAAGCCTCGATTGCTGGCTGGATACAGTCTTTAAGCAGCGTTTCGACGACCTTGGTTAAGGTTGGTAGGATGGTAATCCCTCTGTAATTCATCTGTGCTTAGACCTTTATTCTTGAACACTGGGGTCAGGGTACCAATCGACAGGGCCTCTGTGACCCGTCCAAAGCGGAAGATGCTGTTGATGATACCAGTTACCTTTTGGAGAAGAGGATTACCGCCATGTAGTAAGTGCTCAACTGTAACCCCATGAATATCTGCAGCTTTACCTCTGTTCATTGACTTCAGAGCCTTGTCTACCTGTTGCTCAGTAACATAGTCGTAAGTTTGAGCCCGTTCTAGTTAGAGATACTCTCGTTGAGGATGGGATAGCTTACTGCTTTGCTAAGCTTAGTGTGTATGCTCGCGCGCGTGCGCATGCGTGCATGTGTATATGTGTTGGGTAGGTATGCCATATGTTTTTGCGGCATTTCCTAGTCATATTTACTTGTTTTACCCCCTTTGCCCCCTGAAGGTCGACTTTCTATACGTGCCACAGTTCGTTTTGACTCCACTATGAAGATGCACTTTCCCTTTTTTCTTAGACACACCTTTGAAACCAATCACCAGCACAGAGAAGTGTTTCTCAATAATTTTAATATGAATAGGATTTGTTTTCCGTTCCTTTATCATTTGTTTATTACTGATCAATAATTATTAGACGCACACTTTGTTCTCCATCATAGTGGATACATTCCACTGACCCTTTTGGTCCAATCACTACTAATACTTGGAAGTAGATAAGTCATTGTCAAGCTGAATATTTTATGTACTACACACCTCCCCAATTTTAATATATAGTTGTAATCACGGTGGAACTAATCTGATGGCTTCATCTACAGTGTTTAAAAATTGATAAATCCAGGGTCAGCAGGACAAGGGTTGATATCTCCACCAACAAATAGGACTCTAGCCCTATTAGACAACTTAATTACTGAAATAGCCACTAGATACAAGGGCATGGTTTGAAGGAAAGACTGACATGTTTTCTAAAAAGGAAGAAATACAACAGTCATACACAGCAGACCATCGCAGGGCACCGTGAGGAAGAGCCATAGAAAACTAATAGTCACAAGACACCAGGAAGACTATAAGGGTAGAATAACCAGCTCTCTCTTGAAGTCTTCCCCATCAATATGATTGTAAAACTAGAAAGGATTCCCGAAAACCAATTACCATACTTTGTCAATTAATAAAAATAAACATACTAACAAATATGCGTTTAACCTGCGACAGAAAACCAAGATCTATACGACCAGTGAAAAAATCAGAGACAAAATGGACTGAACTACTCGATGAAGAATAGAATCGACACGACCTCAAGATATTAAAATCCAAAATTTCAACTACAAGTTTTTATTGCGCATTATTCCAACAAACACACTTTTATTAAAATGTAATATCTCACATACTTCTTTATGTGATTTTTGCTCTATTGAAATTGAACCTCACAATCACCTTTTCGGGGAATTTATTCATGTACAGCATTTTGGACAAACTCATCCGTATTCTCACAGGGATATAATGTATTCATCCAATTCAACTTAAAAAATATTATGCTGGGTTATACGGAAGGAACACATATAACGTAAATTCAAATAAAAAAAACTTCATAATTTTGCTTGTAATACATTTCATTACAACTAAATATCAGAAACACCGAATAACTTGAATACACTTTAAATCACATTTATGTCAACGAATCCAAATGGAGCAAGAAATGTCACAGTAACGTGACGAATGCCCAGATAGGAACTGCTCTAGCATAAGACACATTAGAGGAAAGTTATTATAACAAAGGAAATATGCTCCAGATACAAAATCCCAGACATGAGGTCAGAAGTCAATGTCAAGGTCAAAGTGACCCAATATGGTATGCACTTTCCGTCATCCCAAGAGAAAATCCACACACCAAATTAGGGGAATATACATATTAATAATATGCTCCAGACACAATTATTCTAGAAACTAGGTCAAATGAAAAGGTCACAATGACCTAAAAATGGTCCGAAACATATCACCATCCAACGATGCATCTATACACCAAATTTTGGATTCATACATCACATAATATAAGAGATATGCTCCTGAACGATAATTCTAGAAAATAGTTCAAGGTCACAGTGACCCAAAAACTGGTACATGACATTCTGCAATCCCAAGCTGCAACCACACACCATATTAGGGATTCCTACCTCCTATGCTCTGGACACAATCATTCTAAATCTATATAGGTCAGATGTCAAGGCCACGGTGACCCTAAAATGGTACACAACATATCACCATCCAAAGATGCATACATACACCAAATTTGGGATTCCTACCCAAAGAATATAGAAAATAAGCTCCAAACTCGATGCCGATTATAGAAACTACACCAGAGTTCAAGGTCACAGATGCCCAAAATTAGGACGGGACACTCCTCTAACCCAAGATGCATTTAAAAATTTGATTTCTGCCGCAAATAAAATAAGCAATATGCTCCGTACATGATTATTCTAAAAACTAGGTCAACGGTCAAGTTTAAGCTCACAGTGACCCGTTTATAGTACAAGACACTCCACCATCCAAAGATGCATCCACACACCAAATTTGGGATTCCTATCTCAAATAATACAAGAGATATGTTGAGGACACGATAATTTTAATAACTAGTTCAGAGGTCAAGGTCACAGTGACCAAAAATAGTACGTGACACTCAAGGTCAAGGCTACTTTGACCCAAGGATAGTACGCGACACTTTGTCATCCCAAGATGCACACAAACACACCAAATATGGGATTCCTACCTCAAATATTTTTAAGAGATATACTCCAGACACGGATATTCAAAACTAGGTCAGGGGTCAAGGGCAAGGTCACAGTGACTCAAAACGGGTACAAGTCACACTGCTATTCCAAGATGCAACCACACATCATATTTGGCAGTTCTACCTCAAAGTATATAGGTGATATGAAACGGACACGAAACAGGCATGACGGATGGACGGACTGACGGACGGACAATGCGATTACTATATGCCTCCCAAAATTCCCTTGAGGCATAAAAAACAGATTTAGAATCTAGGGCGAAGATTTGGTACCAGTAAAATGCATTAAAGCCCCACCCCCCCCCCCCCCGGTGGTTTAGGCTGCTGTTCGTTCTAAGGCGGTGGTTCTGTTGTTGTTGACTTTTTGTTTACTGTTACTCCCATTGTGGGAGTCTGTAATTGTTTTATGTTTTGTTGTACGTTACTTTATGTCCATTCTAGTAGTGCAATCATCTTGATGGGGAAGAGAGAGCTGGTTGCTTTGCTTAATTTGTATTCCTGGTGTCTCGTGATGGCTGAGCGGCTCTTCCTCGCGGTGCCACGGGGTTGTCTGCGGTTTGTGATTGTGGTATTTCCTGATCATACTCACTTACTATTTTTATTTCATGAAAGACAGACTTGTCCAGCTCAGTAATAAATGTGGTAATCTCAGAGTTTTTATAGAGTATTAAATTTAAACAACAAAACACTTTAAATAAATAAATGGAGACAGTCTCTCTCTATCTCTATCTCTCTCTTTCTCTCTCTCTCACCATGCTACACATTTGTATTAGCGTAGATGCTCGAATAATTCAAATTGTGTTTTACGTCACAAATAGTGCCAATTTTTAAATATTCCTTTTTCAATACTTTAAGTACTTGTTGTATGTTTGTTTTCTATTTTTCCTTTAACTATTCAAAATTATTTCAGAAACTATTTTGTAGAAGATACAAAGCAATTGGATAGAGTCAGAATACGAGGGTTAGTCAAAAATAACTAAGCCCTACCGCATAACATTTTAGTTTGGTATTGTAGACAACAAATGTGATTATGTTCTATAAGTATAACATGTCAGAGATGTTTTAACCTTAAAGAATTACCCTAGTGAAGCTTCTATTATGGTTATTAGGCAACTTAAGATCGTCATTCAGATCGATGCGTTCACGATCTCAGCCACCAGGAATATCCAGTATGTCTTTAAAAAGCTTGTGTGTTTGATAGTTTTTGTGAAGGACATATTTGACATTTAATTAAATAACATATATTATATTGTCTTTTCATTACATTTAGTTCGTTAATGTTTCAGTGAACATTTATTGTATGCGTCGCTTACAAACAAAAACGCCAAACTTCCGCAAACTTTCAAATACACGTGAATTGTGTTGCCATGGATACAAAATTGTGCATTTAAATCAAGGTACTTAATAGTCTGAGGGTTGGTTTGTGTAAGCAATATTAAGCTTTCTATTAAAATTTGTAAATACGAATGTGGGTGGGGTAAATTATAGGACATCAGACATGTTTGTTATTTCATGTAATTACCAACTGAGTCACCCTCATAAAATAAAGTCTTTATGTATACTTTTTTTACTTGCGTACTTTACTTGACGTTGACGTTTTTTATGCTAGCAACTAGACATTATAGTTTCATCTAAAGCAGCTACAATTGGAATGTAAATAAAAGAACAAACAGCTATATCATCATCGATGCGACAGAGAAAGTCAATAGAAATTTCTCCCGTGGTTTCAGGACTCTTTTAAGAACGCGGTAATCTTCGGGTTAATGAAATCGTTAAGGAAGGTGTCTGGACGATGCTAAGAAATAGCGTCATAGAAATTGTTTCCATTCTATCTCATTGTAAGCGTTACAAGAATATCTTAGAGAGGAAAATATTCTTCCTGGAAATGCTCTGTCTAAGCCCTCAATTACCTAGATGCATCAGTCATATTGTCTGGCTTCTCGCCGGACATTGATTAAACCAGCTACAACATGGGATGATGGTACTTATCCGATATTCATGCAGCGCAGGCTCAGACGAGACTGTGCGCATGCGCAGTCTCGTCAGAGCCTTAGCTGATCGCGTACACAAAGTATGGGAGTAGATGTATGCTCAGACTAAACATTAGACGTTTAGACTTACTGGATTACTGCGCATGCGTGTTTAAAGAGTGAGTTAACGCATGTGAGACGGTAACCATTTTCTCGTAGGTTGGCGCCCTAACGCCTTTCTAAGCCATATTGACCTAACTGTCATCTCTTAAACTTGCAGACTTACATTAACCAATTAATGCCTAACGTCTCCCAGAAGGACGCCGATAAAAGATGAAGACCGCCACAGAATGTAGAAACTGTATTCCGATAATAAGCTCATATGTACATCTCCCCTACCCCTTATCACATGACGTCGAGTTGGAGTGGTATAACGTCATGTTTTAAACTAGATACACCACTATATGTTATGACATCCATAACAATGTTGCGTACAACAGTAATATGTGAAGGTTCAGACTTTTAAAACTTAAAGTCTGCAGCCTGTAATTTCTAAGACCCCTAGAAAATGGTTTTGATGGCATTTTTTGTTAATGCTCGGCATCCATGCTAGAAATACTCTTTGGGGTATGACAAAGTGCCCCAGGGTGGATGCCACGTCTGAAACTTCGAATTAAGGTCACAGCAAGGTCAAAGGTCAAATAGGTGCTTTTTCTTATTAGAATCGTCATTAGATCTTTTTTACATTGCTATAGAGGGTACCTTAATCATTATAAGTATGTTTAATATGCTGAAAGCTAAAAGTCAGATATAGAAATGTTTAAAGGAATAGTTTGTGGAATATTATAGCTATTATGGGATAGAAAAATATGCTTTCCGCAGAAAAAAATCAGTGATTTTAGAGTAGATTTTTCATATTTACAGTCTTTTTTTCAACGACATTTTCAATCATGCTTTAGTTATAGACCACTCACAAGCAATGCTTGTACATTGTATTATTTGATCAGTAATAGGGTCTGCAATATTTTTGAATGCTGTTTTATTTTGCAAAAAACACAATATATGGGGGGGTAGCGTTTTACAATTTGGACACAGATTGGCTCTTGGTCATGAGAATGATATGAGGTGTCTGGAAAAAGTACATGCTTTTTTATTTGTTTGATTTGATTCTTTACATCCCATCAACAATCTTTCAGATATAAAGGGACGGGTCTACCTGGGTTGAACCAGTGCTAAACTAGGATTAATGTGTCTTGTTCAAGGACACAGCGTAGTGACGCCAGTGAGGCCTCGAACCCGCGGCCCCTCGGTCTCAAGTCAAGCACTCTACCACTGAGCCACTGCACCAGCAAATTACAGAAGAAGAAATTATGAAATACCAATGATATATTTATCAAGATGTCAATCATTCATTTATGATGTATTGATGCATCTTGATCGCTAATTTTATGTGCTCTTTAGATATAAAGGCCCCGCTTTCATGTATCCAGTTGATTAATCTGACCATGCCATTCCCAAATTTTGACAAAGGCCCTAAAAAGGTTATTCTTCAGAAAGTTCCTCTGAAGATGACATGATGACGGAACGCTCATTTCAAGCCAATTACTAGAACTGCTTTATGCTGTCACAAAATTTCAAACTTATGGCTGATCTGTAGACGACACCTGGTCACACTGATGCGTTGCAAGGCAAAAACCAAAAGCACGTTGAAAAGATCATTCCTGAGAGAGTGTTCTTGTTTCTTAATCTCCTCTTTGAGGGCATAGACATTTTGGTCGGGTTTAATGGAGAACCTGTTGGAACCATGATGCCATAATGGCTATAAAGACGTAATATATGGTGTGTCAAACTACAAAACGTTTGAAACCAAAGCATATAGGTGAGGAGAGAGCTGGTTGATTTACTTTAATTGCCTAAATGATGTATTGTGACTGTTTGTGTTATGTTATCTCTGTCTTCCTCGCAGTGCCTTTGTTTGGCCTGCAATGTGTAATTGTGGTATTTCCTGATCATACTCACTTACTTTTGTTGCTTTTGGTCAAGCTTTACACCAGGCAAACAAATTGGAAAACCTGGTGCAGCTCTTCAATGCAGAAATTCACGCTATAGGAATAAAGCCAGTCCATGGAATTGATGATGCCATTGCATTTTTTTTGACAAATGTGTCGAAAAAAATGGATATGTATATTTCCCTGATAATATTGACATAGAATGACTCATACAATTTTCATGCGATAATATTGCCTTGCTAAAAGAAACATTGGGTAGCAAATTATTCACATTACATTGTACAGAGATCATGTCTTGGTAGCGCAGTTCTGACAACAGTTTGACAGAAAGCTTTGTACAACAGAACAACATACCTGCAAAGCTTGACCAAGTGTTAACCCTTTTTCACAAGCTTGATAAAGCAAAACTTCCATCAAATGGAAGACTCAATCGCCGTTTTATAACAAAACAGAGTATAAAATAGAACAAGAGAGTTACAAATGTACGTAAGAAAACACATACATGTTTGTTCGCTTATACTAACTTGGCATTGTTGTTTTAACAGTTTTGTTTAGGTGACCAGAAAGTTCTAATATGAGGTAAAATAAATAAAGAAGTTCTAGGGAATTCTTACAATGGATCGAGACGGTCCTTTATACATGTTTGTATTTTGGTGTTTTCAACGCTGTTCATTAAATTCACATGTACAAAATACATGTTGGAAGTACTACCTGGAAGCTAAATCACTGGTACAGTCATAAGGTAGAGGCTTGCAACTTTGGGAAGTTAAAGAGTTTGTTTTCCCTGTATCATGCTGTATGGGTGCTGCGTTAAAAAAGAAAATGTAGATATTTATTTGGTACATTTCAATCTTTGCTTCTATGTGAGAAAAGGGTTGTACCACCTATAAAGATACCTTTGAATTGCACTGTTTGAGAGTTGATTATTAGGCAAAATCCTGAATTGTGTCACAAATTGATGAAATACCCTCAAAGACAATAGATTATCATAAATGAGACACAGTGATTTATAAACAATGTGTGACACTCTACAACCCCAAGATGTACCCACACACTAAATTTGGGATTCCTACCGCCAATAATATAGATGTGCCAGAGGTCAAGTTCAAAGTGACCCCAACCAGTAAGGGACATTCTGGCACCCTAACATGTACCCACAATCTAAATTTGGGGTTCCTACCTTAAAAAATACAAGATATATGCTCTAGACACGATTTTCCTAGAACTTGGGTCGGAGGACAAGGTCAAAATCACAGTAACCCCAGAAACAGTATGTGACACTCTGCGACCCCCAGGTGTATCCACACACTAAATTTGGGATTCCTGTCTCAAATTATATAACAGATATGCTCCAGATACAATTCAGATTCAGACTGACAGATTGTTAGCTGTGTGTCCGGCTTGCACGGAGCTCATTATCACTTGTGGCTGCAAAAATGTGCAGAACCGTCAGATGTAAATGTTGAAGGCTAATCAGATCTGCATGATATAATGTGCATACGATGCAGTGGGATGTGCCTATCTTACAGGACTACAAGTTGCCCTGGAGGCTCGCAACTTTGGGAAGTTTAAAGAGTTTGATTTTTGCCTGTATCATGCTGTATGGGTGCTGAATATGCTGAATCACAATCATGTCTGTAGATACTTAGGTTACCTGCGAATATGAGTCTAAAATTATATATAGGTGTATGGTAAATGAAGTCATACACCAAATTGATGCAAAGTAGATGTGAATTAGAAGTGCCTTGGATAAAGTTAAATTGTTTATCAAATCTATAGCGTCATGTTTCATACAATTTACATATATAGTACTAGTCGGAGACTATTTTTCATGGGTGCCACATGGTCATTAGAATCCCCAAACACCCCCATTTTTCTGAATTGCATGATAAGTAGCAATGGAAACCATTGTAATTTCATATATTCCAAATGGGTTTATTTTTATGACAATATTTTGTCATTAAGGCGACCCCACTAAACAAATTGACATGAGAAAATGTCCGAGGGGTGCGAGGAAGGTCTTATTACCACATCCCCTACCCCTATTCCAAGGTTTATAGTTTTTATATGACTTTCCTTCATTTTATAAGTTTACACATATAAATTTATGGATATGCTATTGAGACAATTTAATAAATAGGACCATTGGATGAATGAAATTGTCCAATTGTATCACTGATGACATAGCAATATGCATCAATGATGAAATGCAGATGCAATCTTCTTATTTATGTTTTTAATGATTTTCCTTATTTTTAACGTATTATTAATATTCATAAAAACGCAAATTATGTAGATTAGATAATGTGCATATGGCACAAATTGTTAAAAGACCAATGTCTAAGCTTTAATTTGGTACCAATTTTAGTAGGTTGTGATAAGAAGCAACTGAGATATTATTGATTTTGTAGGTAAACCCTCATTCTTGAATCACATTTTAATATTTTCATAAATAGTAATGCAAATTAGATAAATTAGAAATTTTGCATAAGCGACAATGGATGAAAGGCCTCTGTCTAAGTTTTAATTTGACACCTTGTTTAGAAGTCTAGGACAAGTAGTTGCTAAGATATGAGTATTTTTGTAGGCACATCACCATTCTTGAATAGCATTATGGGTTGCCATGGAAACCATGCATTTTCACATAGCCCAGACAGGTTCATTTTTAGAACTTTATTTTGCTTTTAGGGGGTCTTAATGAACAATTTGGCACTCAAGAAAAAAATATCCTGGGGGTGCAAGGTAAGGTCAATTGGCCCGGACTATCTTGTTCTTTAATTTGTATTGAGCCTGAATGTTTATTATCATAAATACGGTATTTTTTTGCAAATGTCAATTTTGAGGCTGTGGCAGGCCTCTGTGCCATTATATTCTCATGTGCAAGTGTTTTTGTTCATATTGGTAGCATTTTGTGATTGAAAAAAAAAAAATATTTACTATATTTAAATGCCATTTTTCTGAATAATTGCACTTACTTGACCTTTGACCTCACCGTGACCTTAAATCGAAACCACCCCTATATTGTTGGTAATAGTCCAAGGAATAATTCTAGCCTAGATGCCGAGCATTAACAAAAAATGCCATCAGGAGTCCCCGTAGAAATTAAAGGCGGCAGACTATTATAAACATGTAAGCATATTGCACTTTAAAGGGATATAGGCAAATAGTGAAGACGCAGATCAGCACCGCGCAATGCGGTGTCTGCCCAGGATCTTCACCGTTTGCTCGCAGAATCTTCTAATAATATTCGAACAGAATACCATCCCATTCACCTCTAAAATTTGAAATGGATTCGTCTAGCAGATAAGGTTTGACAAGTCCATTCGGCTGAAATGGGTTGAAAGTGAAGCTTAATACATGTGTGATAAGTCTTGTATCTAGAGAATAAATCAGCAAATCTATATTATCTAGTTATATCATTCACATTGTCTGGCGTCTAGCTTAGCCTTCTTTGTATTAAAGCATATTAAATGAATATTCTAAGGAATTGCCACAACCGCAGTGTAGAAGGCAAACACGGTAGCAGCACCTCATTTTGAGGGAGAGTTTCCATAAAATCTATAGCAGATGGGGATCTTGCCTAGGACTGTATTATAAGACTCGTCGTGAAATAATCTGTCTCAGAAAGGACACAATACTTTCTGTTAGGCTACAAAGCGGCGGAATATTGTTGCAAAAATAGTAAGTGAGTATAATCAGGAAATACCACAATCACAAACCGCAGGAAACTCCATGGCACCGCGAGGAAGAGCCACTCAACCATCACGAGACACCAGAAAGACAAGTTGGCGCATGTACAAAAATCCGCACTAGCTTCAACATGTTCAAAGCACGAATTGTTTTAGGAATTTAACCCATATAAGCCTAGGGTACCTTCTGTGGGACATAGACAAACAGTGCAGACTCTGATCACGGTCTCAACTGTTTGCTAACAGAATGTTCTATTAACATTTGGGAAAATTATCAAAAATATCACTTAACACCCCTAAAATTGGAAATGGGATCGTCTTACTGATAAGGATAGTCAAGTCCATTCGGCTAAAATGGGTTTAGACGAACACATATTTTTTATGTTTCTAGGTTTTCGGTAGACTTGCCCAAGTCCCTACATTTAAGAATTCATTTGAGATGAACGTCCCTTGAATTGTGTTATAAAGTGAAAATAGCTTTGCTTAACCTAAACTTCCAAATTATGTTAATTCCATTCAGTTTTCGAACATTGTATTAAAGGGTATAAAAAGAAACTGAAATCTATGAGAAAAAATGCAAATAGACAGAAGAAAAAAAACAGACTTTGGAAAGTCTAGGTATTCGGGAGAGACTAGATATTTTGGTATATCGCAAATGCTAAAATGTCCTTTAAAGGTTTTGTGAACCTTCGAAAAACTTTTTTTTAAATTCCTATTGATTCAGTAATGAGGGAAACAGAATGTTGAAAGCCCCATCAAAATCCATATAAGTTACCAAGTTGTGAAGGTTTCCAAATTTAATTAGATGAAAATATGTGAGAGGCTCATATGACGTCATTTGAGCGTTTTGAAATATGAAATTTAATATATTTAATATATTTCATTTATTTTAACATTTTTCAATATTTTATTTGCTTAAAATGATTCAATATAATAAACTACAACATTTACATATAAAAGCTTAATTGTGCTGTTTTAACTGCTTAGAAATCGCACTACATAAAATATGACATTTTGAAAAAATCATCTGGAAACAATTATTAGGACGGCGCTTATATGCAATTTTTGCATAATTTTAAAAATTGCATTACTTTTGACTAGGTTGGAATTTTAAGAATGGTTTTCAGCATTTTGGTTTTCTCATTTAAATCATTAAGAGCTTCAAAAAGGGTTTTGAAGATTTACAAGACCTGCAAACATGCATTACAATCCTGTGGGTCTAGAAGCTTAATTATGGGTATGAGCCTTAATCTACATCCATATTTTGTGGCATACGCACATTGAAAACTCTAGAGAGGCTCATCTGAACCTTTACTGATGGCCGATGCGATAGGTACATGCAAAAAAAATCATGTACACATGATTGTCAGGAAATGCCTACAAATCAAACCAGTGCCTCTTGCTAACACAGACGCTTTAAAATAACTTTCCTCCAAAGTACTAGTTATATTTGAACCGTGTCATGTGATTTCCAACAATGTGGTATTTTGACAAGTGCAGACTCAGATGAGCCTGTGCAGCCTCCTCTTAAGCTTACAAACTCCAAATTGTGTTCAGTCAGTAGCTAAATACTCGTAAAATATGCAAGCGCCTAGCAAAGGCTCTGATCAGACTGCGCGTATGCGCAGGCTGATCTGAGGCTTTGCTGGTCGCATACTGGTACCACATTGTTGGAAATCTCATGCGCCGGCTCATTTGATTATACGGAAGAGACAATTAATCATCTTTGTGAGACAGACAGATAAAGCCTCTCAATGGAGCTCTAGCTTTGAATGAATTTGTGAGATACAATAAGGTCAGAATTAACATGATAATCACGTCTAGCTCTCCCCTTAGCGCCCGGACATCTTCTAGAGAGCTATTGATTTGGTAAGGCTATAATTGTCAGGAAATGCCTACAAATATACAGAATTGATTTGCTGAGAGAATATGAAATGTTCAGCAATTTAACTGGATGTTAACATGTCAATTTAATTTACGAGTACGGCTGAAATACAACAAGGATCAGGAATCGATGGAATCGAGTACCACACCTGTCACAGGATTCCAAATGGGAAAGTAACAAAACCACAATAAACATCACAAACAAGAGCCTAGAGGTCAGCCCTTTCCCTTCAGGTGGCCACAAGGCAGCAATGAACAAACACGAAAACATGACCAACACAAGACATAAATAACGCAAATGATCCACAAAAAGTACCGCCTTGGAACGGCTCGTAAAACATTTTAATGGAAGGCTTAGACCAGTTTCACGGCGCCAACATCACCCTTAATAAAGATGTCGAACAAGACACATAGATATTTGGTTTGCAAGAAAGAACCCTAACTTACCAATGCATCATCTCCCAGAACATATTAATTAGTTATAAAAATGAGATTAAGCAAAGATAATGTTTCAGCAATAAATAAAACTGAATATCCAACCGGTCAACCCGGTGGGCCTAACAATAGCCATCGCATCAGGCCCCTACCATCTCATCAATAGATAAGTCTTTAAAATGGAATCGTCATAGAGTCTGAAGTACGACCCACCAGCGCGCAATTAAAGAGGAAAGCAAAGTTGCCAAACGTGACTGGATTGATTATTTTAACGAACTGCGCTGAAAAACTATTAATGCCAACAATCTTCTCCAATTTATACACCAAGTCATCATAGAATTCAGGTTCCGAAAGTCCTTGGCGCAAGAGAGATTTAACGTCCAACTTCGAATTTAGATATCAAATCATAGTATCGTCCATAAAACTTTGAAAAGGTTTAGCGAAGTTATGATACCGATAGCCTTGCTTAAGAAGTTTCTGAGTTAAAGGGGACGGCAACCCTGATGATTACTGTATTTTATATGAAAGATCTTAATAAACCATGAATTTTGATACAAGGTTTATCTAAATCGGTTGAAAAATGTGGAAGTTGTGAGCGTTTGAATATTTGCAAATGGACTGTAATGGAAGCGGCCATATTGTAGGCTTAGTGACGTAACTCAGCCTAATTAAATATGCGTAATCAAAATATAAGACAAACCAATGGATTATTTGCATTTATCTTTAATGAAACATTTTCCTTATGTATAAAGCTGCATATCTGCTGATACACAGATGGTGTGAAAGTAGTGATGATATTAAATTAAGCAGTTGAAAAAATTCTGAAAACTAATTAAATATTCAAAATGGCGGCTAAATATTGGCCATATTGAATTCTTTAAATGCCCATAACTTGCCCATTTTTCAACCGATTTTGATGATACTTGTATCAAAATTCATGGTTTATATAGCTCTTTCTGATAAAACATACTTATAATATGGTTGCTATCCCCTTTAACAATTTATTTTGAGTGTTGAAGTCAGTAACATAGCTAGATGGTCTAGCAAAACGAGTGAGTTGAGAGACTCCATAAGATGTAGAGCGAGGAACATCACCATCTGAAAATGGGAAATTGACAATTTCAAAATCAAAGTCGTCACGTTTATCATAATCGAGAAATGCTTAATCTACTGAACAGAACAGAACATACGTTCTTCATAAACTACCTCTGTGACGTCACTTGGACGCTCCGATAGCAAAGGGAATTAACTAATTCAAGGGAAGTAAGCGAGTCAATGTCCCATTTTATAACTGTACAGTATGGAAATAAACACATATATTATATTTTAGGATTTATTTGATGTATATCAACGAGGCTCTGCGAGTACACACGAATAAATCGGGAGAAAAAGAAATTAAAACTTTGACACCAGGGTTTAATAGAAATAGTAACATTTGATAGCATTTGTCTTATCTTCTAAAAATGTCGCCACAACGTTTAATAGCCTTTGTCTTAACTTAGAGATGTTATAGTGTTTTGTTGTTGTTGTTATTGCATGCAAGTCCACTGATGCATTATCATTAATAACCATCTGAAAGTGTAAATCAGACGAATTTGATAGTCTTAGTCTGTGATGGATTAACCGCATCGATCTGAAACATTCTTGACTCGCTCTGAGAGAAACATAACTACTTCTTCCTGCCAATGGCTAATCAGATTCCAAGAATTACAATACCAGCAAACTCTTTGCACGCTGGGAATTTTTCATGTTTTTGTCGTGTGCTGATTGCAATAAAAATAAAAAACATTTGTTATCAAAATGACCATCACACTGTCAAACAGTTTAGACTCATATCAACAAACGGCACAAGTAGATAAAGCTATTAGAACGTTTCCTGGGGGAGCCGTAGGTATAGGGATGCGCCGGCTGATCTGCGTCTTTGTTGTTTGCTAGTGACAGTAATCAGGTTTTCTTACGACGGTGCCCATATAATATTGTTATGTAGTTCGCTTTAAAGACATATGCGGCTATTTCCAATACGCACCTTTCCCGCGTCTGGAAACGGGTAAAGTTGTCTGGGTCCTGTCTTTCGACCATTTACGGATTCGGATCAACACAGCTTTCCGATATTCTTATATCAAATCGGTATTCCTACATTTTCTAGACAAAATGAAGTAATAAAAGTGTGTCCGAAATATCTATTTACATCTTACATTCTGTATCAAAACTGATCGTCTCAGCACTGAAGACAGATGAATGTAGCTCAGTCGAAATCAAACGACGTACACAATTACCCTGGTTACGAATACGATAGTTATTTGTACGGTTGTTTAGAGCGGCGCACGACCTGACCTCGTGGTCTAGTGGTTAGCGTGTCTGGCTACGAAGCCACAGGACCAGGATCGATTCCCGGGTGCGCACATAATATTAGAGTGTTTTTTTCTTTCTTTTTTAACATTTTAATGCTAAATTGCTTCATATAATAGTAAAATGGCATCATCAAAACGACCGAAATGGTCATTCCTGAACTTTTTATATTGAATTACGCATGAAACCAAAGGGGGTGGGATTAAATTTGGCCCTCTTGAAAGAGAATTAATTCGGTGACCCCAGATTTTTATTCTTTTTTCTGAAAGGTATTATAATAGTCCATGAATTAAAATTAAATATTTAAGACTTTCAACATCAGATTTTTTAATACATGATTTATTCTAAAACAAATTCCAATTTTCGACAAATTGCCAAAATATATCATGCAGTATCTTTTCACTACATGGGATAACAAATAAACTAGCACATTTTCAAAAAAGTTTGAGGTCATGGGCAATAATTTAAGTTAAAAGAAAGAAGCTGGCTGAAGATTACAACCGTTTTGGCTCGATATTTAGGACTAGGGTTATCGTTTTATATTTTTAGAAAATTGGTCAAATGCTGAAAACTTCCATATACGAGGGACGTTTTTTATGTTCGTAGAGAGGTAGATTTAATGAAAACGGCGAAAGTAAATGCATACATCATGCATAAATTTGGAAAGTTTGAGCTTTTATCTATTTATGCAACCTAAAATTATTTCAAAATGCATTACTTTAATGTCATCTAAGAGGCAAAGACATACCTATATATCGCACACTGGAAATATGGTAGAAATATGACATTTATGGACTTAGTCTCTGATAGAACGTCAGTAACAATTGCATGGAAATGGGTCCATAGCCATACACAGCTTCTGAAAATTTGGCTGCAGATCAAGGACACCACGTGCTACAATATTATATAAACACTATAGCAAATACGCAGCAATTATTGGATATGGAAGATTTATTTTGAACCTCAGCAAATTTAACAGTAGGCATATAAATTTTATTGTAGAAAGATGACACAAGTGGAAGTTCGATACGGGGTTTTAATGTGGCTTAATATGTTAGTTGTTAAGTAGAATTATATTTTTTCTTGTTTATATGGTAGATGGAAGTGTTGTGGTAACTTTCATCCCAAAACAAAGTTAATGATTTTGTTTAATTAGAAATGAACTGCAAAATAAATAGCCTAGGGGGTGCTAAAATACCTTATTTTGTACATAAATGACGCCATGGAGCGTTACTATACTTAGAAAATACATTAAAACTGTTTTTAGGCCTCTAAACAGGTGTTGAAATCACTGCACTAAGAAAATTATGCAGATCCTATTGTTATTGTGTTTTCTACGCGCGGTTGATTTACCCCACCCACTTTTTATAACATGGGGGTATGCCAGTAACGGAAGTTGCCAGTTACACACTTAAATAGATATATCAATATAACTGCTGACGAATGATTCAGTATTTCATGCGCTATGCAAAAACAGAAGAATTCTTTAAATTTGTTCATAATCGCAATTTTAACAGACATAATAACTAGCACTTGACTGTTGGTATATTGATATATTGATGGGTGTTTTAAAATTGTTATAAAACAGCAAACAGCATGCTTGTAGTTTTGCTGCACTCGTCTACGATTAGTGTTTGAATAATTGATTTTGATGGTGCAACAGAAAGTTCGGCTTGAAAAATGCTTATATCACCATAGCGAATGGAACTTAACAGCGTCTAATTTCCTGCTTGCTGCGTGGTTAAAATGGCATGGATTTCGACCAGTGTCCTTTTCTTGCCCCATTCAAAGCTATATATCTCGACCGAACAAAGCGCCAATGATGTATAATTTATACCAGCTGATAGACAAAGGCCAGACCTTTCAATATATATATATATAATTATGGTACCGTAAATTCTATATTTGTAGAGATACAGCCCGATTCTACGAACATAAAAATGACCCTCGTAAGATTCTGAAAAAAATAAGCACGGTGACATATCCTTTTTATTTCATAAATGGATAGCCAGTCCATGCATAAAACAAACTGTTTGCAAAGTATTGAACATATTTCAACATGGGAAGTATTTAGTAGCACATGTCCCTAATATAAGAAATTCGTGTGTTAGTTTAATGGACGTCTCAGATTCTAAGATTCGTTTTTCTTGCATCCATTGCACGCTAATCCATCGTTTGTCAGTAAAAGCTCTCCAAGCATATTTGCATTATTAAGTTTGGTTCACAGCAAAACAGCATTCTGCGAGTGGCCATCTACGTTTATATATGCAGGCTGTTCCGCCCATACTTGTTAACATGCTCAGTCATAATCACAAAACGTTACGAATTTTCAAAACAAAGCAAAACTAGAGACTCAAATCTGATTCGAGCAGCCTGATCTGAATGTTAATACAGACCATCTGTTCTAACAGCCTTACTTGGTGTCGTGTTTTGGAACGGTTGTATGTTTTCTTTAAAATCCCGAGAGATCATATGGAAATGAGCTGTCAAAGCAAAAAACATGAAAATGACTTAAAGAGTATTCAAGCCAGCAAACCTATCCGTCATTGTACTCAAGATCTTGAAGCTCGATATTCATCAACCTTAAGGTTGATGAATATCTTGCCTCAAGATCTTGAGTACACACTTAGCTTAAGAAGAAACAAAACCTTCAGACACCACAGAAACCCATATTATACGTGTACATCAATATCAAACCGTGACTACGTACTTTTAGTGTTAATTTGCATGACTAGATAAGGGAACGATTGAATGTAAACACGATAACATTTTCTTATCCATAAATTGTAACTTCTGACCTCCTCTGCATTCCTGATCTTTGCCCCCATTCTTACTTTGGTTCTCTGGTAAGAAAGACGGCAAAGAGCAGAAATCGATACCATCAAGCACCACACCTACCTGACCCAGGATACCAATGGGAAAGTGTCAACTACACAATTAGACATCACATACGAGAGCCAAGACCCAGCAGATGACACCACAAGGCATCAATAAACAGACGCGCACGAAAGCAAGCCTAATCTAGTCGTGCATTTTAGTTTTGAATTTTCTTTTTTTCTTTGTGTTTACTCTATTTGCATCCTATATAAGGGAGCTAACTAAAATATCATCAGCTTCAAATTTGTTCAGCAGTTAACTACCTATTCTGAATATCCCTGAATTGAAATGTTTTCTTTTGGTTGCACAACACTCAACACTGTAAGTTGTGATGATAAAGGGTATTGATCAAGGATAAAACACCGCACAGACTATGAAATTCGAACCCCGACCTCATAACAACGAATCCGACACGTCGGATCTTAACAAATGTACAATAAGAATCTATCAGGAGTGTATGGGTAGGATAGAAAAATCCGTCCCGAGGATCACTGTTTGGCATCACGAGGCTTGCCGAGAGATGACAAACGGTGATCCCGAGAGACGGATTTTTTATCATACCCTCACATGAATAATGAATTCTTTTTCTTGCTTACCACTGGTTTTATTTATTTATTTATTTATTTATTTGTGTATTTATCTATCGATATATTTATTTTAGAATAAGCTTCCAGAAGTCCATGAATACGCTAAGATGCAATTTCACATGATGACGTTACTTGACGTCCTGGGTAAGATAGCATGGGTAAGCTAAGATTTTCTATCCCAGGGTCAAATTTCAGATATCCTTATCCGGTGTGCAAGAAATTTATCTAGCAAACGATGTTATAGTACCTTTGCAATAGCAATGAGCATCTTTTTATTGAAAGGCATACGGACGACTAAAAATGTATCAACAATAACGATGACGACGACGACAATAACATCAACAACCCCAACAACACAACAACAACAACAACAACAACAACAACAACAGCAACAACAATAGAAAACAACAACACAACAGCAACAACAACAACAATAACAACCCCAACAACAACAACAAGAGCATGAGAAGAATGTAATATCTCATTCGATGCCAACTCCATGTATATATAGATTTGTCGAACGCAAATTTCAAACTCCGCAAATTTCACGCCGTGAAAAAATGGTGCCAATTCCTCACAGTGCGTGAAAAATTGGTCCAATACATCACGTATTTGGTACCAATATTTTACATTTTGTGAAAATGCGCACATAGTAAATTTATATGGAGCATACATGCGTATTCTTCACATTTATAACCCTCCCCCCAATTCTGCTGCATTTTGCATTCGTTTCCAATTCTTCACATGTATGGCATTATTTTACTTACAGGTAAATTTCATTCACAGTTGAAATTCAAATGCAAATCAATTATATGAGAAAACGTATTTTGGAGTACATGCTATTCATTCGCCAGCTCGCGTCCATGTAGATACAGAAACAAACAATACCTTTTTCATTTTGGATTGAGATTCTTTGGAGATTTTTCAATCAGTGCAGCAAGATTTTCAACCAGTGTAGCAAAGAAATATAGGCTCTGATCCATCTGTCAGGGGTGTCCGAATTATCTTTCCTGGTAGCAAAACTAAAACCTCTTGTAGCAAATTAAAAAAATAAGACTATCAAATTTGGTGCATTGATCCATCCTCGGACCGATCCATCATAAATTCTTCATCCCTTGGCACACAGATCAACTTTCAGTTGTTATCTATGGAGGGTATTGTAAGAAGTTGGCAATTAGTAAAACCAACCTCTTGATTTCGTTTACACAACTTTCAGTAACTTGCAAAATCTAAGCTCAGAACACTGTCATTTGAGAAAAAAAAACAGTTTCTGAATTTGTTTTGAAGTAATTAGGTTGGCAGAATATAGGGCGAAGATTTGGTACCAGTATAACGCATTTAAGCTCCCCCCGGTGGTTTAGGCTGCTGTCCATTCTAAGGCGGTGGTTCTGTTGTTGTTGATTTGTTGTTTATTGTTACTCCCATTGTGGGATTCTATAAATGTTCTATGACTTGTTGTCCATTAAGTTTTCCGATCATCTTGATGGGTAAGAGATGGCTGGTTGCTTTACTTAGTTTTTGTCTTCTTAGCGTCTCTTGATTGTTGTGTGGCTCTTCCTCGCGGTGTCATGGGTTTGTCTGCAGTTTGTGATTGTGGTAATTCCTGATCATACTCATTTACTTTTTCTATGATATTTCCTATTTTCACTGCTTCAACCTGTAAATGATATTCATATACAATAAAACTCATTTTTTTTAAAAAAAAAAGGTTCTTTGAAGGCTGTCTGAGCTTTTGTGTAACTGGAACCACACTAACATCGAGCAGAAGAAAGAAAGAAAAACAAAAGAGAGAAAGAGTGAATACGGAATAAGGAAGAGATGTTTCTAGCAATATTTCTCTTCTTTGGTTCTGCTCAATATGATATTTTTCTTTGTCCATCTTGGAAGTTTCAATTTTCAAGATTCAATATGTTGTTGTTTTTGACGGTTTTCGCGAGAAAAACGAAGTCAGAGTGAACCAGGTCAATTGATCGGTAATCATACATTTTCTAAGTATATTACCTTCCTCTACACTTTTAGCACAAAAACCCAGCAAGTGTCGCCATTTTTCAAAAAAATCATCCTCGACTATTGTTTAAATTTGCCCAGAGTGGTGTAGGGACTGTATTTTGCTATGTTATGCTGCTAACATTATCTTAAAATCTCGACGGAAATCGAGTGATGTCCGGAAAACTGCAAACGGAACCGCTAATATTTCAGAAACAAAAAGACCAAATACAGTCTCCACATGATCGTGCACTACGCCATATATGATAACAAACCATTTCATATGAAAAAAAAATAGTGAAAATGACCACCTAAACGTAATGCGTTGCATCCCTTGCGTTGATGAGTTGTCTCTGTGTGTAGAATGTACAGCTCCCATGGCTTTTACAACAACAACTGTTGGTGCGATCACATACGATCATTACCGTATGCCAGAGGCAGATAAATTTTGCTATTGTACTGGTAGTCAATTTTCAAAATTCTATTAGGAATAAAAACCTTGCACGAAAACAGGCAATGTATCCATTTCGAACCAATATAAATGTTTAAAAAACATGATACACCGTTGAGTGAGATAAACAAAAAGTTTCACATGGATTGTATGAATTTCTATGTCATTCTGAAACTATACATACTATGCAATAAGTTTAGCCATTCCGTTTGTTTCGCGTCATTTTATGCTTATCGTTGTGCATTATCGAACAATTTTAATTGCAATGCCGAGAACAGGATCTTAAGCAAATGAAACCACGAATTTACAGACGTCATTATTTAAATAGGCATTTGAGAAGAGCAATAACTACAGCAGGGGTCAGAAAGCAAAATTCACATCCGCTGTAAGTAATGCTTACGACGATAAGCATGTGATTTTTCGTTTGGTGGGCTTTCATCTTCCTCATGCATCATACGCCTATAAAAACTATTGGTTATGTGACAAATGTGATAGAGATTTCATGCAGAAAAAAAACAAAAGCTGCCATCTATGACGTCAAAACGTAGTCATCATTTTATTAAACTTTTAATGTTAATTGGTGTTTTAATTCAACAGAGAATCAGCTTACAAAGATGTCATATGCTTACAATGTAACTCATTTCATAGTTGATTAAATCTTAAGCTACTGAAAATGGTGAGGCGCACTTGCGAGATAACGGTGACGTTAGATGTTATCTTTCGGCCTGTGCTTTGTAGCTTTGAAGATATTTCATTCAACAGTATTTGTCTCAATGTATTTGAAGGCATCAAGTAGTTTTACTTACTAATGTGGTTCAAGAAAACCCGACTAGAAACACCGTTTAAAGGCGATAACGTAAAATCATTCATAAAACATCATATTGGTTCTTTATTTCTCTCAGAAAGTTCAGAAAATTGCAGCCTTTGCTATGCTTTTTTGGTTTTTCGTGACCAAACAGTCGCTTGAAAATGGTTTTGGCTCCCCCTATGATAGGAAATACCCACGTTACCCGCTACTCTTCAGCCTTAGATAATACTTAAACCAGCCTACTCAGCTACAGGGACGATATTTTGCATGTGGTAAATTAAAATATTACCAGATAGCAATAAATAATTTATGCATTCTTTTGAGGTTAACAACAGGCATTGTCAACCAGAGAATAGTGATGTTCGAGTGTTGACACTGTATGTCTTATTTTTTTATATAAAGTCTTTTCATTTTTATTAATTTACTCAATTCAGATGTTCCAAGTGCTCTATAACAAGATTATTTCAACAATTGCTTTTCAAGTTTCTGTAACTTAAATGAGATGTGCAAAAGAATTGCATTTTTTAAATTACTGTTCTCATAAAATGAACAAATTCTTAATTCAAAACATTTGGCTGTGATATACATAATTTCTTTGTCTGTTTTAGCTGTCAGGCAGCAGCGGAAAACTTAATGTCTACCTGCCCTGGCTAATTTTAATTCAATATATATTTAGCTGTCTGTCAGCAATGAACTTGATGTCGACTTGTCCTGGGCTAAATTGAGCTCATCACTAGTAGACACAAAGATATGTCAGGCTATCGGTATCATAAACTTCGCAAAACATTTTCAAAATTTTATAGACGATACTATGATTTGATTTCTAAATTCCAAGTTGGACTTAAATCTCTCTTGCGCCAAGGACTTTCGGAACCTGATTTCTATGGTGACTTGGTGTATAAGTTGAAGAAGATTGTTGGCTCTAATAATTTTTCAGCGCAGTTCATTAAAATAATTTCCCATTATAAAAAGATTGGCTATAACATTAATGTATTGCAACAGACTGCATGCTTGGTAGTCAACCCAATCACGGTTGGCAACTTTGCTTTCCTCTTTAATTGCACGCCGGTGGGTCGGACTTCAGACTCTATGATGGTTCCGACTTAAAGACTTATCTATTGATGAGATGGTAGGGGCCTGATGCTTTGGCTGTTTGTCGGGCCCACCGGGGTTTACCTGTTGGATTTCTTTTGCTCCGGTATTCAGTTTAATTTACTGTTGAGTCCTTATCCTTGCTTTATCTCCTTGTTATATCTTGATTTATATGTTTTAGGAGATGATGCATTGATAAGTTAGGGGTCTTACATGCAAAGCAAATATCTATGTGTCTTGATCCACATCTGAATTAAGGGTGAGGTTGGCGCCGTTAAACCGGTTTAAGCCCTCCAGTAAAATATTTTACTGACCGTTCCAAGGCGGTACTTCTTTTGTGGATCTTTTATGTTTTTGTTCTGTCTTGTGTTTGCTATGTTTTGTGCGCGTCTGTTTATATGTGCTTTTTGGTCACCTGCTGGGAAAGGGCTGACCTCTTGGCTCTCGTTTGTGGTGTCTTCT
The DNA here is from genome assembly GCA_964019695.1 of Loripinus fragilis. Taxonomy (NCBI): domain Eukaryota; kingdom Metazoa; phylum Mollusca; class Bivalvia; order Lucinida; family Lucinidae; genus Loripinus; species Loripinus fragilis. The sequence goes on from OZ026522.1 coordinate 97,181,183, forward strand.
GTGAGTTTGTCACTTTCCCATTGGTATCCTGGGTCAGGTGTGGTACTTGATTGTATCGATTCCTGATCTTTGCACCATTACTTACTTTTCAACAATTGAAAGCTAGTTTTAGCCAGTCAGAGGAGGTCTCTTATAGAAGTCATATAACAATTGACATGGACGGATGGTCAGGTGGTCTGTGCCTTTGTTGTTTGCATGTCATGATAACAGGTTTACTCGCGACAAGGCCCATTTTATTATACACTATATTGTTCTCGTCATTGTTTTTTAACTAAACACAAAACACAACAACACCAACAAAAGCGTTGTTGTAAATAGAAGGAAAATTTAGAGACGCTTGTCAATGCAAAATACTGTTATATTGTGGCTATTCATAAAGGCTGGTAACAAACTTAGCAACAATAAGGAAAGAAACAAATATTCCTCATATCCTAAAAGTAAATCAGGACATGAGACTAAGAACACAAAGCCTTCACAATGTAAAAGAAGGAAATATAAACCAGTTAAAAGTACTCCCATGACCGGAAATAAATTGAAAACACAAAATCCTGATCAAGTCTAACCCTTGAATTCAAATCAGCCAAAAATCAAACTTCTTCGATTAATCAAAACCACAGTTCACAAGCTAGCATCCAAAGGAGTAAAAAAGTGAAATCCCTGGGCAGCATAAAGATAAAAACAAACATTTGCAGAAGCCATCAAACGGGGAAACCAGAACAGACGAAAAAGAACAGAGTAAATGTACTGGACACAACCATTCAGCAGCTGATTGTGTGCCTTCAAAACCTAAAGCAAACAGGCGTTTCATCAGAATATCATCACGACGGAAATGGAAACAGCAAACGAAAGCTTATAAAGATGTTCAAGGGGAAGGAAACAGTTTTAAATCTTTCCAAAAGAGCTTTAAATAATGCAGACTAGACTGTTTGGAAAAGGTCTTAAATTTTGCCCAAAACCCAAACATCACAATGAAATAAAGCTAAGGCAAGATGTTTTTTAATTCACCAGAAAACTAAGATTAATAGAGTTTTTTGCTACCAGGGATGAAGAAAGTGAAAACGAAAATAGCAGTGAAGATCATAATGCAAATTTAAATTTCGTTAAGAAAGCAAATTAACTTTTATTCCACCAGCTGGTAGAGTTTCAACTATGGACTTTTACATAGAGGCTATAACCCATGAAATACTCCATAACGACAAGAGATACAAATATAGATCAAATCTTACGCATGAGGAACAGGTATTGCTCCGTTATCTTCACCAAGATGATAGTATAGTCATAAAAAGCAGACAGACAAAAGTTCAACTGTGGTAATTATGAACCGCGAAGATTATATCGCAGAAGCGGATAGACAACTTGAAATGAAAATTATTATGAAAAATTACCTGAAAACCCTCATGAAAATTTTAAGAAAGACATGCACGATACCATTTCAGAAATTGAAGACAAATGTGCACTACAAGATTTTGAGAATTTTAACCTTTCAAGTGAAAACAGAACACCTCAATTCTATATTTTGCTTAAGACACATAAAACAGAAAATCCCGAATTACCTTTAGGTTACCCTGGGAGACCTATTGTGTCTGCATGTGGATTTCTTACTGTAAATGTGTCCGCTTTCTTTGATGATATATTGGATCCACTCACTGAGTCATTACCTTCTTACATTAAAGACACTACTGATTTTATCACCAAAATAAGACAGCTTCCTCCTCTAACAGAGGACAGTTTCTTAGTAACCTTGGATGTTGGATCACTATACGGTAACTTTCCCCATAATGAGGGTATTGAAGCATGTCAGTATTTCATGAGGAATGGTTGCAAACCAGACAGATCCATTCAATGTATTTCTAAATTAATTGAATTGGAATTGACAAAAAATCACTTCCAATTCAATAATACTTATTATATCCAAACACTTGGTACTGCAGAAGGGACACGTATGGCCCCTGCATATGCCTCACTTTTCATGGGAAAATTTGAGAAGGATTTTCTGGAGTCTTCTGATATGCAACCATTTTTGTGAATCCGTTTTCTGGATGATATTTTCATGATTTTGAATGACAGTGAGGAGAATTTGTTGAAATTTTTAGACAAATTAAATAAGTTTCACGAAACAATCAAGTTTACATGCAAAATTAATGCCGTCTTCCTTGATGTATAAATGTTCAAGTCTGAAGAATCTGATGGTACTTTGCATACTAGTGTGTTTGAAAAAAGCTAATGTGCATCAGTATATTGAATTCTCATCCTGTCATCCTCTTTCATGTATAAAAGGTACCCAATTTAGCCAAGTAGATAACATCAGATGATGACTGTTTGTTTTAAGCAAGATTTAAGTAGACTAGAGACTTACTTCAAAATGCGTAATTATCCTGTTGATATTCCAACTGAAGCCCTTCAAAAAGCATCTAATCTAACTATTGAGGAAGCTTTGAAGTCTTCCTCTTCAGAAAGAAACAACAAGGATGTTATCACATTTGTTTGCACATATAACCCTTCCCTCCCAAATATTGGTAAAATTATTAACCAATATTCGGGTTTATTTAAAATATCGACAAGTGAAAGTGTTCGCCGCTTATATGAGTCAAAAACTATTGTTGCTTATAAAAGACCTACAAATATACATGACATGTTAGTTCACTCTAAATTGAGTAGACCTTTGAGGGATTTCAATGTTACTAAATGCGGTAGGCGCCGTTGTACGCATTGTTCCCCTATAAATGAGTCAAACCTTTTTACAAGCACTACTACATCATCAGTACATAAGATTAGTAATAACCTGTCTTGTACATCAACAGATGCATTATATTTATATACTTGTACGAAATGCAACGCTCAGTATGTGGGATAGACTCATCAAAAATGTGAAAATCATATGAACAGTCATAAGTACGACATTGCTTATTTTCCAGATACTTTGACAAATGTTTCTGACCATTTTAATTCTCCTGGACATTCTGTTCAAGACTTTTCCTTAATGCCTAGTGACAAAGTTTCTAACAACTGGAAATGGCTTTTAAAGGAAACTGCTTTGATGCATGTTTTAGGTACAATTTCTCCAAAAGGAATGAATTCCAAAGTTCTTTTCTAACTTATTATCTGCTGGTTGTAAATCCTGTTGTCTGCTGATTACTTAGTCATACATTTGGACCTAAATCTCCCAAGCAAAACACCAGGCCTGATCTGGAACCAAACAATTTTTCTGGTCCCTAGGTTATGATAAATAACTGAACATCAAATTTATCATGCTCCTAAATGTTAAAATGCCAACAATTGGATGCATTTTAACATTTGCTAGCATGATAAATACTACATCTGAGAGCTCAAAAACAAGAAAAGTCTATACCTTTCAGCCATTTATTATTTGTGGGCGGTTGAAATTTTATGTTCAGTTTAGTTTAGCATGAAATAAGTGACCTGATGCTGGGGCTGTTTTTCGGGGCCTCTGGGGTTTACATGATGGATTTCTTTTACTCTGGTATTCAGTTTTATTTACTGTTGAGTCCTTATCTTTGCTGTATCTCCTTGTTATATCTTGATTTATAAGTTCTAGGAGATGGTGCATTGATAAGTTAGGGGTCTTTAATGCAAACCAAATATCTATATGTCTTGATCCACATATGAATTAAGGTTGAGGTTGGCGCGCCGTAAAACCGGTTTAAGCCCTCCAGTAAAATACTTTACTGACCGTTCCAATGCGGTACCTCTTTTGTGGATCTTTTATGTTTTTCTGGCTTGCGTTTGCTATTCCTTTGTGAGCGTCTGTTTATATGTGCCTTGTGGTCACCTGTTGGGAAAGGGCTGATCTCTTGGCTCTCGTTTATGGTGTCTAACTGTAGGTTTGTCACTTTCCCATTGGTATCGTGAGTCAGGTGTGGTACTTGATTGTATCGATTCCTGATCTTTGCACCCTTACTTAATTTTATAACCTTTTGGCCTGATCAGCACCAATAAATTATTGGGCCTCAACTGGATCCATAACAATTACTACAAAGTTATTGTAAGAAATACCCAGAAATTACAAAGTTTGAATCATGACATGTTTTACCGCCAAACATTTATTGTAGGCTTTGTTTTATGTAGCTTTTAAATTGCACGCTTGCCTGTAATTTTGTATCTTCAAAGATCCTGTTTTTCCCTAAAGCATGCTTATTACTAAGGAACTATCATATCTTTTAAGCCAACGTCATTGCTAACTTTTGACGTCGTTACCATAACGTCATGATATGCATTTGTTATTTATCTCCATTGTTTACATATGTCCCTTGAGAAAGGTTGTAAAACCGAAACTAGTTTGAAAATAAATAAATTAACATAATTTGAGATTTGATCTTATACCTTTATATGTTTTACCTGGGTTCAAAGTTCAGTGGGCTTTGTTATACACACCAAAGAATCTGTATATCTAAAACCATAAAACTAGTGCATCTTTCAGGACTCTATCAGATACAATTACTGTATCCATATATACGCTATGACAACATTATACAGACACGACTGTCGCTTTGTCTATGTAATAAGTAACATTATATTCACATTGCCATATCAAATATTTATTTGACTTCGGAAGTACATGTATGTGCACGAAGTACTGACATGACCATAGCTGTTGACTAGGGCGTTAAACCACATGCTGGTTTGTGGGGCAAGGTTTGTGTCATATGCGACGTCGTTAGGACCGTCATTACATAACGACACTATTTTCCCGAGTTGATATATTGAGAGACCTAAGCTTACGAGTGTTTGTGGTAGGAGGAGCGGCAATATTCTCCGATATTTTTGTTATTTGTTGTTTCATTTTATTGATAATGATATAAAATAATTTAAAAAAATCACCGTTCAGTATTTGAGCTCTCCAAAGACATGCATAATATGCCATTTTTCTCCAAAAAATGTTCAGGATTGAAGTAAGAGATAAACAGGTCTATGATATTGTAGCTGATGATTACAGAATATTGTGAATTATTGAATCAGAACAACTAAAGTTCACTTGAAATACAGGAATAGTTAATTGATGTGAATCTTGCCATTACATATTTACTGACCAACTTCTACATTGAAAAGAATAGTCAAAACTATTGCAATTTTTACTTTCGATCACCACATATTCAAATATTTTAGGAATTAAAAAAAATAGATTTTTGTGAAACTTGTATATACCTTAAACATTAGAACGCAAGCTGCATCTGTGTGAAAGCTGAACAATTTTCTTCGTTTCGATAGAGAGATATTCCTTGATTACTACCCCATGTAATTAACAATTTCAATTTTGTAACTTATTTACTGCATAACAAGGAATAAATTTACTTTCAAAATACACAACATGTTTGTTATAATGATTCGATGCTATCCGTATGTGTAGAAACTATATCTGAAAAGAGCAACTTGCAGATGAAAGAATTCCGTGACAAATACATATATTCTGTTACCCCACCCTATGTTTTCAATTATTATCAACTCTGTCGCAATGAAAGAGTTAAAAATGGTTCAAACAGTTACAAACATACATTTTTGCTGTTTATATACATAAACAAATGAAGAATTCATCAAAATATATCAATACTATAGGGTAATTCAGTATTCGTTCAATGTTTTTGTGTTATTGATAAGCCATATTGTATTTATGTTTTCACCTTTAAATGCAAAATCAAGGGCAATAACTCATGTTTGATGACAAAATTTTAGAACAGTTAAGAATACAAACGTAATGATGTATCAAACCAATGGTATTGTATATTATTTAACTGCAATCTGATCCTTAGTGAGCAAGTTATTGGAGAAAATTGGATTTAGACCCATTTTCTATATAAATATCAATATTAAGGGGCAATAACTCATGTTCGAAAAAATTAAAATGTGACAGAAGCAAATTTTCTTGTTTCATCATGGAGTGTTAATTTGATTAGAGTGTTTTCCATGATGATACATTGCATTAGTTAGATGACCTCCATGCGAGCTGAATATTTCTTGTACTTCAACAACAGCAGAATCTAGGGCGAAGATTTGGTACCAGTAAAATGCATTTAAGCCCCCCAGTGGCTTAGGCTGCTGTCCGTTCTAAGGCGGTGGTTCTGTTGTTGTTGACTTTTTGTTTATTGTTACTCCCATTGTGGGAGTCTGTAATTGTTCTATGTATTGTTGTACGTTGCTTTATGTCCATTCTAGTATTGCAATCATCTTGATGGGGAAGAGAGAGCTGATTGCTTTGCTTAATTTGTCTTCCTGGTGTCTTGTGATGGTTGAGCGGCTCTTCCTCTTGGTGCCACGGGGTTGTCTGCAGTTTGTGATTGTGGTATTTCCTGATCATACTCACTTACTATTTTTAATCTACAGTTCGACACAGGCAAGGCTCAGAACAGCTTTCATCCAATTTATAAAATAAGTTTTTCAAATGATTGAGCTTTTACTCACTTTACTTTAACTTCCCATAAAAAACAATGGTAAAATAATAAACAGGGGTAGTAACTCTTGCTGAAATTCGTAGATAGTTTAATGCATTATAATTTGTGCCCGGCATACCGATTCCAGTTATGTCAGCAAGTTTTAAGTAAATAAGGTAACAAATAGTGAAGTTATAAGGCAAAATGTGTTTAGTCATGCAAGAGTTATGGTTATTGGTGTCAGTAGCGACCTTAATTAATTTTCGCGTCTCGGTCACATTTCCTCATTCATGTCTGGGCGTTTTCTCTGCTGAAGCAGCACTAAGCCGAAGATAAAGCGTTTTGCTCACAGTGTCCCTGTTGAGTTTCGAACCAGCATACACCCAATCTCCAGTCGAGTACTCTAACTGAAGGAAATGGTTGAAAACTAGGAATTAGAACATGTGCGGATCCAAAGTGGGGGTAGGAGACGGGGGGTCTGGACTCAACCTGAAAAATCACAAAAATAGGGTTTCTTAGCAATACTGGTCCTGATCTCCTGTAAAACCATCAAGACAACATTCAATGTTGTGCCACCATCGGCCCGCCAGCGAAACGCCATTTAAGTGGCATTTCGCTGGCGGGTCGATGATGGCCCGCTTATAGTGGTATCTGGATACTCTCTCCCATCATCAAATTGATAAAAAAACGTAGTAAAAGTTGGACCCCTCTGAGAAAACTTTCTTGATCCACGCATGAAGAAACAACAAGAAAATCACTACATCCCAAAACGAGGACCATAAATAAAACTCCTACACAGAATGGTGGACTAGGAAGTACTCATTTTTCTTTCTTTGTAATACATTGTCATAAGAAAGCTTTTCCTAAAATTAAATCTTATCTGAACATGACGTCGGAGACAATACAAAAAGGTGTTTAGTCACATTTCTCTACGATAAGATAAAATATACCGAATATGAGATTATTTCATTTGAGAAAGTACCTATGCTATAAAATGTCCATGTTGTAGTGCAAATATTTTAGCCGCAATCTTCACAAATAATTCAAGTCATTCTCTATAATAATAAGGGTAGACAATTAATAAAATTTACGATATTTAACCAACAGTATATTATCCAGACTTTTGAACCAGAATGTTGAAGCCGATTTTGATATTTGAGCCGCGACATGTGATTTCAAACAATGTGGTATTTTGACAAGTGTAGACTTAGACGAGCCTGTGCAGCCTTCTTTTAAACTTAGAAACTGCAAATGATGTTTATCTGCGCGTACGCGCAGGCTGATCTTAGGCTTTGTTGGTCGCACATACCACATTGTTGGAAATCTACTCATTTCTCCCTATCAATATCAGTCTCATATCTACATAGGAAATCTCACTGAACACATTTGGACATGAATTCTCCTCATATAAAATATAGTAAGTGAGTATGATCAGGAAATACCACAATCATAAACCGCAGGCATGAGGAAGAGCCACACAACAATCACGAGACGCCAGGAAGATAAACTAAGCAAATCAACCAGCTCTCTCTTCCCCATCAAGATGATTGCAAAGCTAGAATGGACATAAAGTTACGTACACCAAAACACAGAACAATTACAGACTTCCACAATGAGAATAACGATAAACAAAAATTCAACAACAACAGAACCAGCGCCATAGATCGGACAGCAGCCTAAGCCACCTATGAAGTGTTCACTGTTTAACATGCCACAGACGATCAATGTGCGTCCATATAAATATAATTGTTTTCAGGTACTTGTGTGTTTATTTAAATATTGTCTGGCCTTGTACGTTTGATAAAAACGTTTGTGTGTATGTATGTATGCGTGCGTGCGTATGTGTGTGACCATTATATATTATGTTGTTTTGATACCATTGGAATGTTTGATGGGGTTATTTATGTAATATCGTGCCATCATATCAGTTAACGAATACTAACAATATATTGTCATACTTAGTAAGACAACTGGAACCTAATATGTAGCGGAAATACTAATGTTACAAACGGACAAAGCATATGTAAACATCTAAAACGTAAATGAGCCGCGACACGTGATTTCCAACAATGTGGCAGTTTGACAAATGTAGACTCAGACGAGCCTGTGCAGCTTCCCTTTAAGCTTAGAAACTCCAAATAGTGTTCAGTAAGTAGCTTGACAATCATAAAATATTACAGCGAGTAACAAAGGCTCTGATCAGACTGCGCACATGCGCAGGCTGATCTGAGGCCTTGCTGGTCTCACATACCACATTTTTGGAAATCTTATGTCACGGATCATATGGGTCAGTTTATGAAATGTTGGCACTTATTGCATATACACAAAGTCCTCTGATAAACGCTCATCCTTCCTACGTATTCTAGAGGCTTTAAATTTGTTCAGTGTTTCTATTGACATCCATTCCTTTTTTTAATGCGAGAAACGAAGGCTCGTATGCAAATCTCGTGAATATCCGCAATAACATTGAATACCACGAAGTTTTATTCTTACCATGGCCTTTACCTTTGTCAACAACGTCATACCAGCAATCCAAAACTTATTTGTGACATTTACACACTATATACAACCATTGTCTATTGTATTAATCACTTCGATTTAACACTAGGCGTTATAAGCCAGGTATACAGATTTTGAAGAGTTTTCCATCATCACCTTTGAATAAAAGGTCGTTACTAGCCATACAATCCAGGATGTCACTATTTTGACGATGACCTTTGACTCAAAGGCCACGTTTAGGATTCAAAAGATTCTCTATAATCTACACACCTTACGCGAACATTTTGTCAAATATATCCTCCTTTAAATATGTTGAAGAGTTGGCATTATAATACATACTGCCTTATTGTATGCATGTTTGACCTTTGACTACAATGACATATTTGCATTCCAAAACATCCGTTATCGTCCCCACGCCATAGACAAACAATTTACAAAATATGAAACATCTCTATCCAGACAGATTTGAAGTATATTTGATCTCTTGCCTTTGACATCACGGTCATATCAGCAATTCGAAACACACACCATAGGCAACCATTGTGCTAAATATGATCAGCCGTCATCAACAGATGTACGTCATCAACAGATGTAAGAAGAGTTCACGCAATGGACCACTAAACATATTTTAAGTGTATAGGCCTTGGCATTTGACCCCAAAATCATTTCAGCAATCCCAAAGATTGGCTGTCACATACAAACTATAAAGGAACAATTGTGAAAAAATGAAAATAAAGTTCAAGTTACGAGTTTGAGTATATTTGACCTTGATCTTTGACTTCAAGTTCATGTTGCTAATCTGAATCATTCGCTGTAATATAAGCACCATAAACAATCGTTGTGCTGAATATTCGATCCCTACATTAAAATGGTAAGACAGATTTTAAATATATTTAATCTTGACCATTGACTCCAATGTCATTGAAGTGATCTGGGTCTTTTGATGTGTTCTATTCACCATGGGCAATCATTGTGCCACATAGATATAACACCTTCGGTCAAAAATGAAAATGAGGTTTACATAATTTTTAAGTAAATATGACCTTGACCTTTGACTCAAAGGTCATATCTGTTTTCCGAGACCTATGTAGTAATCTAGACACGATGATTGGCAATAAGTGTGCCAAATCTGAAAGCTCTCGTTTTAAAATTACTTTTAAGCTTCGAATGCTGGCTGATAAACGTTATTTGCTGCGTCATACACCTGGGACTACTATTTTTACAGTATTCATTCTGTCATACGTTTCTTATCAGTTGACACAGGTTTATATTTTGAAATGTCACCTTTTCCCATTATCCTTATCAACTCCATTTGTGCCTAAGCATGAGAAAATAAAATAAAATAAAAAAAATAAATGAGCTTAACCAGGTAATGGCTACTACAATCACAGATCAGAGATCAACTCATGTCTTTTATCAGTAAGAGACATAGGCCAGACCCAAATATAAATCAATCAGCTATGTCTTCCATGGTGCTCTGATTGCCAAACTTTAAAGAACCCATAGAATAATATCATAAAACTACAAGCAAACACAAAACAAACTCAGTGGGAGTAACAACACAAATGAAGTTACATAAACAGATTCACTGACTTAGAGCAGTTAACAGCCCTTGTGGTTGGGGCTTTAACTATATACTTTATACCACCCTTACTAAATTTAGCATGAACTCTCTCCTGATGTGCAATGTCTACACTGATGTAGGTGGTATTAAATAATTATACCATGTTTAAGTAAGATAATACACTCGCTAAATCTCGAGGATTATCTCCACGTACAGGCGGTCAACCCGTGGTATAACTATTACTTATATTAACTTCAGGGTTCGTGACTATTTATGCCTCAACTCGTTTTCTTAGCTACAACGACTAGCTATATGATTGAAACTTTTCCTGTAGCATTTTAAGCCATCATGCTTATGAAACAGTGAGTAACAAAGGTAAAGAGCGGACTGCGCGGATGCACAGGCTGGTATGCATTTTTAGTTTTAATGCAACAAAATCACGTTTTCTCCCGAGACGGTCCATTTTAGAAATAAGACACTGATGCATTGTAAAAAATGAAAGGACTGCATTCCATGGTGCAGTGATGTTATTGAATGCCATCTTGTATGGACTGACACTAAGATAGGCGCTTCTGTGACGGTTATTTACTGGTGGAATCCTCCATTATGTGTGATGATCTTGTTGTGGTTATACGGCTTTTTTGCGCGTGGCCAATTATCACACCCCATTATCCTACCCTTTTATCACAACCAAATATATATTTTGGCCAATTTGCCTTGATACAGATAATGCACTGCCCCAAAATGATACACGCTTGAAAGTAGTGTCAGTATTACATGCAAAATGAACATATTTACTATGATAAAATAAATTACGCATGTGATGTCGGGAGTGTAATATGATGCGTTTTATTATCTTAATACACGTCCTTCAACAGTTGCTTTTTAATATTGACAACTCGAAACCCTGCATCCGGAGTAAAAATATATCCCGGATCTACTTTTGAAACTTTTCGCAATTTTCATGGAATAGTTCACCAGACTGTTGCATAAACAATAAAGGCATAAACAATAATGCCAACCCTAGAATTCCCGTATTGCCTACACAACAAACTACATCGATAGCAGGTTAACATGACAACTAAGATCTAAAGACACAACAAAAAGAGGCCGCTCTCCGAAGTTCGTATGTGAAACATTAAAAACATTTTTAAACGAAATAGATATCATAGCCCTTGTTATGCGTAAATACTTAACTTAAATAGTATGATATAATCATAAATACAAATTCAAATTTATAACTACGCCATGAACATATATCGTAAGCCCCACGCCGTCTGCCCTCAAATTCCAACTTGTCCAGAACATATCATAAAAACTCACCACACGTCATTGACCATCGACTTTTTCATCATTATTTGTCAATGCCGGGAGGTCAGTTTGAATCAAACCTCTGGGGATCTGTCTTCAAAAGAGTACATTCGTTTTTCGAAAGTCAATGCAAGTTTCTGCACAAATCCGCTATTCGATCCTGTTGAGGAGCTCATAATTATTGAATTTATTAAACGGGCTGACGAAAGGTGATAATGTGAGGCATTTTATCGGTTTATTAAATGTTTTAATGCAGGAAGATAACTGTTAGATTCTATTTTAAGGCGCTACGTTTGAATCGCGTTTTTTTTTTGTTAAACGCCAAGACTTTGCCATATTCACTATGGTCATAACATAATGCTACAAAATACGATTATCTTTACATGGCCTTTTATCACTCACAGACGAAACATTATGTGATAAATCACTGAAAAGCGCTATGAATTTTGTTCATAAAATGAATGGGATACAGTATAAGTACAGCGTACGCGCAGACTGATCAGAGCCTTTGCTTGTCGCTTGAATATTCTATGAGTGTTAAGCTACTGACTGAACACCATTAGGAGTTTCTAAGCTCATCTGAGTCCACACTTGTCAACATACCACATTGTTGGAAATCACATGCCACGGCTCAATTATTTCAAGTCCCTATTGAACGGCCCTCACTTATCTCTATCCAATCATAGATGATGTTACACAACACTGATGTGGGATCGCTGAATATATTGACAAGTATGTATTGTTTTATTCAGTACGAATTTTGACTTTATTAAAACATAATATCTTAAAATATAATGATGAAGATTGTGATTGTTTTGTTCGGTGTTCTGTCCGTAGGATTATGTCAGATGCCTGGAGGGCTAGTAGACCAGCCGCAGTCTGAATATCCAAAAGCGTTACAAAGAGTCCTAGAAGAAATGCCCTCACTGGCTGGCAATTCGAACTTACATGTTTTGAGGGTTCAAACTCAGGTACATCTTTTAACTTTCATGATGTCGCATGAATTATTTTAATGGCCTGTGCAAAATGTGGGCACTCAGTGGCCGCACAGCGCAACCATCATACTATACAGTCTTTGGCCAATATCGGCCCGTGTTCGCTGATGGGCCGATAGTGGCCCGTTTTAGAGGCTTACTGGTGGCCTACTCTTATGGTTCTTTTTCAGCTTTAGGAGTTCAGACCTTTAAACCTTGCTAGGTTAAGGGTATGGAGTATTTCTACGTTTCAGTGGGAGGGGCGAAACTAGGTATATGCATTAAGGTGGAATATTTAAGGGTCATGCCATGGTCAGCATTTTGTTAAATATACCCGCTAACCTGCTGATTAAACTAATATGCCATGAGAGCTAATATAATAAAGGGCTATATGTACATGGAGAACAGTGTAGATCCTGATCAATAGTACTCCAGAAGCCGGTTGAGAGGAAACTACAGTGGTTCAGCATGATGAGGCTTTAAATTACACAGAAGCATGTTATTTCGTTGAATAAAGAGTTTTGTTATTTTATAATTGTTATTTATTTTATTTTAGTTATTTTAGGGGCGGGGGTGGGGGAGGGGTGTGATTGCACACTTTCATTATATTTGCATTTCGACATTTGTTGGGTTTGACCAAGTTGACTGTTTTAAAGGAGATGTTGGGGTGGGTGGATAATACATTTAGTGGCATCATGCTAATTTAGGGTTGTGATTAAATAATTAACTAGACAGGTTTTAAAACGTACATGATAAAAATCGACTACAATCCATGGAATAATTTGGGGGTTCAATCTGTTCTTTTTATGACATGGTCAAATAAGGATTATGAAATACAACCTTTATATAAAAATAAACACGATAAAGTACAAACGAGGGTATTAATTACATGTAATTTGTTTGTGATGCGAATAACCTCGCACTTGTCTGCGTTGAAACGGATCTCCAGTCTTTCTGGAGACAATCGGCTTTGTACTCTCTTATCTTACAGACTGTCGTCTGCGAAAAGTTAGATCATTCTGGCATGTCATTTATATATGTCAGGAACATAAGTTGTCGTACACATGTATTATTACTATAAATGTTCTGTGGCTCTTCCTCACGGTGCCGTGGGTTGGTCTGCAGTGTGTAATTGTGGTATTTCCTGGTCATACTCACTTACTTTTTGACCAAAGACAGTGCTTAAGGGATACCTGATATGACTGATGAAGGTAACGACAGAAAGCCTTCGATAATTACCTCTTTGTTACTGACAGGCAGGACATCTTCTATCAAATTTGAGGATGTTAACGCTTCACTCTGAACCAAAGTCGTTGGAGGGGCTTTGGAAAAGGCTAGGAATATGGCATCATCAATTTGCCAGAGTATGTATGTAGGAGTCAGTAGTATCCAATTATTACTATAAAACTAGTGACAACCTGTCCACATCGAATTTATATCAGACTCTAAAATAATAATAATAAAAACTAAAGCACATGCAGAGTGTCCGCTCTGCAATTGAGCTTTGAGGGTGTTATCAAATGAACAGACTCTTCATGTTTTCCAGCTGTCTTCTCGTTTCGTACAATGTCATCTTGTTAACACGTTTTAAACGTTTTAATCACAACCTTGAATAACCCCCATGTCACTTATATTTGTTATATACACATTCTTCGTTGACTAAATTGCCTTCACCGTTTGGCAAAGTACGCATTCAGGAGTCACTAGTATACAACGGGTTAATTCATCATGGTATCCCCTGTTTGCGTACGGTAGCATTCCACTAAATATTCATGAGGTGTTTCCACGCCCTAAACGAGGTGGGTGTTAGTCTCAGGATCATTTCATTTGTCATATACCTTTGGTTTATAAGACGGTGATGAAAGACCAGATACAATTAATTAATATCCAGAGTGTTTGAACATTTTATGCCCAAATCAGGATACAACTGTAATGATTTTTAGATCACCCCCTTTGATAAAAATCATCTGCTTTTTGTTCGGAACAACTAAGTTCCCCGAGCTATTGGACTATTCAGTTCAGAGATGGAAAATACCAATTTTTTCAAAAGAAATCTAAAGAGTTAGGGCAGTTCTTTCATATAGAAACTCTTTTGGAAAAATTATATGTGTGATATATAGGAAGGACTGGATATTTTAGCCCTATTTTGCTTTGTCGGCAATGGACAACTGTTTAGTAGAAAACCTCCTTATATAATGTTATGTAGCTCTTTTTTATGCCCCCGCCATGATAATGGCCGGGGCATTAAGTGTTACCCCTGTCCGTCCTTCCGTACTTTACGTACGTACGTACGTACGTAATTACGTACGTCTGTCCCAACGACGTCCGCTCTTTAACTCGAATATTTTTCGTCAGAATTTTATAAAACTTGGTCACATTGTTAAGTACCATATTGTCCTCTTCAAGTTCGAAAATGGTCCATATCGCACTAGACTTTTAGAGTTATGGCCCTTTGTTTATGAAAATTAACCGTTTTTAAACGACGTCCGCTCTCTAACTCGAATATATTTTATCAGAATTTTATGAAACTTGGTCACATTGTTAAGTACAATAATGTCTTCTCCAAGAACGATAATGGTCCATATCGCACCAGGCTTTCAGTAGTTATGGCCCTTTGTTTATGAAAATTCACCGTTTTAAACGATGTACGCTCTCTAACTCGAATAATTTTGATAAAAATGTTATGAAACTTGGTCACATTTTTTTTTTAGTACCATGATTTCTTCTTCAAGTTCGATAATGGTCCATATCGCACCATGTTTTCAAGAGTTATGGCCCTTTGTTTATGAAAATGCACCATTTTAAATGATGTCCGCTCTCTAAGTCAAATACTTTTGATCAGAATTTTATGAGACTTGGTCACATTGTTTAGTACTATGATATCTTTTTCAAGTTCGATAATGGTCCATATGGCACCATGCTTTCAGCAGTTATGGCCCTTTGTTTATGAAAATTCACCGTTTTAAATGATTCCGCACTCTAAGTCGAATATTTTTGATCAGAATTTCTTGAAAATTTGTCACATTGTTTAGTACCATGATGTCTTCTTCAAGTTTGATAATGTTCTATATGGGGCCATGCCTTAAGGAGTTATTGCCCTTAGTTCATGAAAGTTTGTCGGTTGAAACGACGTCTGCTCTCTAAGATGAATATTTTTGATTATAATTCTAGGAAACTTGGCCACATTATTAAGTACCATAATGTCTTCAAGTTTCAGAATGACCCATATCGCATCATGCCTTTAGGTGTTATTGCCCTTTGTTAATGAAAATTCCCTATTTATGCGAATTGGGCAACAGCGGGGGCATCCGTGTC
The DNA here is from genome assembly GCA_964019695.1 of Loripinus fragilis. NCBI lineage: Eukaryota > Metazoa > Mollusca > Bivalvia > Lucinida > Lucinidae > Loripinus > Loripinus fragilis. Next base: position 97,197,229 of record OZ026522.1, read on the forward strand.
CTTTGTACACATTTCTAGTTTAGTTTTTATTCAGCATTTTCAGTCATGACCCTATGTAGAGAGAGTTATGTGTGTACTTGTCAAAGTGTTATTACCAGTCTACAGTGTGTGGATATTCCCATAATGGCTGCAACAAGCATGTGGATTTAGTGAAACAGTATATTTCAACATTTTCAAATCAATTGTTTTTTGTATATGAATGAAAAAGTAATAAAAGTGACATGTTGGGTCTCAGTGAATTTTCACTGTTTGCAGCAACATTCGCCTTTAATTTTTTTATTGGCAAAAATAGAAACCATGAATACTGCGATATCAGATTTTAAAAATAAAACGACACAAAAACAACCACAAAGTCGTGGCTCTGTATTTAGACTGCTTTCCTCTTTAATTGCACGCTGTTGGTTCGGACTTCAGACTCTATGAAGGTTCAGACTTAAAGACTTATCTATTGATAAAATGGTAGGGGCCTAATGCTTTGGCTGTTTGTTTGGGCCCACCGGGTTTACCTGTTGGATTTTTTATGCTCCAGTATTCAGATTTATTTACTGTTGAGTTCTTATCTTTGCTTTATCTCCTTTTTATATCTTGATTTATATGTTCTAGGAGATGATGCATTGATGAGTTGGGGGTCTTTTATGCAAACCAAATATTTATGTGTCTTGATCAACATCTGAATTAAGGGTGAGGTTGGCGCCGTGAAACCGGTTTAAGCCCGCCAGTAAATTTTTGTACTGACCGTTCCAAGGCAGTATTTCTTTTGTGGATCTTTTATGTGTTTTTTATGTCTTGTGTTTGTTATGCCTTTGTGTGCGTTTATTTGTACCTTGTGGTCACCTTCTGGGAAAGGGCTGCCCTCTTGGCTGTCGTTTGTGGTGTCTAACTGTGAGTTTGTCACTTTCCCATTGGTATCTTGGGTCAGGTGTGGTACTTGATTGTATCGATTCCTGATCTTTGCACCTTTACTTACTTTAAAAGGGGTTCCCTGAATGTGTTCCAGCTATCTTTTCGTTTCGCATAATATCTTAGTGTAAACTGATTGGGTATCTATATAAAATGCGATATTAGCCTTGCCATACTGACACTTATATAATGCATGGATTTACAACAACGGCTCAGCCTCAGTCTGTAAAAAATAGTAAGTGAGTATGTAAAACTTTGAAGTCTGATCAATACATTTCGGAACTTATATACATGTAGTATTAAGTACTAAGCGTAGGCTGGTATATTAGATTTAATTTGGCATACTGAAACATTTTCTCCATGCCAACCATCATCATCATCATCATCATCATCATCATCATCATCATCATCATCATCATCATCATCATCATCATCATCCAGTACAATGTCCTATTTCTTTGCAGGTTGTTGCCGGACTTAGAACAGTGATTACCCTGAAGAATGGTCTGGTAGGTACAAATAAAATGGCTTCACCGTGGTTTAATACTCATTTTGTCAGTCGACGTGAAATGCTTATGTGAGAGATAGACTGTCTGAAAGTCAATATACGATATGACTCCAACATTTCATTTATTTTGATCTCAACATTTCACATCTTAACGATCTATTTACAATTATTTTCCCCCGAGAAGCTGGTGTGTGCGTGTGTGTGTGTGTGTGTGTGTGTGTGTGTGTGTGTGTGTGTGTGTTCGTACGAGCGTTCGTGCGTGCGTGTGTGCATGCATGCGTGTGTTTGTTCCATTCACTATTCATCTCTTTCATCCTGCAAACGAAGTCATTGTTTGACGTCCAATAGTATGATATTGTGGGTACAGCTCCGCAGTCAGCTTAATACTTGTACATATTGTTTTTCAAAACTGTGCAGGTGTTCTTGTTATATTATTATGTAGATGTTCAAATTGTTTGATCAGTTTTAGGATAAATTTATTTAGTAATGAAGTGAGTGTTTTATACCATGGTATTTAATCATGCCAACTTTGGTGATCTAACGAGCAAACCATTTAAACGATAAACAATCTGATATAATAAACGGAATGATTTTAATTTTGAAATAGTTAATTTCCCACTTTTTCATGGAGATGCTCCTCGCTCCCCTTCATACGGGGTTTATATTTTGCAGATTATTCGTTTTGTGAGAGTATGTTCTAATGTTAGTGACATAAACAACATAAACCAACTTTTGAGTGCTAAGTTACTAAAACAAGCTTATCAATATCATAAAATTTGTAAAGCATTTGTCTAAATTCTACCACAGACACTCAGAGTTGATTGTATTGGAGCCAGTATTTTATGGTGATTTAGTTTATAAATTCAAAAGACTTATTGGAACACCTTTTTAGTGACCAATTTAAAAAGATAATCAAACGTATAAAAAGATATGTATATAGAACGTATTTTATGCGACAGTCTGCATGCCTGGTTGTAATTCCAATCATGGTTTATAACTTTGGTTTCCTCTTTAATTGTACTACGGTGGGTCAGGCCTCAGACTCATTATGACGGCCGCGATGGAAAGCTTTCATCGGTTGATTGGTGCCTGATTCTTGTCTTTGGTTAACCCACCTTGGCTCAACTTTAGGTTTTCTTTAGCTAGGACTGTCTGTGAGTCATGAGCCCTTTCCTTTGTTTAATTGTAGTGTTTTAATTTCATTAGATTGTTTCTCCGTGATGATGCATTGCCTCTATGCGAGCTAAACATTTTTGTGGTTTTTTTTGTGTTTTATTTTTCTGTATAATTGTGTTTGCTATACCTTTGTACGCGTCTGTTTATATATGCCTTGTGGCCACCTGCTGGGAAAGGGCTGACCTCTTGGTTCTCGTTTTTTGTGTCAAACTATGAGTTTGTCACTTTCCCCTTGGTATCCTTGGTCAGGTGTGGTACTTGATTGTATCGATTCCTGATCTTTGCACCCTTAATTGCTTTAACAACATCAGAATCCAGGGAGACTAACTGTGTTTGATCCTTGTTTTGTTATTTACTACTTTGTGTCCTTCTCGTTTTTGAATACTATTGGTGGGGATGAGAGAGCTGGTTGCTTTGCTTAAATTGTCATCATGAGTTATTGTTACTGTTATTGTTCTGTGGCTCTTCCTCACGATGCCGTGGGTTGGTCTGCATTGTGTGAATGTGGTATTTCTTGATCGTACTCAGTTGCTTTTCTTTTAAAGTAAAATGCCTTCTTTACTGATTAGCCTTTGGGTTTTCGTAATATATTAAAATGAATCTTAGAGGGAGCACAGTGGCTCAGTGGTTGAGTGTTTGATTCAAGACCGAGAAGCCGTAGGCTCGAGCCTCACCGGCGTCACTTTGTTGTGGTCCTTGGCAAGACACATTTATCCTAGCTTAGTACTGGTCCAACCCAGGAAGACCCGTCCCTGTTTAACTGAAAGATTGTTGATGGGACATAAATGATCAAATCAAACAATCAAACAAAATGAATCTTAACTTTGAATATAATGTATCAATCTGAATCTATTTAGGTAACAAACTTACTCATATGTTCCAATCACAATGATCGCACAGCTGTTTGAGCGATTTTTGAATATGTTCGCTTCCAAGCACGTTCCAAAACGATTGTATAATATCGGCACATATCGTTTATATTTCAGCAAACCTGTGTTATGTCCATCGTAGATAGACCATGGTTACAAGTTAACAACAAAGATGTAAGCTACCACTGCACTGTTAGGAGACAGTTGGTTGGTGGTTGGAGTCTAGTACAGGACACCAATGATCTAACTGTCCAGAAAGCTATTGGAATGGTTGTTGACAGAGCAAACCAGATGTCCAACTGCGCTTACAGAATGGTGCCGTCACGTATAATCAGAGTTGATAAGCAGGTATATATATTAAGTATGGTTGATCCATATGAGCCTAGTGATCTTACGGGTCATAGACAAACACCGCCAAGATTCGACGTTACGAGCTTTTGCTATTCTAGATAAAGGTTGATATGCCGATAATGATGACTAACATGGCATTTGTGTGCACAAAAGAAGGTAGATCAACTTTAGAGTAATTTATGTTAAAAAGTAAATAAATGTCTACATATTGTAAATATGTGTTGGCAACCATTCCCTTTACACATTCAGAGAGTCGAACTAGATGTAGATGCATTTTACAAAATAAATGTGACAGCCGAATAACAAAAAAACAAGACAGAAATAACATAAATGATCCTGAAAAGAAGAACCACCTTTGAACGGTCTAAAAATATTTTACTGGAAGTCTTAAACCGGTTTAATGGCACCCTAACCTCACCCTTAGTTCATATATGGATCAAGACACAAACATGTTTGATTTGCATGGAATATCCCTAACATATCAATGCATCATCTCCTCGAACATATAAATCAAAGAGATAAAGCAAAGATAAGGACTCAACAGTATATAAAACTGAATACCAGAGCAAAAGAGATCTAACATGTAAACTCTTTCAGGAACACTATCAGAGTGGCAAACGGTCTGTATTAAGATCAGGACTGACGTTCTGTTGGTACTGACCTAAGTTCACACTGTTTTCAAAGGTTATCAGCAGACAACAAAAGTCGCTGCTGGAAAGGAAATAGTTAATTAAACCTAGAAAACAATGAATATAAAGGCGGGTAAATAAAAATGAACAGATGTAATGTTAATCATGAGATGACATTTAGTATAAGACCAATCTTGGCAACATTTTACAAATTATATAAAAGCAAGGTTTCCCAAGATTTGATCCAGGTATGTGCGATCTGTGTCAAGTTGTTAACTACTATATGTTACCGCTAGTCAATCAGACCTTTTGCATTAATGAATAAACATTGCCTTCATAATCTCGATTAAAGAATGTCCAAGGTCGGAGTACTTCACGAAAACACACGAATATTAGCGAAAAATTGTTGCAAAAATAAATCAGTCTCACGTCAATGTTGACAGGCTATAAACAAAACTCAGGCCACAAACAGGTGACGGAAGAGCCTACAAATTAAAATAAACAAACTTACAGATACACATGCAACAACACAATTAAAGCAGTTGCATGTGCCTACTTTGAATGATTTCATTATAATTTGAAACTTTTGTTCTAGAGCTTAATCTAAATACGTACATGTGAGCTTGTTATTTAGTAAATATATAACCTTTAACATGCATATAGAAAAACAAAACTTTTTCTGTCTTACTCAATCAAAGAAATAGCGGAGTCTTCGCTTATATCATTTTAGTACACAGAAGCTTTTACGTTTTTCCAGTAGTTTAATTTCAAATTCCCGGTCTGGAAAGGTAGTTGGTTGTTAACCTCTTCTGAACTTAAGGAATGGTAATAATATATATCATCAAGATTAATCAAGATCTAGAATTATTTTTATTGGTCTTAAAAATTGTGAGTATGCTCAGTTATACCACAATCACAAACCGAAGACAACCCGATGGCACCGCGAGGAAGAGCCACTTTACCACCACGAGACACCAGGAAGACAAATTAAGCAATGCAACCAGCTGTCTCTTCCCCATCAAAATGATTGCAATACTAGAATGGACATAAAGTAACGTACACCAAAACATAAAACAATTACAGACTCCCACAATGGGAGTAACAATAGACAAAGTAATAAGGTTGCAAAGATCAGGAATCGATACAATCAAGTACCACACCTGACCCAGGATACCAAGGGGAAAGTGACAAACTCACAGAAGACACCACAAACGAGAGCCAAGAGGTCAGCCCTTTCCCAGCAGGTGACCACAAAGCACATATAAACAGACGCGCACAAAACATAGCAAACACAAGACAGAACAAAAACATAAAATATCCACAAAAGAAGTACCGCCTTGGAACGGTCAGTAAAATATTTTACTGGAGGGCTTAAACCGGTTTAACGGCGCCAACCTCACCCTTAATTCAGATGTGGATCAAGACACATAAATATTTGGTTTGCATGAAAGACCCCTAACTTATCAATGCATCATCTCCTAAAACATATAAATCAAGATATAACAAGGAGATAAAGCAAGGATAAGGACTCAACAGTAAATTAAATTGAATACCGGAGCAAAAGAAATCCAACAGGTAAACCCCGGTGGGCCCGACAAACAGCCAAAGCATCAGGCCCCTACCATCTCATCAATAGATAAGACTTTAAGTCGGAACCATCATAAAGTCTGAAGTCCGACCCACCAGCGTGCAATTAAAGAGGAAGGCAAAGTTGCCAACCGTGATTGGGTTGACTACCAAGCATGCAGTCTGTTGCAATACATTAATGTTATAGCCAATCTTTTTATAATGGAAATAAAGTCAACAAATCCAATGAAAGGATTGTCACCATGATGATTGGTTTGAAAGGAACAAGGCTCTATGGGCGGATGCAGAGTGGTAGGTAGACAGAGGCACCAGGCCCCCTACCTCGAAAATCACAAGTGACTATACGTTTCCTTAAAATCTGGTTTGAACCCCCCTCCCCGGAGAAGCAATTGGACCCCTTTGGGCCAATTTTGACCCTTGGGTCCAATTGCTTATCAAGGTAGGTCCTTACAGCCTTCATTGATGACTTAGAAAACCACAAACCCGTTGTCAGCCCTCACCTCCTGACGGTATTTACTAGATCTGTAGAATCAAGGGCGAATTTAATGCATTTAAGCACCCCTGGATACTTAGGCTGCTGTCTGTTCTAAGGCGATGGTTCTGTTGTTGTTGATTCGTTGTTGATTGTCACTTTGGAATTCTGTAATTGTTCTATGCTTTGTTTGTGTGTTACTTTGTGTCCATTCTAGTTTAGCAATCATCTTGATGGGGAAATGAGAGCTGATTTCTTCGCTTAGTTTGTCTTACTGGTGTTTCATGATTGTTGTGTGGCTCTTCCTCGCTATGCCCGGGTTTGTCTGCAGTTTGCGATTGTGGTATTTTCTGATCATACTCACTGACTACATGTTAGATATTAATGATTCTAACATTTTATATTTCAGCTTGTTCAAGGTATGAACTACAGGATGTCAATACTCATGGGACAATCAACATGTATGAATAGTGGTAGCAACATGGGTCTGATGGCTCAGCGCTGTCCTCTTAAACTAAACAGTGGCCCTGCGGTAAGAAATATCAGTTTTGCCAGCTTTTGCGAAAGAGTCCGCTTTGGGTGTGAGAGACCTTCAAGTGGTATCATAATAATCTATCATGAGTGTGAGGCTAGGATAGACAATTCCATCCCGGTCACCGTTTGGCATAGCGAGGCTTGCCGAGTGATGACAATTATTGATCACAGGGGACGGATTTTTCTATCCCACCCTCACACACATAATGGATTGTTTTTCTTGCTTACCATCAAATATCATATTTTGATGTTAAGAAATGGTTTCCAGAGATTCCTGAAAACGCTTTGATGCTACATAACATGAATACGTTATTTTAAAGTGACAATGCCGTCACTTGTCTATCAGCATGGGGCGGTTCAATTGTGATCGTTGGATGTCCGTCTGACGTCGTGTGTCATCACAGAGAAACAAAATAATCAAATTAACACACTATGATGGCAACAAGAAAAGGGCTCATGACTCAAAACAAAACGAAACCGAAAGGGACATATACGAGTAGAACTAGGACCAAACACAAACGAACCATGGAAACCATGTAATGGCCACAACAACTAACAATGAACTAGCTGAACCGCCGCCTTAGAAGTGCTAGCAGTTTCAGCTACAGTTGAGCTAATAAATGGTAACACGCCCATTAGTATCACGTCAGTAATGTAAACATGCCCAAAATGATGTTGTAACCTGCATAAAGTTAAAAGGTGATTAGAACAATGTTCTGGTATGTCAAAAAGTCTAAAATCATTTGGTAAAGAGTTTATTTGCACGGAAGTGGTGATTTTTAAAAAAACATACAAAAAAACGTTCTTTACCAACCATAACTGAGTGTCGCATTTTGTCAAATACGTTTTAAGTTCCAAAACCTTATTTAGTATACGTATTCTCATTTAATATGCTATTGTGATAAAGAGTATCCTTCATATGTATTGTTGTGGGACAAGGAAATCCCACCCGAGGACCAGAATAATTCGTCAGAAACGAGGCTCTGCCGAGTTTCTGACGAAATTATTTAGGTCCGAGGGTGGGATTTCCTTGTCCCACAGCAATACATATGAAAGATACTTTTTCTCGCCCACTTTGTGACTTTTTAAGCTTTTATATTAATTATGTCAGTTCTGCATATTTTTTTTAGAATTTTTGCGTTTGTTCCAATCTAAAAAATAAGTTCGCCAACGAATTTTCCAGATGCAGAAATGGGTGTAAACAAAGTTTAGCACCTAAAACGGAAGCGAAATAGCATTTCAAGCGTCGGTTTTGTTTTTATTGGGGTTTGAAACTAACGTTGGTGTCAGTATCTATTGACAAAGACGTCGTGACGCCAAACTGTGTCAATAACGTGCGTCACATTGTTGCATTTAAGTGACGTCAGAAATGTTTTTGACGTCATTCAACAATGCGAAAATGGCGGACGCACTAGCTATTGCCGTTTTGATATTTCTACATAATATTTAGGCGTGAATTGTTCTGAAAACAGCCTAAATTGTTATAATTTGAAGTCACGTGGATGGGATAAGCAGGTCATGTGGATGGGACAAGCAGGTCATGTGGATGGGATAAGGAAATTCCGCACGGCGTTTTGCCTATGGAACAGCTTGTCTTGAGCGATAAGTGGGCGAGAAAAATACGTTTTGTACACACACCACATTTTATCACAATCTATAATGTGTTTTTCATACCGGATCGACCATATGCTCTTTCCCACCAATTTAAGCAGATTTTGGTTTTGAAAACAAAGACTGACCCAGTCTTGATAATTTTGAGGAGTTACATAACGAAATTGGACTCGCTTTAAAGATGTTAATGTACCGCAAATATGTTTGATGTATTTTGTTTTAAATGTTTGTTTCATAAGCATAAATATAAAACATCCTCAGAATGTCTTGGAATTGGTTCCTATAATGTTTTCAAAAGACAAAACAATAACAATATACGAACATTATTATAACGTGTCCATACCGTCTTTATAAAACCTTATTAGGCCAAAAGAAATTGCCATTTTGACGTCATTCAGACGTTCCATAAAATGTTATGTTACGATTTCAATAAAGTTTCCGAAACGTTTTCAAATCGTTTTTGTGTTAGTTAGGCTTCTTTGCATATGTGAATCGACAAGTTATCTTGCGTTTCATACACTAAGTGTCATAATTTGTCCGTTGATCTATAATTTTTTAATACTTTGCACTGGTCGCATATTTCATTAACTTACAGGATATGACTCATATAAGATTTGAGCGTATGTACATAAAGAAACCGTAAAAATCTTACCTATTGCAATATATTATTGTCCCTATATGCATATGTTTAAAAGAGCAATGGTGTTAACCGTGATGCATTCTGTGTCATGGGGAATCAAGAGGGAGGGACAATGGTTCCGGACTTCCCCTTGGAAATTAGAAAGTTGCTACAGGTTTCTTAAAATATTTGGTACAAAAACCCTCGAGAAGCGATAAGACCGACTCCTCGGGTCCAATTGCTACTCAAAGGAGGTCCATATGTTGATGGCTAAAAACTGAAAACGTTATCAGGCCCCCCCCCCAAACACACACACACAAAGACGGAATAAACTGTCTCCGCGCATGCATGTAGCACAGGTTAAGATGCGTAAAATTGCAATCATTTCCTTATCCATCAGTTTTAGCATTTATTTTGGGTGCTTAAAAGAACTGTCTCACTGAGACGGTTCTTTTGAGTACCCACAACATATGTTTTGGTTGAGAAATAAGAAAATTAATTTCTATTAAGCACTTTTAACTAAAGACCTGCTGTAGTGTTCACGTTCCATTTGTGTGACGATATAAATTTGTTAGTTTAAAAGAAACTATCGAACAAGAGTTGTTCATTTAAAATGAAAGCATTTATTACAGAAGTAAAGAATCAATTCAATACTGCATAATCATCTGTATTAACCATGATGTCTTCCATGTAGTGCTAATGTTCCCTATGTCTGACGATATAAATATTTTGGTTCAAAATATACTAACACATGAGTGTTATTCATTTAAATGAAAGCATTTATTACGGAAGTAAAGAATCAATTCATTACTGCATAATCATCTGTGTTAACCATAATGTCTTCCATGTAGTGCTAATGTTCCCTTTGTCTGACGATATAAATATGTTGGTTCATGTTGAAAAGAAAGCATTTATACCAAACAGAATTAATCAATTCAATACTACAACTCACTAAAAATTCCTAGTAGAAGATTGATGGCACTGTAACACTGGATTAAACATACATTTAGCTGTTTCTGTTAAAACATTTTAGGGATCACAAAATGGGTCGAAAATTGTAAATAGAGGATCTTACATGAGTGCTCATGTTTTATTGAATTTATTAAACGAGTTGGGAAAAAGAGATAAAATGCGAGGCTTGCCGAGCATTTTATCTCTTTTTCGCAACGAGTTTAATAAATTCAATAATACAAGAGCACGAATGTTAGATTCTATTTATCATATGACATTAAGATTACTTTGAAATCTCATTTCTGCCGTAAAAACGTTATAATTTTGTCATTATGTACGCAACGTTGTTATGGACGTCATAACGTTTCCAGAAAATCGATAAAAATTCCATCATTTCTTTTATGGAAGCAGCCATATTTGTGTGTTTAAGACGTCATAGCCTCCTAATTATATATGCAAAAATGAAACAAACAAGAGTTGAAAAATAATTTTCACTCTATTTTTATGTACATGTATATGTCAAATATAACAATAAACGATCATTTATACAAGCCATTCTGTGATTATATGATAAAATTAAACTTTTATGCATCTTAATAACTTTTCATGCATCTCATTAGCATCTCATTTTATATTCAAAATGGCGGCTGTGACAGGATGTTATGAAAACTTCATTTATCAATAACATTTCTTAATTCTCAAACGATTTTGATCACGTTTGCACTAAAATTGTTTGCGTGAAAATGCCTCTCTTTTCAGACACATTTACCTCTTGATCTCCATTTTCCATTAAAGCTTTCCAGAGTCGTACACCGTTGCTTTCTTAGACGGATCGAGCGGGGTGGAGATGGGATTGGGGCAGGGGGTCTGAACCCCTCTGGAAATTCATAAATGGCTATATGTTTCCTTAGTAAGGCTGGCACGGACCTGGAATTGGATCTCTTTGGGTCCTGTTGCTTCTCAGTGAGGTTCGTAAGGCCGTCTGTGAAATATGTATGTTGATGACTTACAAGAAAACCTTGTCAGAACCAGGCTCCAAGGTTATAAAACCTTTCTCAAGCTCAATTCAGCTGAGCACGAACTTTATCCTGCTCATAAATGTTAATTTGCCAAAAATTGTTGTTGGCATTTTAACATTTATAAGCATGGTAGATACAACCTCGGAGAGACTTGAAGGATAACACTTCTTTATTTGTCAGTATTTTAGCTTTTATGGGAAGTTAAAATTTCGTGCTTAGTTGAGTTGAGTATGATGAAATTTTCTGAATCCGCCAATGATTATATTATTGTTGAAACACGATAAGAAGCCAATGTCTTCTCCAGAAACTTCTTATCATTACTTTGGTGTGTTCATGTAAAGTCTGTAAAGGGTGCCTTATCTAATTTGAGACTTTAGGTACCACGTGATAAACATACTTGTTATATTCTACTTTCAGACCACTCAAGTGAACGCCACAGTGTATAAGCATCTAGATGATGTCATGGAAATAACAGCCTTTAGACTCATCCAGTTACCTAGTAAACCTTAGTGGCAGAATTGTGTGTAAGTTACAAACTTTATCAATACATATTTTTTTTATAGATGAGCGCACATAATAATCATCATAGAATAAGCAAACGCATTATAATTTGGTAAGTTTCGAAGTACCACACCTGACCCAGGACAAAACACGGTAAAGTGAAACAGTAAGTAAGGGAGCAAATATCAGAAACCGATACAATCAAGTACCAAACCTGACCCAGAGCACAATAAAACGTCACATGCAAGAGAACCAAAAGGTTAGGCCTTTCCTAGCTGGAAACAGCAAGGCAAGAAAGCATGACAAACATGAAACATCAATAACAAAAATTATCCACAAAAGAAGAGCCGCCTTGGAACGTATTACTGGAGGGCTTAAACTAGTTTTCTGGTACCAAACCCACCCTTATTTCAGATGCCATTGAGACATTTTCTGGTCGCACTCTCTTATGTTTTGACATGGTTATTATGTAGCAGCATAGGCCACGTACTTACTACTCATATACCTAAATAATTAAGGACTATGCAAACTGATTGTAAGAATGTAATCATGAAAGGGCAGTGTTATAAAAAAAAGCTATATTAGTGAGCAGGGACATATAGCATCGTTTATATACAAATATTTACATGCTCAGTGCAGTGGCCTTAAATGAAACCAACATTTCTAGCTGTTTGCATTTCTGATGCAAAACATTGAAAGGTCATGTGATCTAGACCGCGCCTCTGGGCGGAGTAACGTCAGCGTCAGCCAATAACTTTCTGTGCTTATCGGCGTTTGCGTGACGTCATTCACGTATCGTCACGACGTTATGTACACTAGTTTCGCTCATTGGCTGTTCCAACACCTCCGTTACAAATAAAATGTTTTATTTTATAAGGATAACTAGCGGGGTGGGTGGACGATAATTTAGTAAATTTGATTGATAATATAGAATGTAAATATAAGGATTGAAATTCGTATTTTCAGCTTGCACTGTATGATGAAAAACATTAGCTATTTTAATGTTTCCGAGAAGCCATGGGGCTTCACAGACATTAATATAGCTAATATTTTTCACCATTCAGTGCAAGCTTAAAATATGAATTTCAATCCTTCAATAGCAATGCTATTTATTTTCCTTGTTTGGTTTCTTTCAGTTGATTATGTACCGTACCAAGAAGAAACACACCAACAGTCAACAACGACGTAGAAATAAAACTAAAGAGATAAACAATAAACCTTTTTTATTATGTATATACCAATATTTGAACGATGTTGGAAATTGCCAGCAAAAGCCTATCGTCACGGCCCTAGCCATTACAAAAAATACAAAGAATAAGTGACACAATCACAGACAATAGACTCACGGCAATCATATTCTAGGGTTTTAACAGCAATATGGTTCCTCACATCTTCCCACTCTATGACTATAAACGTTACTGTTTTGTTCGTAACCACACCGGGTAGGCGGCAATCGAAAACGCTCTTAACAATCGACGAACGCAGATCAAAAATAGATAGAAGCAATGTTTTTGATTGCCATTTGTCGCCCGTCGGACGACAACTGACAATGGAAAACTCTGTTTATAATGAGTTTTTATCTACGTTCGTCGATAGTATCAGCGTTTACGATTGCCACCTACCCGGTGTGGGAACAGTACTAATTTTATAGTGCAGTTTAATATTATATTCAAAGAAAAGTTGTTCATGTAAATATTGGAAATTAATCACTTATATAAAAACACAAATCAACAAACGATAATACACAAATATTGACTTATGTTGAAGTGGACATTGATTGTTATTAACAGTAAAAGTTTACTGTTCAATAACACTCCATTTCTACCGAAACATAAGTTAACAACTATTTTATTATACAAAATTATTGTACATTTGTATGTTATGAATTCCTGCCATTTTGGACCATTAAAGCCATTGGCGTTACGGACATATGATGCGAAATTACTTGACGTTCTGACGTCACTTCCCGTAAGGCATGCGCTATTACCTCTTGCAGTATGCTTTGCAGCGTCACGTCCGGCATACCATACGGCATGTAGTGTTAAATCCACAATGCAAACACAAAACACTCAGTGCCAATAACTGATGTTTATTGACAACACTAGAATAACACAAACTAATCGGTAACGTCATCAATAAGCAACACAACGTTAATGACGTCATAAAACAACGTAAGATAACTCTAGAGTTATTAGACATCATTGCAATATGATTACGTCCCCTAGATGCATATGATAACATTATAACTTGATAATTGGACTTTAACATTAATTATATTTTCTTTCTTTTGTTTTGTTGATGCTAGAAAAGAATAACCTTAAATTAATATGAATGGAAATAAAATAAATATTGCTTAGTGATTCTCGCTGCAATCAATGTATGTCTGTTTAAAATGATAAATGGGAATATGAATATTAATGACACATAGAACTAGAAATAGTTATTTTGTAACAGGTTTCCGTGTATCTTGTTAAATGTCATTTACTACATTTCTGTTGTGTAAAAGTTTTGAAAACCAGTTTCCAGTGATCATTTGAACTGCCATATCATTTAGCTGTTGCCTCTCTATAGGCCACCAAAACCACTATCTTACTTGGTTAGTTTTGTCAGTAAACTTCAGTTTCGTTCGCTTTTCACTTATCCATGATTTTGTCTTTGTCCTTCCTTGAGTCATCTGCAACTTTAGCTTGACTTTCCTGGCTTTTGCTAACAATCTTTGCTTTGTCCTATTATTTTCATTTAGCTTCTGATGTATTCCTTCTGTCTTCATTTCTTTCTTGCTGATTTGTCTATCATAATCATCAGTCCCTATAAGCTTTATCTCATTCTGTAAATGCATTATACTTTGAATTATCTCTTGCAGTAAAGCACCACCCTCTTTCTGTTGTCCTTCATTCTCTTGTTCAATGATTCTTTCTTGATTTAAAATTATTCCTTCTGTCTCTTCAGTTCTTTATCTTTTACTGCCTTTATTTCCTTAATTTCAGCTGTCAAATTTCTTAACTCTATCTTCAGTTGTATCACTTCAGGCCTCGAAATATCTGAAAATAGGCACTTGCCCTGCATCACAAAAATTATTGACATATATAAGAAAAAAATAATTTTCACTAAAAATATCAAAATTTCCACTTGCCCTGCCGCCTGAGGTACTCGTAAATACGAGCTGACGAGTGCTATTTTCGAGCCCTGCACTTCTCCAGCTAATTGTCTGTTAGCAACTGATACACCACACACTTATTCAAGTTTGAATGATTCTCCACTCTTATTTTCTTCCCCCTTCAGCTTATCTTCATCGCTCTGGCCAATCAACTCCACATTAAACTCACTGGTTTTCCTTTTCACTATGTTTCCCAGCTGTCTGGGCATTCAGCAATAAGATGCTTGTAGGACCCACATGAATAACATAATAAAATCTTTCCATCTGACCCTAAAGGAGTCAATTTCTTTTTCATCCAATCACTGTTACAACGCTGCACACCATTTTGTACTGTTCTATTACTGCTGCTAGTTGTCTTCCTCCATGCTGTCTCCAATTTTATGTCTAATCCAGTCCTCCCTTTTCCTACAGTCAGATCTCCCATAAATTTTAGTGTTTGGTTTCCTTATACATCTTCTCTTTATCTGCAAAGTCCACGCCAGTCAGAACAAACAGTCTTTCTTGTTTACTTAAGTTTGCATTTCTGAACAGTTTAAATGCCAAAATCTCAGGTGGTAGTTTTATGTGTAGTTTTTCAAGTTTTCTGAATTTCAAATCAAAATCAGCTACATACTCTCTAATGTTCTGACCAGGTTTCCTCTCAAATTTCTCAAAATCTTCATCTTCCAACAAATATTCATCCAAAAATTCAAAAAGTACACTCATACCATTTTCACTGTTTAGTACATCCAGTTCGTGTTCACCAAATACTTTTTCCTTTATTTTCTACTTGTCATCTTCTGGAAGGTTCAATGCCACTGCTAAGGCTTGTTTCTCCTTACTCATTTCTGTTACAAATGTTCAGGCCTATGTCTGCAGCTTCCACAACTCGTAATTACCTGACCCTGTCAACGTAGGAATTCTTATCTCTGTAGCCATCATCTGCTATCATCTGACATCTCTAAATAAATATCCTTGTCCTTTTATTCCACCATTTTTACAGTTCCATAACATACAACACTTTAAATAATCCTCTTCAAATGGTCATTTGTTCGCCATTTGATAAACAATATTACTTCATTAAATAAGCAACTGGTTTTATTATGTGCTTGAAGTCATTTACAATACAACTCAACCATAACCTGGTTGTTAAAATTTAATTTTATGCCCTCCACCCAGTGTATTCTGTAAAAGTACATGAAAACAGTCTTGAATAAATCCAGCAATAAATACTCCTCCCAATTATTTCAATACACCAGTAAGCTCCACCTTATACCCACAATTCCACCAATATTTCACTAAATATTACTAATATTCCACCAAGTTCCACCAATATTCCACAAAGTTCCACCAATATTCCAATATCACAGCAAGTTTCAACAATTTATCCACTCCAACAAGTTGATACCAGCTACTCCACCACAATTCCACCAAATACCAGTTGTAAAAAATTTTCACCATTAATCTACCAACAGTTACATGTTAGATCCTCAAATCTACGGTGAGAGATCATTATATTCGCTCTGCTACCATTGTTAAATCCACAATATAAACACAAAACACTCAGTGCCAATAACCGATGTTTATTGACAACACTTGAATGACACAAACTAATCGGTAACGTCATCACTAGGCAACATAACATTAATGACGTCATAATACAACGTAAGATGACTCTAGAGTTATTAGACATTATTGCAATATGATTACGTCCCTTAGATGCATATGTTAACATTATAACTTGATAATTAGACTTAGTTATATCAGCGGCAGTGGATAGGCATCTGAGCCTATCAGAAGATGTTTATATAACGTATTGTATGGACCTCGGCGCGAGAAACCTGACTTTGATGTATGCAACAACCAAACGCGTAGACCAGCCTGCATATCGGCGCAGTCTGATCAGTGTCGTTGATATTCACTATCTGGAAAGTATAGAAGACAAACTTGCTCCATGCAAAAGTATAATAGTATAGCTAGTCTTTGTAACTGTGACGTTATGGTTGACTCTTACTGAGTCAGGATCCCCGAAGACAGATTTTCTTATATAAAGAGGGAGAATGAGTATAGCACCAGGCTCTAGTTATTAAATGTTCTGCACAAAATAAACGTATGTCCAATAGATATTATTTTGTGCTATATTTACTAACCCATTTAAGCAGAGTGGATTACCCCTCCATGATCAATCGGACGAGCCAATTTCCAATTTCATTGGTGTCGCGGTGGTAATTTACTTTTCCAAAACTGTAACAAACAGTGACGATGCTGGTACTGTAATGTTTGCCTATGTCCTATTAAAAGGACACTAGGTTTATATGATTTAAAATGAGTTGTTTGACGAACTCTTATGTAATGCCACTTGCTGTGTGCAATAAAAGCAGATAATGCATGCACTGATGCGATGCAACGTTCTATGGGTGAGCGCAGTGGCTCAGTGGCAGATTGCTTAGTTCTACCCAGAAGCACCCGTCCGGATATAACTGAAACTTTGTTGACTGGGATATAAGAATCAAATCAAACAAACAAACGTTCTATGGCATCTGGACCTACACAGTGATAGCATCTATTTTATGGGCAGTTACGCAAAAAATGGGACAGCTCACACGCTTTTTTGTAGGTATCCAATTTACTTAAAATCCTCCAATAACGCCCTTCTGGAGGTATCCAGCATTTTGCTTGTCACAGGCGATAAGAACCAAACGCTCATGCAATGGCTCGTATATATGATCTTACTACTGTGCTAGAACAAAGAATTTTTACATGAAATGTCATCTTCACGAAGACAAGAAAGATGGTCGCTTTGCTTCAATTGTCTTCCTGGTGTCTTGTGACTGTATGTGTTCTGTGGCTGTTCCTCACGGTGCATAGTGTTGGTTTGCAGTGTGCTATTATGGTATTTCCTGATCATACTCACTTTCGTGTTGGTTATATTTTTTTTTAGTTTGTACTAGAAGTTCGTCTAGTTTTGCATCTCGATTGGGAAGAGAGGGATGGTTGCTTTCCTGTAATTGTCTTCCTGGTGTCTTGTGACTGTTAGTGTTCTGTGGCTTTTCCTCACGGTGCCTCGGTTGGTTTGCAGTGTGTGATGTGGCAGTTCTTTACCATACTTACTTACTTTTTAGTGCTAGGTGGATAATCCTGATTTCATGTTGTCAGTTCATTATCTCTCTCTGTTCACTAAGGTTTGGTTCTTACCTAATGGCTTGGTTCTGAAAATATTTAAAACATATTGTTACTTATGTAAATCTTAAAGACTAAAACAGCTTCGTACTGGGTGAACGTTTCATTCGTCCTTATCCAATGTCAAGGTAAATGCAGAAAGCTATCTGTAAAAGTGTGTGCATTTGTCCTAATATCTAGAAATACCCGATCAATTCTGAAAACATGCAACACAATGGTTTCACACATCTCTACTATTACGGCAAATATCATAATTACAGAATACGTTTCCACCTCAAGGAAACAACGTACACAGCAAGACCTCAGTTATCCACATATGTAGGTCAAAGTAATAACACGAGGTCAAATGTCAGATGAACAGAATTAGTGTCCACCACAATAGAACAACATGCTCAGCAATGGTGTCACTCATCTCTGCTACAAGGTCAAATATCATAAATACACAGCACTTGTCGATCTCAAGGAAAAAAACATGTACAGCAAGGCTGAAGTGTGTTATTGTGGTATTTTCTGGTCATACGCACATACCTATTTTCGTAGGTCAAATGGCATAGTACAGTATAGGTGTCCACCTCAAGGAAACAACGTAAACAATCAGGTCTTAGTCGCTAAACGTCATTTCTGGAGGTAAAATGTGAGATGAACAGAATACAATATTGTTTAACACTGGAATCCAAATAAGTTGATTGTTTTCTGTTGTGACCAGGTTATCCTTATACACAGCCTGCATCGTCCAAATGGTCAAACTTACTTGGCAAGAGTTGCCAGAGTAAACCAACACCCACTAATGACTCATAACAGGGAAACGAGTGTTTGTTAGAACAACAGCTTCATGCTAGAGTTTTAGACCATTTTAGCCTAGCGTTAATCAAAATTGAAATTGAAATTAAAAACAAAAATACCACTCTACAACCCTTTAACAGAAATGGACTGGTCCAATTGATAAAAGTATAATTTTTTCGGCTAAATGGCTAAGGAGAAATATCATATCTGTCTATGAAGTTTGAGTCTATATTTCAAAGGGCTGATAAGTTATCTGCAGGCAAAACTCACAGACCTTGACCCGAAAGCTCAGCGCCTCCACAAAGTTTAGTAGTATTTTAGTTAAGTATTGATATTTTAACTTGACCTTTTAAACATGCGATGAACTGTTAGGCTCCGTGCAGTACATATGGTCAAATATTTGGAATACATGGGATAGTTTTGTTATAAGAATTTTGAAAAACCTTTTTCATATCCGAAGAGATCAATAATTTACTAAGAAAGTACAAATCTTTAAGGAGGCATTGTAATTTTGGGCCATGTTGATGAACAAAGATCATAAACTGAATAATATCTCATAATAGTCTGTAGATACGGTTCTTATGCTTCTATTCAATAAGCTCTATCTTCCTATGACGTTTCAATTCAATATATTTGATAAGGGCTGCTGAGCCAAAATCTGTACAAAGATAATTTGTTTTAAATGAACTAAGCGAAATAACTGGTAAAGTCAACATTTTAATGCACTGCGCTTATCCCTTTTAAGATCCACTTGCTTATGAGATTTCGGGTTGATGTGTTTAATGGTTGATGAGTACCATTATATGAACAAAGGGCAATAACTAACATACAATAGGTTTGTGCGCTGCACATCTCAGTAGACATTTTTCAGTTACACCTTACATTACGATTTGTCCGTCAACGGAGACTTACTTTGAACTTTATTTAAGAGGGGCGATGTCAGAAGTAACTGGAATCTATCTTTTTCGTCTGCTACTAAATATTATATTTTTTGTCCTGAGATCTTTTTTACCTTAACAAACAGTGCATACCATGATGAAATGCCGCATGATGGCATTTCACCAGTTTACAAGTCTAAAAAACATATACCAAAAAATATATTTCACAATTGAAATGCAGCCGAATATCTTTTTTAAAGTTATTTCTTGTTCCATACATGTATACATTCACTGGTTGTAACTTGCGAGTAAGTAAATTCGATGCTTCTGCGTCCAATATGATTATTTTTTGGCGTCAATATTTCACCAAGCTCAGGTTAATGACAATGGAAATGCATAAGTCGCTCGCAACTTGTGCAAGCCAATATAGCTGGACCACAGTAATTGAAGATCCTTCGAATGTAAAGGAGATATGGAGCGGACATGGAATTCAAGCATAAAACGTCCATATCTTGTTATGATGATTCATGTACCGAAACTACTAGGGAATTTGGGTTTCCCCTTGATATGACCTTTAAGAGAACTCGAATATATGCACTAGTAATTTCTTTCAAGAGAACAGCGGAGACTTTGTCTTGGCAGTTTTCTCCACCATCTGTCATGTTTTACTTTATACTGCCATATTTGCCTTTGTATATCAATTGCCCCACATTTACCCACACTAAGGGGACAATGCAAAAAGTTAAAACATGGTTCATTTGCCCGGCTATATCCACACCATATCAGAGGATAGGGTGTGTGGTTAAAACCGACTGGTACATTATACTCATTGGGAGAGAGCTCACTTGCAGCAGAAAGCTGATGCTTGAGATGTAAGGATCTGGCGCTTTCCAAGGGCATTTTACAGAGTTCGCACTCTGTATAGTCCCCCTTTATGAAGCCAGGGGTTTGGCCCTTTTTCGGAAAATGGTTTTAGAGAATTTCACAGGTCTAAAATGAGCTATGAAGACACGCAGCATAAACATGATAAACTGGAATTTCTTCCGAAATACAAATTGAATGGCTAAAACCCTATACTTGCATTGTCAAGTTGTAGGCTCATGCATATTTTCGTACACTTAAGTACGCCCCTGAGTATGCAAAAATGCTTCAGCTAGACATTCAGACAAAATTGTAGTTTCCTATGTTTCAGAACCTAAGAAACCATGACGCATATTGGGAAATTGCTAATGTTAAGCTAAATCAGTGGCAGATCCAGATGGGGTTCAGAGGGTTCGCTTGGACCCCCCCCCTTGTTTTTAAATATCCTATGAAAATGAAATAATTTGCTCTCAGTGAGGCCAAATTATTTCATTTTCATGGGATATTTAAGAAAAATGAAATAAAATCAGAAAAGCGAACCCAGCATCTTTATACATATGAACCCACTTTCCAGAAATCCTGGATCAGCCCCTGTAAATACACCAAAAGTCAATATAGTCTAACTCAGTCGATTCTAGTAAGTCAAGTGTCATTATACCTGTAACTATTTTTTCGCTAGTGGGGACTGTTATCATCTATTGATCAGCCTCATTTTGGAACAAGATTAGGCCCGACAAAATATTGGGCTTGATCCAAATCCAAACTGTTTGGCACTGTAATGGTATTTCCTAAGTATCTTTTATAAATGAGTTAATTTAAATAAAAGGAAAGATAAAAGAAACTGCAGACAATGAAAAAGCATGCAACATTACCCAGCATGCATATAGATAATTGTTGAGTCGATTTAGGTGAACTTTATATGACTGTTCATTGTAGTGATCATCAAATATCATAAATGAATACAGGAGGGACAGGCAGCCGGGCTAAATCACATATGTGATTAAGCTGCATCCTGTCATATCAAGCTCCTTATCTTCAACATACTGAAGGAGTTCACCAATCTATTATAATTATTATAAATCATTATTTCCCACCTTCGAAAATGCTAAAACTGTTTAATTCAATACACGCTTAGTTGACCTTAGAAATTCAGAAGGAGTAAAATACGAAACCACAATACGTATAGCGTTTTACCTCATATTATTAATTTTGTGAAGTTGGTTGGGGTGGCACCACAAATTTTAATGACAAGCTTGTCTAAGTGGTTGAAAACACCACTTTTTGTGCCAGCAGAACTCAGTTCTGATCAATTAAAATTCCCCAGGAGTAGATCTGTAACGAGGCCTTGATTTAATGTAGCTCAATGCAAGGGTAGAGGTTGTGCCTTCTGGCAAACTATTTGCTACCATGTTGCTGCATTTACTATATTGTGAAAAGTTGATTTTGGCCAACGCCCCACCCTTAAGTCCACCCAAAGGGTTGGACCCAGGCCTACAAACTAAAATTTCAATATCTATTGCACCTCTGTCTGCATACTAAAATAAGGTAAAAAATAGTTACAATCTGTCTTAGTTATTGCAAAATTATTGCATGATAAAATTCCCCAAAAGTATGGGGCCAGGTCAGGAGCGAGCTCATAGCCCCTGGATTATAGATCTGCAGTCAGACTCAATAGATTGAATATAATTTTGGTTTCTAGTGCAGAAGTGGAGGTTGAAATTATTCTCTCTAACAGAGTCAAACCGTTGCATGTGTTGCAGTCTGTTCTGGATTCCTTATGTTTGCTTCCATCATAAAAATAGTCCAGAGTCCATTTTAATATAATCAGCAGGCATAAAAAGCATGCAACATTTTCACAACTACAATACATCAGCACTTTAAAAGAAAATATTAGTTTGCTGAAGATGACTCTATCAAAGCACTTTGTATGATTTCCTAACAAGAAATTAAGCGAGTCGCAAGTTACAACTAATGAAGTTTTTAAACGTTTCTGAATTACACTGCTGAGATCGCCCCTCTTAAAAAACGTAAGTCTAAGGTGTGCTACATCTTACAAATCCTAAGGTCCGAGGTAACTGAAAAATGTCTAGTAAAACATAACCCTACCTTACCTCTACATGAGTCGCAACATGTGATTTCCAACAATGTGTAATTTTGACATGTGTAGACTCAGACGAGCCTGTGCAGCCCCCTTTGAAGCTTAAGAACACCAAATATTGTTCAGTCAGTAGCTTAACAGTCATAGTATATTCAAGCGACTAACAAAGGATCTGATCGCATGCGCAGGCTGATCTGAGGCTTTGTTGGTCTCGCACACCACATTGTTGGAGCTCAAATATGTTTAAAGGTTATCTGAGTAATGTTGTGCACAAATAGTTTCGACGGACTGTAATGCATACACACTGATTGACAGACTGACTGACTACCACCAAACCCATGATGGTACTATACAACACCACTAAAAGTAAGCGAATATGACCAGGAGATGCCACAATCACAAACAAACTGCAAACCAACCCATGGTACCACTATGACACAATACACTGATCCCTGCCCCTGGGATACTAAGTCACATGAGATTGAAAGGCCAATAGAGAAAAGCAATCAACTCTTTCCTCTACCAAAAAGGTGAGCATGATTAGGAAATACGACAATCACACCCTGCAGACCAATCCACGTTACTGTGAAAAAGAGCTATGTGCACATACAGTCACAAGACATCAGGAAGACAATAAAAGTTAAGCGACCAGCTATATCTTCCCAATCAAGATGATTGCAAAACTAAAAAAGGACGCTAAGTAGTGCGTAGCCAGACTATCAATTCAAAAGAGTCTTCTCCATCATAGTCATTGATTAAACTAGGACCAGGCCCTGGGGTTATAAAACTTTTTCATGCTCAACTCAACTGAGCACGTAATTTAATTTCAACTGCTCATAAAAACTTAAATACCGACAAAAAAGAAACTTCTTGCTTTAAGTCTCTCAGATGTTGCATTTATCATGGCATTTTAACATTTACGAGCAGCATAAATTTCGTGCTCAGCTGAGTTGAGCACGAAAAAGGTTTTTAACCTCGGGGCTTGGTCATAAGATATCTACTCTAACTTGAAACATAACACGACAACCTTCAAAAAGCACTGAATTGAATCCGTTGTTCTAATATGTGTTTTTGTTAAATCTGAATTTGGTCTATTTTTAAGTATCTGTTTCTGGAAATAATCTACATTTAGCATTCGTGCGTATGTGCGTACATTGCGCATTAACGTCGATCACAAGTTTCGGAAACTTAACTTAATATGGATAATTGGCACGTATATATCCTGTTAAAAAGTCCAAGAACAACTTGATCTCAGAGGAGCAGTCTGATCAGGGACAGTGTATTTGCTTCATCAACAAGTTATTTATTGATACATAGGATTCAGAAAATCAACTGCTAGATTACAACTGAGAAATTTAAAGCTTAAGCGAAGGCCCAGTTTAGTGAGAATATTCTAATCTATCAGTCTTAACTTTTGTTTAACTTAAAGTTTTGTTTGCCCAAAGGAACCGCCACTTTGAGAAGGTTTCTTTAAGTGCCCAAAACATATGTTTTGGTTGAAATTATCTAAAGGCCTTCATAAATAGTTAAATATGTTGAAAAGCATAAAATAGGTTTACTTTCTCGTATCTACTCAATCCAAAGGCACCATTTATTAAATCTTGAACGACGAGTTGCTAAGCCATATTCGTCTGTGAGTTTGTATTTGATTATCTATGGGTAAGTTGGTCTAAATGCTATGGATTTAACAAGTATGCAATGGAAATCAACTGAAAGAGGTCAGATGATGGCTTTCCAAGCTCACTCACTACGAGTTCTCATTATCTTACTTCTGGTTTTCCTTTACTTGAAGAAAATATCCCCCAACATTAAAATTTGGATATAATAATAGTTCTTTATTGGAAATGAGTGTTTTGCCACTGAGAACACATTTAAAAGCAGTGTCATGTTTGCTTTAAAAAGATAGATGGTTTGAGTTCAACTTGTCATGGAAATTACATGTTTAAACTAAAGTTTCAAATACTTAAGTCAATATTATAAATACATATCACGCCGCTGTCCATTTAATACAATCGTGTAGTTCCGTAATGTTAACTGTCAAAGAAGGCGGTTAGTTTACCTGTATCTTTCAAGCAAGGAAGACAACAGTTGTTTGCAAATCCATCAAGAAAAGCTTAGGTATTTTCCCTTGGTCTTTTTATATACATAATCCCCAGGCCGCGCAGTGGTCAGTATCGCCGCGATAGTATATACATGTATATTGTTTACAAAATCGGAGTAATAAAACGGACAGTAAGTGTACATAGCATTATATTTAATGATTACCAGTCAGTCATACAATTTATCATTGGATGCATATTTAGTGCAGATTGTTATTTCATAATACACGATTCTCAGAGACCTGATTGGGGTGAAAATCTGATAATATATCGATATCAGGCTTCTTGTTTACAAAAATCTGGTTCCCGATTGCATTATGAACAGTAGAATAATTTACCTGCGAGGCAACGAACTATTCATTGAGTTGCTTAGTTACAAGATGCTTTTATTAAACCGCTCTGTCCTACAAAAAAGCAGTCAGTCTCATTGATTAATTAACTCTCTGCAAGCTGTATAATTGATCATTTTCAAAATTAACTTTAAATAGGCAGTGACGTGTTTTACTTATATTGGTGACCAATTAGAGATGCAATTAGAGTGTCAGTTAGTTTGGATCCAGATCAGGTCCGGCTGTTTTTCGTGCCTGGTCTGGATCCAAACTAAATGGAAAGTCTATCAGTAGGTGACACATAATTACTAACAGACAACTTTAAGGGTTAAAGGTAAGATAATCTTTACATATACAGGCCTTTAGTTAAGGGAGCATACCATAATAGTTTTCTATTTCTCAACCAAAACATATGTTGTGGCTACTCAAAAGAACCGTCTCAATCAATGAGACGGTTCTTTTCATGGGTAAGAAAATATTGACAAGTGTACGCTCAAAACTTTTGTTTATCTAATAGTGATCGATTTCCATTCCCATTCCGAAAATTATGTGATTGGTTATGTTTGATTAATCTGAAACAAGTAAACTGTCATATTAGAGCCCCACGTTTGAAACCTCAGGAGTTTGAGCCGATGTTATAAGAGCAGCACATATGAACTGATCTTATTTAAACAGCACATTTAACCGACGGTAATAAAACAGAGCATTTGATTCGACGTTGCCTGAGCAGACCCTTTAAACCGACGTAGTTTGAACAGCACATTTTAACTGACCTTATTTAAACAGCAGATTTTAACCGACGTTAATAAAACAGAGCATTTGATCCGACGTTACTTTGAGCACCTAAGCAGCCCCTTTAAACCGACGTTATTTGAGCTGCACATTTGAACTGACGTCATTAGAGCAGCACGCCAGCTTTGAGAGTGAACGTCTTTCAAGAGATCATACGAGGAGTAAACAGTTAATGATGAGATGGGGTTGTGACATATATGGCATACGTGACCTTAATGTCTTCAATTAATTCATTGCCACTTCCAATTGCGAGGTAAACTATCTAAATATTGGACACTTAATTAAACTGTTTATGGTTTTATTGCTTTGATGCCAATTATTATTATAATTATAAAGCACTCCCTTATCAAATATGTTCGAGACCTAGCAAAAGAACACTGTATCTTCCCACCATTGTGTAGACCTTTTCAATTTGGTAATAAAAGAAACTTGTACGGTTACACATTTATGGTTATTAAACTTTCTAAAATGATTCTAATGAATTGAATTCTATGCAGACATTGCCGTTTCCAGATTGCCATTGAATTGAATTCTATTCAGACATTGTAGTTTCTAGATTGTATAATCATTTATTCGATTTGGTCTTCGATAAACTTATTCGATACGTGCTTTATGAAGACAGCTTGTTGTAGCACCAAAGGACAGCACACATCGGTGCCCCTTAAGGTGAATATAGTGTCTATATCATAGGTCCCGATAAACGAACATTTTATGTGCAAAATTGTGATTATCTTCTTATCATTTTAAACAAAAAGTTGGGTGCCCAAATGAACCGACACATTGAGACAGTTCTTTTGAGTACCCACAACATATGTTTTGATGAAATATGAAAAGTGTGCCTTAAAGTTTATATCTAGAGGTGTATATTTGACTGATTTAAAGCATTATATGGTTAATAAACTGAACAGTGAATTATCAACTTTTTTATGCTCTATTCACCTGTCAATGGTTTTTCAATTACTCATGGAAAGTTTTAAAAATTCCTGTTTAAAACACTTAGGTATGTATCCCGCTATAAAAGGTTAAAACGCCAAGAATTGTAAACAGAATAGATTTCACTCGCAGTTGAGATTGGCATGGAAAATGTTATATTACTTCAATGCATATCCCTGGGGTTATAAAACTGTAAATGCTCAACTCAACTGAGCTTGAAATTTAAACTTCTCAAAAAACTTAAATGAGGAAAAAATAAAATATTTTTCTCGCTTCAATATTCTCAGATTTTGTATTTATCCTGCTAAATAATGAGCAAAATAAATTCCATGCTCAGTTGAGCATGAAAAACGTTTTGCAGTCTCGCGGCCTTGCATTTCAGCAATGTATTCACGCAATACGTATTTGAGTCAACGTTACCCAGTATAGAAACGTTAAATAATTATAGATCCAGCCAGGTAAATAATGATTGCAATGAAACGCACTTCGACAATTACCTTCTTATCAAGGATATTTTGCAAGCATCATGCCAATTTGCAAATTTGGTGTTTGTAGCTTTAAACTAATTGCTATAGTTAGTAAAGAAGTCACTTGCATGTATATATTTGATGTTCTGCTATAAGTAGATTCTTTATTTTTAGAGTAGATCACACGAGACAGCCAGGACGACACTTCGGCTAGTCACATGTGTCAGTTGATAACACCAACATAGATGCAAGCAGAATAAACGATGCTAAATAAAACATTAGAAGGAATCAGCAAGTAGTTGTGTACATCTGCTGTAAGAACAATGAATCAAGCTGACAATAACACCGATATATCACTACCTGGCAATGATCAAGAGGTACAGAATCATGATGATATTGACACTCAGTGTAAGGAAGATAATACATCTACAGCCAATGTAGATAGTCCTAGCAAAAGTATCTGTTCCGTGAATACTCAAGAATCTTCAGATAGTCTATCCAATGGCAGCCCACATGCAGCTCTAAAACCGAAAGGCGCGGATGACTCTCTTGCCGAGGAAAGCATTGTTGTTAAGTTTGACTTGGGTGATGCTGCGCCTAGTACGGAAGTGACTGAACGCCCCAAGAGTTCTGAAGGTTCAGATGAGGGTACTCTAGCGACATGTTGTGGTGATCCTGATAACAGGAAGAAGATGGTTAGGACAGTTTTTGTGCTCTGGAACTTTCTCATTTTTGTAAGTTTTCTATTTCGCAAAATGTGAATCAAAACAACGACAACAACAACAACAACAACAACAATAATATTAATAAGTAATAGTTATACCATGGGTAGTCCGCCTGTACGTGGAGATAATCCACGAGCTTTAGCGAGTGGATTATCTTACGTACAGGTGGACAAACTTGGTTTAACTATTTTATACCACCTACATCAGTGTATACCTCGCATATCATGAAATAGTTCATGCTTAAGTTGGTAAAGGTGGTATCATAATAGTTCCGATTGTGTTGGTACTTTACGTCTCAGTCAACAGATTTTCAGTCATGACAGGACGCTTTGCTCTCTTCCTTGGTTGAACCAGTACGAAGCAGAGGGTAACGTGCCTTACTTGAATACACAACACAGTGCCTCCGTTGAGTCTTGAACTCGCGACTCTACGATCCCAAGTATAACACACTACTAACTGAGCAAGTGCGTAATCATCATCACGTAGTAGTAGTAGTTACCTTAGCCTTTATCAGCACGCTTTTCAAGAGAAGGACATGGTAATATAAATATGTGTATAAATATTAATATATGTAAATTCCACAAGCATCCATAACATGTCATCGCTTAACAAAAGCAGTGGATGGTGAAATCAAATAAAACATCTTCCAACATTTTCTTCCAAACTATCAGTGTCAAATAAATTAGGTTCAGAAAGTTATCAGCTAGCTAGATTTTTATTTGTGTTAAAATCAGAAATTAGTCATTTTTGTAATGGCGAGTAACGTAGTTTACAATCATATAAAATTACTTTTGCATGATACTGCACAGGGGGTTTACTAAAATAATAATAATAGTAAACAGCATGCTACTCTCAGATCGTTTTTAACATAATTTTAACAACCTTGGACTCGAATGAAGTGGATGACTGATGACGAGGCCGATTACAAACGAGCCGTTCTCATACAACACATATTTCCTCAATGAAAAACTAGTAAGGAAAATTTAGCTTTCTGTTATAGAGACTACAAGATTGTTACTTACGTCACTTTTCATAAAATCTGGTGATTTTATTACATTCTGATATTACAAAGTCCATAAAGTAACGTATTTAACACACCCTGAAACAATAAAGCCCCCACAGCCAGAGTGCTAACAAGCTGCATTCAGTAGCTTAGGATACTGGCTAATAGAAATATATGTCTAAAAAAAACCCTGCATGGTTCACCCTCACCATATACTGTCTCATATTATCATTGGTTTCGTTTGTTTTTAGGGCTGGGTATTTGGACAGGCAGGTCCCACTTTACCTGACCTGCGGCTCATCACAGGTGCCACTCTACAGGAAGCTTCTTGGATCTTTACTACTTTCAACATAGGATACCTTCTTGTTTGTGCCTTAGCTGGATTTAGTAAGTACCTTAATCATATTAGCTACGACATGTGATTTATTACAATGTGGCATTTTGACAAGTGTAGACTCGGACAAGCCTGTGCAGCTTTCTTTACATCTTAAAAACTCCAAATGCTGTTCGATCAGTATCTTAACAGACTGCGCGTATGCGCAGGCTGGTCTGAGCCTTTGCTGGTCGCATATACCACATTGTTGGAAATCTCATGTCACTTTCAGTATAGGAACCCTTCTTGTTTGTGCCTCGCTGGCTTTAGTAAGTACATGTAACTGGGTCTTTATCTCTTCTCAGTTCCGAGATTTGACAGCTAGGGTTGATTAATATAAACAATAACTTTATTCACAGTAAATTGTTTACCAAGCAAACACAAATAATACAGATAGATAGATATCTTTACTTCTAAGCCCAAAAGGGAATGAAGCCCATGAGGATACAAACAATATGTAATAAGATGACATCCTAACAATATATCATATTGTCTTATAAAATAATTCTAGAATACAATTTATAAAATATGGCCAGTCAATAAGCAGCTGACTCAATCATACTGAAATCAAAACAAAATGTTGACAACGAGGCTAGTAAAATTAGCCTAAAATACCAAATACTATCCAATAATCTAGAAAACACAGCTGTCAAAAGTTTCTCATCCTACTGTGTTTCCAGGCTTCAAGTGACCCCCGTTTTTCGCCGTTCATTCCTGAAAGGTTATTTCAATTGAAAAGACATTTCAGAAATGAATTTAGATATAGACCGCGTATTTGGTTTATTTTTCTCACTGAAGTATGATCTTTTATATCAGCTGGGATAAGATGGAATTTCTACGCGTTTTTTTTTTCGTCCACTTTGAATTAGTCCCCAAGTGTACCTTATCGATATATAAATGAACTACCGATCAGTAGTGGAAAATTCGTGCATTTAGCTTATGATAACTAATATAGAGGCGCAAATGGGTATATATCTCGAGGAAAAAGACTAAGTTATTCTGATCTGCAGGGCATTTGGGCCATAGTGCAAAATAAGGGCTGCTCCCAAAAATAAAATTTAGTTACGCTTTGTGCATTTATATCCACATGCTAAATGGCGATCGTATTAGTAAGGGTTAAAGTGATTAAATAAAAGAAAAAAACGGGGGTCACTTCGACCCTGGAAACACTTTTAGTAGTTTGATTTACTTTTGTGTACAAGTTATCTACAGTTTGTGCGTCTGTACGTGAAGACAATTCACGGACTTTAGCGAGTAGGTTTACCTGTATATATTTCAATCATACAATAACTTGCTTATTGCACCAGCATGCATTTGTATTTTGTGCATTGCGAGACATTGGAACTTTATCAGTGACAGGGGTAACAATTGTTGATATTAACATTAATGAGGCAAGTGGAGAGCACAATGATTTGTATGATAGTTTATTTCATTTGGGATTGTTCTTTTGAAATGTAACCTATATCTAATTGCTCCTGCTGCTCATGGGATTCATACGCGGAGCCAGAAAAGTTTGTCAGAGGGGGTCCAAATTTGACAACGTTTTTTTTTAAGTTAATGAGACGAGAGAGGATCGAAATACCACAATATGCGGTCCAACATCGGCCCGCCAGCGAAACACCATTTGGATGGCGTTTCCCTGGCGTGTCGATGGTGGCCCGATATAGAATGCTGGCTTGGTAGCCTTGTGCTTTTTTCAGGGGATCCGGAGCAGTTTTGCGATGAAACCCTATATGTTTGTGTTTTTTCAGGGGGGTCCGGACCCCCTGTTCTGCCCCTCTGGATCCGCCCATGGGATTTCTAATCAAGTATTTATCAGCGGGCTCGTGATTCATTTGTAGCAGATTAGACCCTGCTCATAAGAATTTTGTACTTATCCCATGTGCGGATCCAGAGGGGGACTGGGGGTCCGGACCCCCTGAAATATCACAAAAATATAGGGTTTCTTAGCAATAAAGGTCCTGTTCCCCTGTAAAACCACAAAGCTACAAAGCCACCAATCGATGTTGGGCCGCCATCGGCCCGCCAGCGAAACGCCATTTAAATGGAGTTTTGCTGGCGGGTCGATGATGACCCGCTTAAAGTGGTAATCGGATCCTCTCTCCCATTATCAACTAAAAAAACGTAGTCAAAAATGGGCCCCCTCTGCGAAATTTTTCAGGATCCGCGCATGTTTCCTACAGGTGATCATTAAAATGTGAAGGCACAGACGAGCCAGCACATCCGTGCAGTCACATTTGAGCCTTTGCTGCTCGCATTCATAACGTACTGAGGTAGATAAAGTCTCAGATCAAACATTATGCATCTAGCCCCACTAGGCATGGTATTTGGCAATATGCGTAAGTACCAAAGTAAGAAAGAGGACAAAGATCGGGAATCGATACAATCAGGTACCACGCTGACCCAGGATACAAATGTGAAAGTAGCAAATCCACAATTAGACATCACAAACGAGAGCCAAGAGGTCAGCCCTTTCCATGCAGATGACCACAAGGCAACAATACACAGACACGCACAAAAGCATAACAAACACACGTCAGAAAGTCTCCAGTGCTGGAATATTTGGTTTGAGCCTGGCAAAGTGTACTAGTATTTGTTTTTGTTATTTATCTAGTTCAAAGTAAAGTGCACCCAGATTTGTTACAACTATTGTACACCTGTGGAACAGCCATTTCCGTTGCTGTGTTGCCTTGGATACCAAACATATGGGGTATGGTTGCTGTCAGGGGTATTATGGGATTTTGTTGTGGAGGCCAAGATACAGGTAGGTATTTAAGTGTGATCGATGCTTTAGTAACATATTTGAGCCATGACATGTGATTTCCAACAATGTGGCATTTTGACAAGTGTAGACTCAGACAAGCATGTGCAGCCTCTCTAAAGCTTAGAAACTCCAAATGATATTCAGTCAGTAGCTTAGCATTCTTCGTGTATGCAAGCGACTAGCAAAGGCTCTGATCAGTCTGCGCGTATGCGCAGGCTGATCTGAGGCTTTGCTGGTCGCACATACCACATCGTTGGAAATCTCATGTCGCGGCTCATTTAAAGACATGTCACAAGAGATCCTTTAATCAGAGTTTATGACAAGATACTTCAGAAACTAGCCTATAATAGAAAAACTGTGTTACAAACTGAACCTTGCACAGCTTGCCTTGTTGCCACTGCTCGAACCATTACCTGAACGCGTGCTGCAGGACATTGCGTGACATCTTTACACATTTATGTTTTTATGCGCCTTAGCTCCTCTTGGACTTGCATTAACAAAACGATTTTATATATCATCTGAATGGGGTCATAATTTCTACCAGCGCTACAATCCATTGTTATTTCTGGACTTGAATAGGACGATCTCGTTTTGTGGTAAATGGGAACTGTTTATTTTAGGGAAAATTTCCATAGAACTATCACTCAGTAAGCTCAGATAGAACTCTTCCATGATCTCATATGTAAAACAGCCACCAAAGTTGATAGAAATATAATGACAATAAGAGTATGCTTCACCTCATATATATAATTGCTACCCTTACTCTAATCATATCAAGATGGAACATATAGCATGCCAACTTGGTATGTTATGAAAATCTGAAATCTCTACAATATGAAGATTATGTGTAGTCAACGCTTAAATCATACACAACATTACTCGGTAACCGCTTGGGTTATCTTAATGAAACTTTAAAGAATTGTATATCAGGTTAAAGAAATGCGTCGTGTACAACTACAGTTGCTTTCCGATCCTTCGTTGTTGAGTTATGGCCAATTGATAGTGTTTTATATCTATTGTGTGTAATTCTCATTATTGAACATCCCATAACTCACTCTCTTGTCATGATATCTTCATGCAATTGTATAGGAATGTGGATTAGGTAAAGACAATGTGCCGCACGAAAATTTAACTGTTGCCCTTTCATAGCTTCTAAGCTATTCCCATTTGATTTTATTTTTACCGACAACTCTTGTACACTCCATATATCAATAACCATGTTGGATATATTCATGCAACTTTATAGGAATGAGTAGTAATTAGGCCAATATGATGTGTTGCATACAAGAATGGTTGTTCCTCCTTTCTTAGCTTCTGAGTTATGCCTCTTTGATTATTGTAAAAATAAAAATATTGTACGCACCATAACTCAGTAACCGTTACAAATATTTTCATGGATCTTTATAGGAATGTTTAATAGGTCAAGACGATGAGTCGCATACAATATTGGTTGTCCCCCTTTCTAAGCTTCTGAGTTATGCCCCTTTAATTAATGTAAAAACAATCTTGCACGCACCGTTACTCAGTAACTGGTATATATGTCATACAATTATGGTTGCTTTCCATTTTTTCGTTTCTCAGGTATGGCCTTTAATTGTTTTTGCTTATTATGTGGATTTTTCATTATTGTATATCCCATAATGTGGTAACCCTTTGGCATATCTTCATGAAACTTTACAGGAAATGTGTATAAGGTAACGAAGGCGTGTCGCGTGCAAGAATGATTGTAACCCCAGATTTAGTTTCCAAGTTATGCCCTTTTGATTATTGTTTTCCATTTTTTCAAAAATGATTGTACGCCCCATAACTCGGTAAGCGTTTGGGATCTCTTCATGAAAACTTTATAGGAATGTGTATCACGTCAAGATCAAGTGTCGCACACAATTACAGATGCTTTCTGTTTCTGAAGGTGCCTTTGGTAGTGTTTTTATGCTTATTTTGTATAACCTTCATTCTTGTACATGCCATAACTCACTCAGTATTTAGTCAGGACGATGTGTTTGGCACAAGAAAACATATTCCTTCTAAGTTCAAAATTGATGCCCCTATTGTCTTAGCAAACGGGTGCATCTTGCGCCGCTGGCGGAAGTCTATATTGCTAAGCCCGGCCCTGATTGTTTTGTTTTTAAATATCTTCCTGACCCTCCATAAAAATCAAATGGACGCTCCCTAGGTTATTCACAGCTAGTCACTCAAGCTTACCAGGGTTGCCAACTCTAGCCCCATTTTTTCAGGCTTAAACAATGGGACAGAGTGGCACCCATTAAGTACTACTTGAAGGTCTACATTCATTGTCACAGTACTCATAGATCCAGTTAAGCATTGTTTTTGCGCTAAAATGTCAGTATTTTCTTACTCATCAACTTGAGCACATTTTGTGGGTGCTCAAAATTTTGAGTACCCACAACATATGTTTTGGTTGAGGAATAAGAAAAATAATTTTCCATTTCGCACTCTTATCTGGAGGCCTGATTACTGGTTTACCGGAATGAAACTGGTTGAATGGTTAATTTTATATTTTAGGTAACCATGCAATGTTGTTTGCTACCTGGGCATCTAAAGCCGGTCCATATCTACAAATGACTCATTTTCTACAAGCATCAGGAGGCATCCTGTCTCCACAAGTTACAAAACCCTTCATGATACAAACCACCGAGACCTTTGTTGCATATAACACGACAGAATCTTCTACAAATTTTACAACGTTGGCTCAGGATAATGAAATCTCCCCCAATATCACCGCCATGCCAGTGTTGAATGGAACAACCTCGGCGTATGGTATAGTCAATATTCACAGAGAAACAAACGTCCAGTATGCTTATCTCATCAGTGGGTTATTGGCGATCACGTCAGCTGTGACGTTCCTTGGTTTGTTTATCACGAATAGAAATCGTGACAAACAAGAGGAAGAAGAGCATGGTGAAAGCGAGGACGATCATGGTCTACCACCAAAGATACAAACTCTTGCAGTTGTCTTGCTGTGTGCGGTGTCAACATTAGCTACGGGCTTCGTCGACCACTTTCCAAGTTTTCTTGCCACATTTGGAATGCTCCAGCTTGATTGGTCGCAGGATACGGGTTCCTCTATGACGTCATTGAATTTTGCGACATACGCAGTTGGTAACCTGGTTGGAGTGTTCCTGCTAAAGTGTATTAAGTCACGTACACTGATCTATATGTCTTATACATCTACCCTTCTCTCAGTACTTCTGTTCTTCGTCAGTGTCAGGTGGGACATAGGACCACTACAATGGATAGCAGTTGGTGTGTTAGGATTTACCATGTCACCAATATTGCCTACTTTATTTACTTGGACACAGGAAGCTGTGGCGCCTGTTTCCGGTACGATTGCATCAGCATTTCTTTTCTCGGGATCTATAGGTGGGATGGTTAATCCTATCATTCTTGGTAATCTAATGGAATCGTCAACTCCGATGTGGTTTATATATATGAATGCTTCGTTTGCAATTATGTGTGTCACGTTGTATAGTATTGTTGTTGTCATAGTGTGGAAGTTTGGCAAGGAGAAAGATAAGAGGAAACCCTTTGAATACGAGACACAAATACGTCATAATATTTCTGATGCTTTTCTGCTTACTAACGCGAATCGCCTGTATGCAGACTATCACTGCAAAAGTACTTTGGTTTATTTTTAGTAGAAGCATCTACGTATTACAAATGACATTACATACATTACATTGAAACTCCAAGAAATTCAAAATCGGTCATTCCAATGCTTTGTATATATATGAAGTGTTTCATTTTTTTAAATGTTCCTCTGTTTCTAACAACTGGATCGTGCTGAACTATTTCTTTTGTAGCTTAAAGTTTTTTTTCTATGGAAGCCAACATAGAATGTTTGTCTGCCTGTAGTGGTGACCTTTTAAATAGAGGATCTTACATGAGTGCTCCTCGTGTTGCAAATATAGAGGATCTTACATGAGTGCTCATGTTTTATTGAATTTATCAAACAAGTTGAGGAAAATAGATAAAATGCGAGGCTTGTCGAGCAATTATCTCTTTTTCGCAACGAGTTTAATAAATTCAATTAAACAAGAGCACGAATGTCAGATTCTATTTATCATATGACCATAAGATTACTTTGAAATCTCGTTTATATCGTAAAAAAGTTATAATTGCGTCATTATGTACGCCACTTTGTTATGGATGTCATAACATGTCACATAAATCTGTAAACCACTAGTGGTTTATCGATTTATTGCATGGCGTGATTTCACTCCCAGACGCGACGGCATGTGATAATACACGTAAGTGCTTTCTTCAAATGTGTTAGCTCAATAAACTATAATTATATGGACGGGCATGAGGTATTGATATATAACTTTTATTTATATATACAATAATCTCGGGGATATATTGGGTGATTTTACTACTTATTGTATCATGGTTTTAATAAAATTATCTCAGGAATATGCATATCTCCTTTGACTTATCAATCCTTTCATTTGGAAATGATAATCACCCTAAAATCCATTTTCTGCATTGTCATCAGATTTTATACCACATAATAAGACTATAAAGATTGGACTACTCTTTGCCTGCTTGTGGAGAAAATTTTGGTCTGTTGATAACAGTTCCCAAGTGAGGCCCGAATACACGTCGGGCCTGACTTGAATATTCAAGGTTTCTGACACTTATCGTAGTTCTGTAGGATTTAGCTCACCTGAGCCGAAGGCTCACGCTGAGATTATAGGATAGGTCTCGAGCCGGCATCTGTGCCCCAATCCATCCGTGCCTCTGTGCGTCCACTCTTTCAAACATGAATAAAGCTGAGACCAGCTGGCTGATCAAAATCAAATTTCATCTGGAGCATCATTTGGGAGGCGAATGGGCTGCATTAGGTTTTGAACCAGATGGGATCAGAACTCTGGTTTCCATGGCAACAGATAGCTCCCAAGGGGTTATAATGGGGAAACTCTTGTGACCACTCTAGCTCTTTCATTTTTGATTGGTTCTTCTTCATTCTTGCAGGTAACGAGGACAACCATAACATCTCCCCACCCCATGACCCTTTAGGTAAACTCAAAGGTAAAATAATCAAATTTCGCAATAACTCAGTAAGTTGTCAATACCTTTACTGAAATTTCGCATGCAGACAGAGGTACAATACATATGAAACACGCGATTTTCAATCCAATACCTGTGTCTCACCCCCTGGGTAGACTTAGTGGGTGGGGTCAACAGGTCAAAATTTAACTTTTTCAGAACAATGTCATGTTGTATATCACATTAAAGGGAATCACGAAATGCAGCAACATGATAGCAAACATTTTGCCTGAAAACTACACCCCGGACCCCGGTCCCTCTGGATGGGGCCAGTAGGTCAAAATTCACCTTATTCAGAACATGGCCATGTTGCATAACAAATTTGAAAGAATCACGAATGCAACGACATGGTAGCAAATATTTTGCCCGCAGAGCCCCCCCCCCCCCCACCCTGGGGATCGGGTCAGTAGGTCGAAATTCACTTTTTTCAGAACATGGTCATGTTGCATATCAAATTAAAGAGAATAAAGAATGCAGCAACATGGTAGCAAATATTTTACATGCAGACCGCCTCCCCCCGGTTCTTAGGATGGGGTCTGTAGGTCAAAATTCAACCTTTTCAGAACATGGTCATGTTGCATATCAAATTAAAGAGAATCACGAATAAAGCAACATGGTAGCATTTTTTTACCCGCAGGCCCCTACACACCCCGACCCTGCGGTTGGGGTCAAAGGTCAAAATCCATTTTTTACAGAACATGATCATGTTGCATATCAAATTTAAGAGAATCACGAATGCAGCAACATGGTAAAACATATTTTGTCCGCACTCATCACCCTCCACATACATACCCACTCTGGGGAAGGGGTCAGTAGGTCAAAGTTCAACTTTTTCAGAACATGGTCATGTTGCATATCAAATTAAAGAGAATCACGAATGCAGCAACATGGAAGCAAATATTTTGTCCGCAGACTGCCCCCACCCCCCCCCCCCCCCCCCCCCGATCCTGGGGGATGAGGTCAGTAGGTCAAAATTCAACTTTTTCAGAGCATTGTCATGTTGCATATCAAATTAAGGAGAATCACGAATGCAGCAACATGGTAGAAAATATTCTACCCGCAGACCCCCCACCGACCCTGGGGATGGGATCATTAGGTCAAAACTTAACTTTTTCTGAACGTGGTCATGTTGCATATCAAATAAAAGAGAATCACGAAATGCAGCAACGTGGTAGCAAATATTTTGCCCGCAGATCCCTACACTGACCCTGGAGTTGGGGGCAAAAGGTCAAAATTCAACTTTTTCAGAATATGGTAATGTTGCATATCAAATGAAAGAGAATCACGAATGCTAGCAACATGGTTGCAAATATTGTGCCTGCAGCCCCCCCCCCCCCCAACGACCCTGGGGATGGGGTCAGTAGGTCAAATTTCAACGTTTTCAGAACATGGTCATGTTGCATAGCAAATTCAAGGGTATCAGGAAATGCACCAGCATGGTAGCAAATATTTTGCCAACAGACCCCTATCCCGACTCTGGGGTTGGGGTCAAAAGGTCAAAGGTAAACTTTTTCAGAACATGGTAATGTTGCATATCCAATAAACACTTTTACTGCCAAACGCGACTGTAGTCGAATTTACCGTTCACTGCCAAACGCGCGACTACAGTCGAAATTTAAAGGCACAGTTGATAGCTGTCTATTTTAAACGGTTATAAGAGACGCAACTCTTTGCTCTGTATTTCAAAATGTTCAGGGGACATAATAATATCTGATATTGAGATATACGCAATTTTCTGTACAATAATTGATTTTACAAACATGTTTGTAATGTCATTAAATTTCGCGGAAATTAAAAATATCGAAAACATGTCGATGGGGATGACAGATAGAACGCATTAAGCCCTTCAACTGGTATACTTTTATTTATTTCTGATGAAACAAATTATCAGAATAGATCCTGATGTTTGATACTTGATGTAAATGGATGTATTTCTATTTTTTGCGTAAAATAGTTGTTTATTGGCATTTTTCATATTTTCAATATGGCTTCCAAAATGGTCGCCAAATGTCACGTGACTATCTTCTTTATTATTGGTTCGATTAAAAGTTTTATACAATTTCAACATTCTGTGAAAATGTCACAGCGATAGGTTGAATGGTTCTGGAGATACTCTGTGTTGAACCAATATACCCTCAATATTCAGGAATCCTTGAAACATGCTTGGCACTGAGGTATTGGTTTTTTTGAGGTGCTTGGCAGTGAAAGTGTTAAAGAGAATCACAAAGGCTAGCAACATGGTAGCAAATATTTTGCACGTAGACC
Organism: Loripinus fragilis; assembly: GCA_964019695.1. Lineage (NCBI taxonomy): Eukaryota > Metazoa > Mollusca > Bivalvia > Lucinida > Lucinidae > Loripinus > Loripinus fragilis. The sequence goes on from OZ026522.1 coordinate 97,236,709, forward strand.
TGGGGATGGAGTCAGTAGGTCAAAATTCATCTTTTACAGAACTTGGTCATGTTGCATATCAAATTAAAGAGGAACACGAATGTTTGTTGCTAGCAAATATTTTAGCCGCAGACCCCCGCCCCTGACTCTGGGGATTGGGTCAGTAGGTCAAAATTCAATTTTTTCAGAACATGATCATGTGGCATAACAAATTAAAGGGAATGGAGCATAGAGCACCACGGAAGCACATATTCTCTCCTTACACACACCCTCAACCTCTCAAATTAATGGGAAAGACGTATAGACTAACATCGAAGCAAACACTTTGACCCTACACACACCCCTGATCTCTGGGTCAGGTAGAGGTCAGATATTGAAATTGTGCAGATTAGTTAATTTGTTATTGAACTAACCGCTTAAAATTAGTCGATATGCTTATAAGTTTGATCTGTATGATACCCAAGGTGAACTTAGGGGTTGGAGAAATGCGATTTATCTTTAAAATTTGTGATTTATAGGATTTTCTAAAAAAACCTTCGCCCAGGATATGAATTCGACAAAATTGCCTTGTTTGACTTCTGCTTGGCCAGGCGACAAATCCGATTCTCGCAATTCTATTTCATAATATAACAACGAGTTACAAGTACGGCCTAGGCTGCCGTCCGTTCTAAGGCGGTGGCTCTGCTGTTGTTGATTGATTGATATATGGGGGGTTTGTGTTTGACTTAGTTTTGGTATGCATTACTTTATGTCCTTTCTAGTTTTGTAATTAAATCTTGACGAGAAAGGGAGAGTTGGTTGCTTTTCTTTAATGGTCATTCGTATGTCTTGTTACTGTTAATGTTCTGTGGCCATTCCTCCTCATGATTGTGGTATTTCATATTATACCCTATTACGTTTTGGGCCAAAATCAGTTTGTAGTTTTTATTTTATGATTTATCTCTCTTTTTGGAAGTTTTGATTGATAAGAGTGAATATGCAAATTGGATAATTAGCATACCATGCCTTCCGATGAAAAAATATGTCTAACCTTTGATTTGATAGCAAGTTTTAATGTGTAGGATGAGTTGCTTATGATATATAAGTCATATCGTAGGTATAGCCTCCCATGTCCTGAACCATACAGAATGTGTCTAATTTGTAATTTATGTTCCTGCAAAATATAGTGAAATAATTACAATGCATAATTTGCGAATTTTAGTTCCCGGGCATTATTTTTTTTCAGAAAAGACTTTTCTGTATGTCGCAGGCCATGTATAGTCTCAAATGCATGCAACAGCACTTTCACAGAAAGAAATCAATTGACTGCTTCAACGAGTTACGCTGCACGCTTTCTGGTAATCGTACTGGAACCGTGTTCTTTCTTATCAGTTTTCATGAACTTTTCAAGGATATGTATTTACAATCTCTAAAGTATAAAATCAAATTTGAGCCGCGACATGAGATTTCCTACAATGCGGCATGTGCGACCAGCAAAGCCTCATATCAGCCTGCGCATATGCGCAGTCTGATCAGAGGCTTTGCTAGTCGCATGAATATTCTATGAGTATTAAGCTACTGACTGAAGATCATTTGGATTTTCTAAGCTTAAAATGAGGCTGCACATGCTTGTCTGAGACTAGACATGTCAAAATACTTTATTGTTGGAAATCACATGTCGCGGCTCATTTATGGTTTGTAAGTCAAAAACACGTAGCATGTTTTACTTTTTAAAGGTTAGGTCAGACGCTTACTTGTAGTGATAAGGCGCATATATTGCCGATAACGGCACGTTTGATCATCTTAGTGCAAAAAGTGAGTGAGTATGACTAGAAAAAGCACCGCGAGAAGGAGTCAAATAACGACAGCAGCGACATGACATTCAGAACAGAGCCACAATAAAGCAACTAGCCCACTCGTCCCAAGCTAGATGGTTCCAAAGCTGAAAATGACACAAAGTATTGCAAAAAAATACAAGGTTCTAGCACCAACCCCCACAAACAATGGGAGCAACACCAAACAATGAAAACATAACAGCAAAACCACCGTCTTAAAACGGACAGCAGCCGGTCACTGGGGTTTAAATTCATTTTACTGGCCAAATGTTCACCTTTCATTCTGCTGTTGTAAATACACAAACTTCGTTCAGCTTGCATAGAGGCTTCCTTGCATCACGGGGAAACAACCATCTCGGTTAAATATAACTGGTGAAGGTGTGTAACCCAGTTGGACTCTTACCTGGCCGCGAACTGCAGAATATATATTTCTCGTGAGGTTTTGGATTTGAACCAGGAAATACCACAATCACACACCGCAGACCAACCCACGACATCCTTAGGAAGAGTCATAGAACATTTACAGTAACAAGACGTCCATAAGACAATATAAGCAAAATAATCAGCTCTCTCTTCCTCTTCAAGATTGGAAAACTAGAAAGGACACAAAGTAATGCACAACAAAACACAGACGAACACAGAACACCCACAATCAAATGGAAGCACACCCAACAACAGATCAACAACAACAGAACCACCGCTTTAGAACGGACGGTAGCCTAAGCTACCTGCTTGTCTCACGTCTTGAGAACAAAATCTGAAAACGCAATTAACAAGAGAACAACACACACGCAGATCAGAATGCGCGTGCGCTTGGTGTGATCAATGTCGTTGAAATAATAACACTGGACAATTGCCATATATTTTTCCAATCTGACATTTCGCAACTCTAACTGGTCTTTTTTATTGAGTCTTATCTGGTTGGAAACTCAAAAGACATGTTTTTCCTTGACGAGTCACACATATATATACTTAAGGACTTTGAAAACGCATCACCCACATTAAATCCTTAATTTCACAAACCCTGAGGATGTCAGCTAGATCATTGTTATTGCATATCATGGCCTGACCTGCTTATAGTGTGTTCTAGAAAATTCATGGTTGTAAATTTACTTTAAGGTATTAAAAAAGTATCCGTTTTAAGACAGGGGTGATCGATTTTGAAGGACACCAATTCAGCTGCAAGTTAAAACGCGTTTGCTTTGATTCCTGACTCAAGTTCACGAAGGGGTAAAATCGGCCCTGTAAAATCCTATTTTAGAAATGTATGAATATAATATAAATGACATTATTTCTGAAGAAGACGATCTTCCCTCTCTTCAAATACATACCAAACAATTTCTTGGATGCTTCCCTTATACCGCAAAAATCCATATTATGACCCCCAGTTTCCCCAAAATGGCTGAAATTGTGGGGATTTAGTGGGGATTTAGTGTAAATATATCCATAACAAAACATGAGGCCATTATTTCGACACCACAATTTTTGGCTTAGCTGTGCAAATTAACATTGAGAACCCATGACCAAAAATTCAAGGTGTCGAAATTATGGCTTTCATAATGTAATATTACGTAACCTAAACGATCACGTTTGGATATTTTGTCTGTGTTTGGTCTTTTCAGGCCATTTATACATGTTCTAAGGCTTAAAATAAACAGATATGACTACATTATCTCATGAAAGCAGGGCTGGACTATTTTAGAAGCTGAAAATACACCTACTTTCTCACATATTTCAGTGCAAACAATGCCGATTCCGAAATAATGTTACGTCCGAAATTTACATTCAGTATGAGACGCTCGTCGTGCTACCGTTAGTTTTTGTCTGCTTTCGCAGGTATATACTACCTTTTTTGGTTAATGGGATGTGAACTCATTCATAAATCACTATTAGAAAAATACATGGGGTCATATTTTTTTACAATTAATGTGTGTCAGCATGTTTATTTTTGTATTTCTAAAAGCCTATTGTTGTTTTGTTCGTATTTAAAAATATATAGTTTTAAGTGCGCTGCATTTAATTATAAGCATCTACGTGGTCGTGCGGTTAAGTCCAGGAGTTGTCCTATGTTTTGCAACGGGTCCTGGGTTCAATCCTCAGCGACGTCAACTTTTTTTTCTTTCCTTTTCAGTTTTCTCTCGTTTCTCTTAAAATGCTAGTTTATATATTATTGCAAGCTTTGAGGTTTATCTGATAGCTGAAAACAAATAACCACATGTACTGGTCGTTTTATTTCAGAAATCTTCCACTGTCCAGTATATACTTACGCCAAGCATATTTGACATGCCTTCATTGTATTCCATAAACTCACTAAAAATGTAACTTTGGTTCCAAAGGGGGTCCAACATTTACCAGGGGTGGGGGTAGAACTCAATTGCTTATTCCCTATAGAACTTGTGATTTTCAAGGTGAGTCCAGGCCACCTGTTACCCCCACCTCCTCTCCGGGTCCGTGCATGACTGATCCTTCACAAAATGATCGTGTTTCATGTCTTAATCATGAGTTAAGTTTAGTCTGTATTGCACTGATTTTCCTATTGCAAAAATAACTTATTCGACCGCCAAAATGCATGCGTTTCTTTAGAAATGTGACACAGTTGGAGACCGTTTTGAAAGAAAAATCGCATTGGCCATTCGCGATGAGGTGATAGCTCTACTATATTTATGTCCCTCATTGTCCCCGTGTACCCCATGTGTAAGCTGCATGTAGTGTTAGGAACTGGGGATTTTTTGGTCAATAATCGGTAATGACGCATGTTTCACATACGTTCGGCAAGACAGGGAGTGCAGTGGCTCAATGGTAGAGTGCTTGACTCGAGACCCAGGGGCCGCGGGTTCGAGTCTCACTGGTGTCACTGCGTTGTGGTCCTTGAGCAAGACACATTTATCCTAGCTTAGTACTGGTTCAACACAGGAAGACCCGTCCCTGTTGAACTGAAAGATTGTTGATGGGACGTAAAGAATCAATTCAAACAAACAAACAAACAAACGTTCGGCAAGACGTACAGTTGATTCAAAGATAGATGAGAATCGATGTAAACAAAAATATGAACGAATCCAGGTAATGTGTATTTTATACAGGTTTATACCACTCTTGCCAACTTTAGCACGATATATCTCGTGATGTGCAAGGTCTACACTGATGTAGGTGGTATAAAATAGTTATACCATGGGTTGTCCACCTGTACGTAAGATAATCCACTCGCTAAAGCTCGTGGATTATCCCCATGTACAGGCGGACAACCCATGGTATAACTATTACATATTGAAATATATCTAGCCCCTAGTCTTTCTGAAGTTTCTCATATTATCGACAGCATTTATCACAACAAGCTAATTTTGAGTCTATCCGTCTGTTGCAAAGAACTGGCAGGCCTAAATGTTGTAAGTAATAGCTTTGGTGTCGTGATCTTTTGGGGAATTAAGCTGGGAGATAGTAAAATCTAACTTTTTAAATCACTTCCGCATTCCACGGAAGGTTGTTGACCTGTTTCGACATGTTGCGACCTGCTTCATCGATCGATTTGGCGTTGATGACGAAGAGTTCATCAACTTTCCCGGTTGGGACAAAGAGATAAATATGTTTACTAACTAATTCAACCAGCATCTACTTGTGGTAAGTTAATTTAACGGTAGAAAATCACTTTATTTCAGTCACACATTTCTTGAATCGATGTGCAATGCCTTTCGCCATTAAACTGTTTAGCGAGTTCTGATTGGTGTATCCATGGACGCTATAGGAAATTGAACCAATCGAATGACTCGTTATAAAGCTGTTCACGTGATCGCGTGTTTGGTTACTAACAACAACCAGCTTCTTATAAAAGGATGGAACATGCGAGCGGACGCTGTCGCAGCCTCCGGGCTTGAAAGCGACACATCGAAAACTCGAATTTGCGAGGCTAAGAAAGACCTTGAGAGAGGTACAAATTCGGTAGAATCGAATCTAGTAGCTATAGGCTTTAGAGATTCATAGATTCTCGAATTTGTACTCGAATTTTGGCTCATTGGATAGCTCAAACTTTGGGCTTTCCCAGTGTTTCGAATATTGCAACCTTAGCCTCGTTGGAATGATGAATGCCTCGTTTCGAATTTGAGTAAAGCCTCACTTCGAATTTGAGCTTGTGCTCCGAATTTTAAGGCTTCAGACCTTGCCTAACTAAATGGTTGTTTCTCTGTTGCATTGCGAATTTTGAGTAGATTTTAGACTACCAATTTTTAAGCTTAAATCAGATTTGTTAGTGATCAAAATTCGCAAGGCTTATAAATTTGAAAACAGAGCTTAAGTCCTTTCCATTGTTAAAGTTCCTTCAGAACTTTAACTCTTTAAATTTTATTATTAACCTCTAAAAGAGCTGGCTAGTTCTAGAAATGTGTGAGACTTTGCTGGTCTACTTTAAGAAATCTTTAGGTACATTGTGCCATAACTTGTTGACTGATCTGATTTGTATGTCCATGAAAAGTTTACCTGTTTATGTGTCATTGATAGCCTTCTTATTTGAATAAATGTATATTAAATGTCATTAAATCTTCTTTGTTAATGAAACCACTCTACAGAATCAGAGTCTAATCAAAACGAACCCTTGTAATGTTCCGACTCCTTTGCCTCGGCCTATTTATGATTAATCCTGACTATAGTTTTACACGAAAGAGTTTACAATTAGCAAGGGGGTCGGGACGTTACAGATTTGGTGTCAGAAGTGGGATTTGTTTTGAAAATTTTGATATGTTTATCAAATTGATTACAGATTAATTTTGGAATCGTCTATTGACATTCAAATTTATGCTGAGGTTAGCTATGAAATTGGAAAAGTGAAGAAAATTTGATTTTCTTGATTGACTTGTTCCAACCAGAAAACTAACTCAGTTGAAAATAGAAAATTAGCCTATATTAGACTCTGTTTTCTGGTGGTATAATTCTATATTTATTAAAATAAGGCTAAAATAGAATGGACTATAGATTGTCACTTTAAAGATTATGGAACTCAGATTGAAAATTTCAGACCTAGATCAATTTCATTGACCAATGAAGTTAAGACTACAGTAATAAGTCATTGATGTAGACTTTTCATGGTATATGTAGATAAGACAGAGACTTTATGAAAATTAAGTCATTCGCAGAGGCATATTAGTAACAAAGAAAACAATAACATAAATAACTTAATGAAAAGTAGATAAAATTCAAGCTTTCGAGGCTGCGACCGAAGGTAGACCAGATGCGTTTACTACATGCAATCATTCTGAGTATTGAGGTGATTTAACTATGATTTAGTGGTTGTAGGATAAGATTTCCTACAAATAACATTCAGAGTAATGTTCACATTCAAGAGTAATGTAGATAAGCCACTATAACTTAGTTGATGTTGTTGAAAGTAAGTGAAGAGTGAGGTAAACATTCACAGTAATGTTGACATTCAGAGAAATGTACAGAGTACCCACTTGAACTTAGTTATGTTGTAGAAAGGCAATGAGGGAAGAGTGTAGTAGACCATTGATATTTACCAAATAAAGGGACTCATTCAGAGAAATGAGTAGACAATTTTGATTTAACTGGTATTATAGATAAATTTTAATAGAATTTTAAAGTGAGTTCTTAGAGTGAGATAGAGTTAGGTAACCAGATATGTTTATTAGTACTGTACAGAAACTCATTCAAGAGTAATGAGAGGATAGACACATTTTTATTATTATTGTAGCTGATATTTTATGATTAGAATCCTATAGTAAGGAAGATTATATGTAGAACAGAGGTGTTTGCTACAGGCATAACTCATGTGGAGATATACAATTATTATTTAGTGGTATAGTAGGATTAGATTTCCTACAGATATAACCTTCAGAGTGAGGTTGACATTCAAAGTGATGTGGAGTAACCACTTTAAACTTTGTTGTAAATGGAGCAATGGGATCCGTGTTGTAAACAGGAGGACTTTCCTTTTAATTTAACATGTAATGTTGACAGAGTAAGGTGGTGATAAACCTTATGACTTAATTGATGTGGGAGTAGAATTTTATAATGAGTAGTTTCCCACAGAGTTGATTGATGGGAATAGAATTGCATAATGAGGAGTTTTATACTAATTTAACATTCAGAGTAATGTTGACACAGAAATGTTGAGATAAGCCATATGAGTTCATTGATAATGTGGGAATAGAATTGTTTAATGAGGAGTTACCCACAGGTGTAGAATTGTATAATGGGGAGATTTTCACGGATAGTTCTTCAGAGGTATGAAGACTTAAGCAGCTATGAAGTAGTTGGAAATATAAGATTATATGTATAGAACCTAAGAAGGAGGGTAGATTAAGAAAGGAATATTGTTGAAAGGTATGTGACACCAAAACCTCAGCCTCAATCCGGAAATGTCCAGAGATGATCCTAGGTCAGATAATGGCATAGGATTTGATGTTAACCTGAGGGTGGTTGAGAAGTGTGGAGTTACAGATTGGCAGAGAAAATTTGAACTTTAACCAGGTACCTCCAGAGCCGATTCTTGTAGGTCAGCTAATGACACAGGATTTGACGGTACCCTGGGATGAGTTGGAATGAAGTTCTAAGATTTAGATAATGCCCTTATAGGAGAGCTTTGAGTAGCTGATTGTGTTTTATAGAAGCTCTATATAGAGAATATAAGCCAGAGTGGAGTGAGGTAGCCCACCTGAGATTTGAAAACAATTAGATAACTTTTGTATAGATGGCAACTTTTTATATGCTATAGAATGTGTTGTATATCAAAATGGTAGAGTGATAATGGCATTTATCACTATAATGGCCAAAAGATGGAAGGGATAATAACCCATTATTCCTTAATTTTGGCATGATAACTGTATAAGTATAAACTTGATAATTGATATTGGCCAATTTAGAAAGAATATGTTACGGTATTCAGAATTGGCATGAAAACAGAAACCCGAAAACAGTAAACCCGAAAACAGTAAACACGAAAACAGTAAAACCGAAAACAGTAAACTGAAACTACGGCAAAGAAGTGATGGAGTACCACACCGAAAACATTGGTAATTAAATACTTTATCACAAACTATATTGAAACTCAAATTATGAGACATTTTGGTTTCATTCTCTTTAAATTACCATACATGCCATGAGGGAATCATTTATTCTTGTAAAATAACATTTTGGTGATGTTTTACAATTAAACAAATGGTTCTACACAATAATAAGTATGCACATTTATTAGAACTCTATGTTTAGAGTGATTTATTATTAATAAAAGTTTCATAAGGAAATATAAACTGGCATTTATGGTAAGCAAAAGAAAATAATAGTAATGGTAAAAATAGTCAAATTAAGATGGAAGAGTATGTTCCATAAACAATGCGATAGAATATAAATATTCATTTATACTGAACAATGAAGAATCATATAGTCATGCTATATTGAAACTCAAGTTATGAGACTTTGTGGTTTTATTCTCTTTAAATTACCATATATATGCCATGAGAGAATCATTTATTCTTGTAAAATAACATTTTGATGATGTTTTACAATTAAATAAATGGTTCTATTCAATAATGAGTATGCACATTTATTAGATCTCTATGTTGAGAGTAATTTTATTAAAACAATAGTTTCAGATCATTTGAAAATATGACCTGGCATTGATGGTAAGCAAAAGAAAATAATGGTAATGGTAAAGATAATCATTTAATAATAAAAAAAAAATATTATAATAAATAAATATCTGATTTTCACCACAAGTAGGGTTGAATAATTTAAATATCATGAAGTTCAGGATTGATGTATTCTGTGTTTGGGGACTGAGTAGCTAACAGTCAACAAATAAAGAATAATAACTTCCGGTAGGAAGCAACATGTAAATATCAGGTGATGCGGCTTACGGTTTAAATATATAATTTTGGAAATCCTAGGGTCTAGTTTCTCAGAAAGAAATTGGGGACCAATTTTTGAAAGGTGGGGGTATTGAAATATATCTAGCCCCTAGTCTTTCTGAAGTTTCTCATATTATCGACAGCATTTATCATAACAAGCTAATTTTGAGTCTATCCGTCTGTTGCAAAGAACTGGCAGGCCTAAATGTTGTAAGTAATAGCTTTGGTGTCGTGATCTTTTGGGGAATTAAGCTGGGAGATAGTAAAATCTAACTTTTTAAATCACTTCCGCATTCCACGGAAGGTTGTTGACCTGTTTCGACATGTTGCGACCTGCTTCATCGATCGATTTGGCGTTGATGACGAAGAGTTCATCAACTTTCCCGGTTGGGACAAAGAGATAAATATGTTTACTAACTAATTCAACCAGCATCTACTTGTGGTAAGTTAATTTAACGGTAGAAAATCACTTTATTTCAGTCACACATTTCTTGAATCGATGTGCAATGCCTTTCGCCATTAAACTGTTTAGCGAGTTCTGATTGGTGTATCCATGGACGCTATAGGAAATTGAACCAATCAAATGACTCGTTATAAAGCTGTTCACGTGATCGCGTGTTTGGTTACTAACAACAACCAGCTTCTTATAAAAGGATGGAACATGCGAGCGGACGCTGTCGCAGCCTCCGGGCTTGAAAGCGACACATCGAAAACTCGAATTTGCGAGGCTAAGAAAGACCTTGAGAGAGGTACAAATTCGGTAGAATCGAATCTAGTAGCTATAGGCTTTAGATTCATAGATTCTCGAATTTGTACTCGAATTTTGGCTCATTGGATAGCTCAAACTTTGGGCTTTCCCAGTGTTTCGAATATTGCAACCTTAGCCTCGTTGGAATGATGAATGCCTCGTTTCGAATTTGAGTAAAGCCTCACTTCGAATTTGAGCTTGTGCTCCGAATTTTAAGGCTTCAGACCTTGCCTAACTAAATGGTTGTTTCTCTGTTGCATTGCGAATTTTGAGTAGATTTTAGACTACCAATTTTTAAGCTTAAATCAGATTTGTTAGTGATCAAAATTCGCAAGGCTTATAAATTTGAAAACAGAGCTTAAGTCCTTTCCATTGTTAAAGTTCCTTCAGAACTTTAACTCTTTAAATTTTATTATTAACCTCTAAAAGAGCTGGCTAGTTCTAGAAATGTGTGAGACTTTGCTGGTCTACTTTAAGAAATCTTTAGGTACATTGTGCCATAACTTGTTGACTGATCTGATTTGTATGTCCATGAAAAGTTTACCTGTTTATGTGTCATTGATAGCCTTCTTATTTGAATAAATGTATATTAAATGTCATTAAATCTTCTTTGTTAATGAAACCACTCTACAGAATCAGAGTCTAATCAAAACGAACCCTTGTAATGTTCCGACTCCTTTGCCTCGGCCTATTTATGATTAATCCTGACTATAGTTTTACACGAAAGAGTTTACAATTAGCAAGGGGGTCGGGACGTTACAGATTTGGTGTCAGAAGTGGGATTTGTTTTGAAAATTTTGATATGTTTATCAAATTGATTACAGATTAATTTTGGAATCGTCTATTGACATTCAAATTTATGCTGAGGTTAGCTATGAAATTGGAAAAGTGAAGAAAATTTGATTTTCTTGATTGACTTGTTCCAACCAGAAAACTAACTCAGTTGAAAATAGAAAATTAGCCTATATTAGACTCTGTTTTCTGGTGGTATAATTCTATATTTATTAAAATAAGGCTAAAATAGAATGGACTATAGATTGTCACTTTAAAGATTATGGAACTCAGATTGAAAATTTCAGACCTAGATCAATTTCATTGACCAATGAAGTTAAGACTACAGTAATAAGTCATTGATGTAGACTTTTCATGGTATATGTAGATAAGACAGAGACTTTATGAAAATTAAGTCATTCGCAGAGGCATATTAGTAACAAAGAAAACAATAACATAAATAACTTAATGAAAAGTAGATAAAATTCAAGCTTTCGAGGCTGCGACCGAAGGTAGACCAGATGCGTTTACTACATGCAATCATTCTGAGTATTGAGGTGATTTAACTATGATTTAGTGGTTGTAGGATAAGATTTCCTACAAATAACATTCAGAGTAATGTTCACATTCAAGAGTAATGTAGATAAGCCACTATAACTTAGTTGATGTTGTTGAAAGTAAGTGAAGAGTGAGGTAAACATTCACAGTAATGTTGACATTCAGAGAAATGTACAGAGTACCCACTTGAACTTAGTTATGTTGTAGAAAGGCAATGAGGGAAGAGTGTAGTAGACCATTGATATTTACCAAATAAAGGGACTCATTCAGAGAAATGAGTAGACAATTTTGATTTAACTGGTATTATAGATAAATTTTAATAGAATTTTAAAGTGAGTTCTTAGAGTGAGATAGAGTTAGGTAACCAGATATGTTTATTAGTACTGTACAGAAACTCATTCAAGAGTAATGAGAGGATAGACACATTTTTATTATTATTGTAGCTGATATTTTATGATTAGAATCCTATAGTAAGGAAGATTATATGTAGAACAGAGGTGTTTGCTACAGGCATAACTCATGTGGAGATATACAATTATTATTTAGTGGTATAGTAGGATTAGATTTCCTACAGATATAACCTTCAGAGTGAGGTTGACATTCAAAGTGATGTGGAGTAACCACTTTAAACTTTGTTGTAAATGGAGCAATGGGATCCGTGTTGTAAACAGGAGGACTTTCCTTTTAATTTAACATGTAATGTTGACAGAGTAAGGTGGTGATAAACCTTATGACTTAATTGATGTGGGAGTAGAATTTTATAATGAGTAGTTTCCCACAGAGTTGATTGATGGGAATAGAATTGCATAATGAGGAGTTTTATACTAATTTAACATTCAGAGTAATGTTGACACAGAAATGTTGAGATAAGCCATATGAGTTCATTGATAATGTGGGAATAGAATTGTTTAATGAGGAGTTACCCACAGGTGTAGAATTGTATAATGGGGAGATTTTCACGGATAGTTCTTCAGAGGTATGAAGACTTAAGCAGCTATGAAGTAGTTGGAAATATAAGATTATATGTATAGAACCTAAGAAGGAGGGTAGATTAAGAAAGGAATATTGTTGAAAGGTATGTGACACCAAAACCTCAGCCTCAATCCGGAAATGTCCAGAGATGATCCTAGGTCAGATAATGGCATAGGATTTGATGTTAACCTGAGGGTGGTTGAGAAGTGTGGAGTTACAGATTGGCAGAGAAAATTTGAACTTTAACCAGGTACCTCCAGAGCCGATTCTTGTAGGTCAGCTAATGACACAGGATTTGACGGTACCCTGGGATGAGTTGGAATGAAGTTCTAAGATTTAGATAATGCCCTTATAGGAGAGCTTTGAGTAGCTGATTGTGTTTTATAGAAGCTCTATATAGAGAATATAAGCCAGAGTGGAGTGAGGTAGCCCACCTGAGATTTGAAAACAATTAGATAACTTTTGTATAGATGGCAACTTTTTATATGCTATAGAATGTGTTGTATATCAAAATGGTAGAGTGATAATGGCATTTATCACTATAATGGCCAAAAGATGGAAGGGATAATAACCCATTATTCCTTAATTTTGGCATGATAACTGTATAAGTATAAACTTGATAATTGATATTGGCCAATTTAGAAAGAATATGTTACGGTATTCAGAATTGGCATGAAAACAGAAACCCGAAAACAGTAAACCCGAAAACAGTAAACACGAAAACAGTAAAACCGAAAACAGTAAACTGAAACTACGGCAAAGAAGTGATGGAGTACCACACCGAAAACATTGGTAATTAAATACTTTATCACAAACTATATTGAAACTCAAATTATGAGACATTTTGGTTTCATTCTCTTTAAATTACCATACATGCCATGAGGGAATCATTTATTCTTGTAAAATAACATTTTGGTGATGTTTTACAATTAAACAAATGGTTCTACACAATAATAAGTATGCACATTTATTAGAACTCTATGTTTAGAGTGATTTATTATTAATAAAAGTTTCATAAGGAAATATAAACTGGCATTTATGGTAAGCAAAAGAAAATAATAGTAATGGTAAAAATAGTCAAATTAAGATGGAAGAGTATGTTCCATAAACAATGCGATAGAATATAAATATTCATTTATACTGAACAATGAAGAATCATATAGTCATGCTATATTGAAACTCAAGTTATGAGACTTTGTGGTTTTATTCTCTTTAAATTACCATATATATGCCATGAGAGAATCATTTATTCTTGTAAAATAACATTTTGATGATGTTTTACAATTAAATAAATGGTTCTATTCAATAATGAGTATGCACATTTATTAGATCTCTATGTTGAGAGTAATTTTATTAAAACAATAGTTTCAGATCATTTGAAAATATGACCTGGCATTGATGGTAAGCAAAAGAAAATAATGGTAATGGTAAAGATAATCATTTAATAATAAAAAAAAAATATTATAATAAATAAATATCTGATTTTCACCACAAGTAGGGTTGAATAATTTAAATATCATGAAGTTCAGGATTGATGTATTCTGTGTTTGGGGACTGAGTAGCTAACAGTCAACAAATAAAGAATAATAACTTCCGGTAGGAAGCAACATGTAAATATCAGGTGATGCGGCTTACGGTTTAAATATATAATTTTGGAAATCCTAGGGTCTAGTTTCTCAGAAAGAAATTGGGGACCAATTTTTGAAAGGTGGGGGTATTGAAATATATCTAGCCCCTAGTCTTTCTGAAGTTTCTCATATTATCGACAGCATTTATCATAACAAGCTAATTTTGAGTCTATCCGTCTGTTGCAAAGAACTGGCAGGCCTAAATGTTGTAAGTAATAGCTTTGGTGTCGTGATCTTTTGGGGAATTAAGCTGGGAGATAGTAAAATCTAACTTTTTAAATCACTTCCGCATTCCACGGAAGGTTGTTGACCTGTTTCGACATGTTGCGACCTGCTTCATCGATCGATTTGGCGTTGATGATGAAGAGTTCATCAACTTTCCCGGTTGGGACAAAGAGATAAATATGTTTACTAACTAATTCAACCAGCATCTACTTGTGGTAAGTTAATTTAACGGTAGAAAATCACTTTATTTCAGTCACACATTTCTTGAATCGATGTGCAATGCCTTTCGCCATTAAACTGTTTAGCGAGTTCTGATTGGTGTATCCATGGACGCTATAGGAAATTGAACCAATCAAATGACTCGTTATAAAGCTGTTCACGTGATCGCGTGTTTGGTTACTAACAACAACCAGCTTCTTATAAAAGGATGGAACATGCGAGCGGACGCTGTCGCAGCCTCCGGGCTTGAAAGCGACACATCGAAAACTCGAATTTGCGAGGCTAAGAAAGACCTTGAGAGAGGTACAAATTCGGTAGAATCGAATCTAGTAGCTATAGGCTTTAGTGATTCATAGATTCTCGAATTTGTACTCGAATTTTGGCTCATTGGATAGCTCAAACTTTGGGCTTTCCCAGTGTTTCGAATATTGCAACCTTAGCCTCGTTGGAATGATGAATGCCTCGTTTCGAATTTGAGTAAAGCCTCACTTCGAATTTGAGCTTGTGCTCCGAATTTTAAGGCTTCAGACCTTGCCTAACTAAATGGTTGTTTCTCTGTTGCATTGCGAATTTTGAGTAGATTTTAGACTACCAATTTTTAAGCTTAAATCAGATTTGTTAGTGATCAAAATTCGCAAGGCTTATAAATTTGAAAACAGAGCTTAAGTCCTTTCCATTGTTAAAGTTCCTTCAGAACTTTAACTCTTTAAATTTTATTATTAACCTCTAAAAGAGCTGGCTAGTTCTAGAAATGTGTGAGACTTTGCTGGTCTACTTTAAGAAATCTTTAGGTACATTGTGCCATAACTTGTTGACTGATCTGATTTGTATGTCCATGAAAAGTTTACCTGTTTATGTGTCATTGATAGCCTTCTTATTTGAATAAATGTATATTAAATGTCATTAAATCTTCTTTGTTAATGAAACCACTCTACAGAATCAGAGTCTAATCAAAACGAACCCTTGTAATGTTCCGACTCCTTTGCCTCGGCCTATTTATGATTAATCCTGACTATAGTTTTACACGAAAGAGTTTACAATTAGCAAGGGGGTCGGGACGTTACAATATTACATTAACTGCCTCAAACTGCAGTATTTCATTGACCGTTATAACCTGTTTCAATGGAAAAAATACAATGTGGTATAGTCTGATTATTTTGCATCTTTGAAACATCAGTACGAGCAATCTGTGGGGTGAACGGAATTTTTTTATACTTTGTCACACTTGCATTTGCATGGGGAGAATAAAGGAAGGTGATATAATTTAGGATTTATCATGATTTCAGGAGTCAGGCACGTCGTTTTGAAAAAAAAAAAGATCCATGTATAACTTAGAAGTTTGAATTATACTAACAATTAAACTCCACCTCAAATGTTTTAGACCTGTTTTTGCGATGATTTTTACCACGTCATTTTTTCGAAATCCTTATCCCGATGAAAAGTATTCAGAAACATCCCTGCCAACTTCTCAAAACAGTTCCAACATCCAAGATGATGATGTTACATCTGTGCATAGATGCAAGCAAAGCACAAATATAACAAGTCAAAGATGTCAATCAAAATGTTACATTGTACCGCCACAATTCACTTGTTAAAGCGATGTATTATATGGCTTGTTCAAATATATTGGAAATCGCGCCTGATTCGCACGTGCGTTCAGCTAGTGGGGATTCGCACGTGCGTTAAGCTAGTGGGATCATCCCGGAACCGTAAATTTTAGAACAACTGCAAAGGAAAATGGCACGTTGTGCAAAAACCCAAACTTTGTTCGTACAAATGAGCCTGTCTGACGTTGATTCTGTGCATGCACGGAAAATTCTGGGCATACAAATGGCAGTTTTATCACTTTCATGTTATACACAACCTTTGAATAACAGGATTTTCATCGTTCACGATTTTTTTTGACAATACCTCTTTCTGACACGCCCATACGAATTTTACCCGTCAATAAAACAAACTTTGAAATGTTAAACGAATTCAATTAATTGCAAATTTTTTATCTAAATACAGTTGAATCTCGTTAATTCGAAGTCCTAGGGGCTAGAGGTTTTATTTCGAATTATCGAAAATTCTAATTATAGGTAGGTAGAAATAAAAGATATATAGCCCCCAGAAATTATAATGATTATTTTTTTCTTATCGAATATATGTTTTGTGTGCATAAAAGAAACGTCTCAGGGAGATGTTTCTTTTACACACCAGAACATATATTATTATAGAAAGTTATCAAAATAGATCATGAATAGGTCCTATACTCTGAATTCAGTCTGTCCCAAATTTATTTCGAATTAGCCAGTATTTCGAAAAATCGGAGCTCGAATTTTTGAGGTTTTACTGTACACAAAATCTGTACGTGTAACAAACACCAGACCTTTAGGAGAAGTTGGCGGAAAGTCTTCTCTACAGCTTTATCGTTAACACATTTTGCTAAATTGAAGATAAAAACGTTATTGCGAAAGAATAGCAGCTGGATTTTATTCATGTCGTATAATAACTTATTTTCAGGATTGAGTAATTGAGATTTGCTGTCGTGGTAGAGATCTTGACACGAGACCGAGTGTCCGTGGGTTCAAGCCTTACAGGCGCTACAGCGTTGTGACTTGAGCAAGACACATTAATCCTAGCTTAGTAATGGTTTTACCCAGTAAGACCCGTCCCTACATAATTGAAAGATTGTTGATATGACTCATGGAAAACAAGGTTTTACTGTTATCACTATTTAATTCCGTCCATCAAAAATGTTCGTTGTGTGTAAATGCTTAGTGTAAGTCCCATTATCATATTTTGACAAGCCTGCCCCACTTTAGCGAGGCGGGGAGATTCAAAAATAGCAGCTTACCATCGGTCCAGCAATATGCAATTACCTTTCGCCGTTGGCCGATAGTGGTTAGCTTTAACGTTCTTTCTGGGACTTTATCAAAAACGAAATGCCCATGAAACTTCTACGCTGTCTTTAATTTGAGCGGGCAGTATCAGGGAAGGTTCTGACTAGTCTGTTCGAATGCTCAATCTACTTTGCACCTGCGCTGGTCGCCAATGATAAAAAACATAAATATCTTCTGAGCTGACTTAACCCTTAATGCGCCAATCGCAACAAAA
Source organism: Loripinus fragilis (assembly GCA_964019695.1). Taxonomy (NCBI): domain Eukaryota; kingdom Metazoa; phylum Mollusca; class Bivalvia; order Lucinida; family Lucinidae; genus Loripinus; species Loripinus fragilis. The sequence continues at coordinate 97,254,572 of OZ026522.1, forward strand.
CTCGTCTGCTTTCTCGTCTGCTGAAATGTTTAAGAAGCCTCTATGGAAAACAGTGTGGACCCAGATAAGACTGCTCTTATAGGAGCACTCTGTTCTGGGTCCACACTGTTTGCTTCTATACTAAATTCGTCAGTAATGCTAGGAAATTATTTGCAGCAGATGACTTCAGCAGACGACATTTTCAGATGCATTTTTTTCTTGGCGCTTTAAGGGTAAAATATTAGAGCATCACTCTACAATAAGTTACCGCGTCTGGGAAACCCAACTATATCCTACATATATATAAGCATGGGTATTTAAGATCAGTCAGAATGACAAGCTCCTGTCTGAAAGTCACGAGACTACCGAAAAATGACCACTCTGCATTCAATTGCATAAATGCGTTACGATTGTGTTATCCATCGCATCAGTAATATTGTGTGCATACAGTTTTAATACACTTTTTCTCGGACCCGCGAAGCGTGGTCGGCAGAGTTCTATTTATAGTCTGACTTCTATGGACTAGTCTTGAGGGTGACCCGGGGGGGGGGGGGGCTCATGAGTCATGAGTTTGAACCCTTGTACAATTTTGTTGAAATTATTTTCTCTCTTCTACTGATTCTGATGAGAGTATTTAGTAAGTAACCCTTTGTAAAGCAGCAGTATAGGATACATTGACCGCTACCATGATATGACTAAAATTGATGACAATTACATGGACATAAAGCCTCAAACAAACATGCTCATTTCAGAGGGTTGGCGGGCGTATCGCCATGATAGACTGTTTATCGAGGTTCATAATACATTTTGGCACAAATTTGGGTGCAATACACACTTGTTTAACATAAATTTGTTAACCAAACTTAGCGACGTCTTTGGCGTTACATTGCAATGTAAATGACGTTACTTTTTGCGCAAAATTAACAGAGGTTCCTTGTCTTTAGAAACCCATAGTTTTCACAATTTAAGCACTAGGCAGATAAAATTTCGATTTTTCTCAATGAAATAAACCATATAAACATATTTTAAGTCAGTATGCATTTCTATGGCAGGGCCGATTTCACCCCTTCGTGAACCTAGCCCTTTTCCTCCTGGGCTTCTTCCACGATTGCACATACATCATTGAACGATTCGAAATGATTTGACAGTTCGGTATCCTCAAATTTACACCCATTTAAAGATACCGACATACCCCACCCACCCTGATTACTATAGTCTGGTAATAAAATTCAACATCTTAGGCCTTTCAAAGTTTCAATCTTTACGCCCGGTTTTGTTGGAAGAGGCCAAGGGCATACACAAGTGACAGATTATGCATAAATTACGCTCATATCACGTGTCTTTTGTATTTTGCAAGTGACGTTAACGTAAATTTTTAAGACGTTCTCGAGCACATGACAGCATATCTCCTGCCATGATTTACATCAAAACGTCTTCCCCACATGATTGTCAGTGTATGTTGTCAATATTAGTTATGAAAGCTTGCATAAAGGTAACTTATGGAGATGTTCTATAAAGAAGCTGTAAATTGATGTTCAAAGTTGACGTTTGTTTTCGAAATATTGAAGTTATCACTTACTTTTAATTAGAAAAAATATATAAACTCTGTTGCTGATATGGTGTCATACACACCTCAGTTTTAAACACAAATATAATTAAAAAGGTTCAACTGACTGTGCAGAAAGATACTGGATGCTGTATGTACCCATGCGAAGTCATCAGCAGTGTCGCGTAGATAGTGCAGTCAAATAAACGTCTGGTATTTACCAATTCTGGGTTGCACATTAAAACCTGCGAGTAACTTTCCAATCGCATAAAAGTGCAAAAATATGGTGATGCGTTTTCAAAGTCCTTTAGTATAAAACCATTATTATCTGTGTGCTTATCACTTCTATAAGTATATTCGCCAGGTCCTGACTTACAAAGAGTAAAAATGAAGCTTTTGGCAGTAGCCTGTCTACTGGTTGTAACGCTAACAGCTCGTGAAAGTTTAGCACAAGCTGCAGCTTCGGGTGATGGAACATCTGCAATTATTTCTGCTGGACTCAATCTAGCCGGCGGCATAGTTCAAGGGCTCAATCGTAAGTTTTTGAAGTTTACCTCATACCAACACACCAACGTTTAGTTATTAAGATCCCACGAATTGACGTGCCAGAAAGGCTTTAAACGCATAGAGAGAATCTTACATGGGTGCTCATGTTTTATTGAATTTATTAAACGATCGCGCGAGTTGACGAAAAGTGATACCATACGAGGTTTGTCGAGCATTTTATCGCCTTTTTCGCAACGAGTTTAATAAATGCAATAAAATAGAAGCACATATGTTTGATTGTATTTATCTCATGGCAATAAAATTACTTACAAATCGCATATTTGGCATGAAAACGGCTATTTTGTGTCACCTTTCAATGTCATAACGGACGTCATAACGCAACATTACGGAATCTACAACCTCCTCCCCCACCCACAAATACAAGGTAATCGCAAATTGTATCTGTAGAAATACATCTCCTGGCCTCGAGGTTATAAAACTTGAGTTCATTCTCAGACTCAAAATAAAGCGCAATTAATGGCTGCTTGCGGACCTCGTACTAACTTGTTTTTTCCCAAAACTCCAACAGCAGCACGAATGTTGATGGTATGAGGAAGGTGTGCTTGCCATTCATTTGTTAACTTTTGCGTTCTTATTTTAAGCTACAACCTCTACTTATTTTAGTACTTTAAGCATTTCGGTAAATAGCCTAGGAAAATCCGAGGATTTTCACAGCAACGAACAAATATTAGACATGACACCCCAAACCAACAAAATCGACTTCCTATCAATTTGTAACTAGTGACACCAGACAGCTGCTCTTATTGTCGTAATGCACAGTCAAATTCTCTTCTGTGCCGTAGTGTTCCCCCGTTAACTTTTCGAGGCAAAGTCGACTCGACGATGAATAATATAATGCTTGTGAATATTTATATTGAAAGTTCATATTAAATGTTTATGGTGGTATTACCAGTTAATGTGAGGCATTAGACTACTGTGAGAAGCGCGGTGGCTCAGTGGGAGAGTTCCTGGCTCGAGATCAAGGGTTTGCATGTTCAATCCTCACCTGAGGCACTGCATTGTGTCTTTGAGCAAGACACACTTTATCCTCTGCTTAGTTATAGTTTATGGGCCGTCGCGACATGACTGAAAAATGTTGACCGTACAATTCAGGCAAAAAGTAAGCTATTCTTATATGATGGTCGTTCATCTTTTTCAGTTTTCTCCGTAATCGTCCAATATAAAATACTGTCTTTACCCTTTTTCAAAGAGTGTTGTTTCCAATGGAATTTTACGATAACTATTAATGCTATTGATAAACTGCTTCCAATTTTGAAGTGTGTGTGTTTTCAGATTTGGTAGAGACTACCTACGGGAGAGGTAGTGGGCGTACTCCAGATAAAGGTTCTTGTCCATCGGGTCTACGAGACGACGGTACAAGCTGCTGGAGGGATGCTCATATATACGGAAAGGGGTGTTGCTGCATTTTGGGGCGCTGTTGTAATAAATGCCCCAGTGGTTACCATGACGACGGATGCACGTGCAGGAGAACTGGTGTCGGGATTGTAGTCACTCTCGGTCAAAGGAAACAATGTAGGAGTGGCGAAGAAAAATATGGAGCGCTTTGTTACCCGAAATGTAAAGAAGGCTATGTACCTCAAGGTTGTTGTATTTGCAAAAAGATTTAACTTCAAAATAACACTTTGTACGCAAATCTTGGAAACTTTCCGAAGGATAGTTTTGCTTTCAAATTTAGGTGAAAGTGTTTTATAAACATTGACTGGTCACAAGTCATGAAATTATGAAGTAAAATGCTAGCTATAAAATTACAAAAAATACAAAAGTCTTTGCCAGTGTTTGGTCCCTTAAACACATTGGCGCATTTTGTATTCAAACAAACATGTTACTTCATTTTGGCAGGATAACTTATTGTGAATTTATGTTTACGACAATACGACGAACAGCCAGTGACTTCAATTAATATTACCAATGCATTTCTAACCTCTTTCTCGTTTTTTGTACTTTGTCCTTTTTATTTGAATTAGCATGTGCCAGTGTATCTTACACTGTAAACTCACTATTATTCGCAGGGGGTTGACGTCGATACATCAAAGGAAATTTCGTGTACTGTTTGCTTATGAGAAACCAAATAAGATAACATAATACTTCACGAATCTCCACGATGATACATGTGCCACAATCACGCTATTTTTCATTTTATGACAATGTTCGTACATGAAACAATAATTTCCTATCATGTGCAGATAATAAAATATGCTTACCGACCAGGGCCCGGAATGCCAATGCCTCCTTAGAGTTAAGGAAGTCTTAAGTTAAGTATTGATTTTTCAGGATTCGAAAAATAACGTTTAAAACTGAGTAATATCAAAATAGTTTCATTTTTTCTATAGGTCACATTGATAGCATTGATCACAAGTACTGCATCGATCCAGGCATTTTACTTAGCATTTATTATATAGCATGATGAAATATCAATACTTAACTTAAGTCTTCCTTAACTTTAAGGAAGCATTGTAATTCAAGGCACATGAGTCAAAAGTCAATGTTTAAGATAGTAATTTATAAATGAATCACATTTCAAAAGATCATTTTGTAAGCAAACATGAGACGACGCGTGGGAGCACAGTGGCTCAGTGGCAGAGTGCTTGACTCGAGACCGAGGGACCGCGGGTTCGAGCCCCACCGACGTCACTGCGTTGTGGTCCTTGAACAAGACACATTTATCCTAGCTTAGGACTGGTTCAACCCAGGAGGACCCGTCCCTGTTTAACTGAAATATTGAAAGACTGAAAGATTGTTGATGGGACGTAATGAATCAAATAAAACAAAAATCAGACGCCGCGTTCTATGGTGTATTTTCGGGTAAGCACTGTTTGCCGATTTCCCAAAAAATTGAGGCCATGCTTATATCGGCTTAAGGAATGTACAGCTTATCTAACGCCCCCTAACACTGACTTAACAGGTACATGTATTTTGATTCAACCTGGTCCCGAGGTTATAAAACTTTAAAACCTTTGTATGTTTAACTCAACTGTGCACGGAATTTCAACTGCTCATAAAAACTAAAATACCGACATATAAAATACGCTTCTAGCTTTAAGTATCTCACATGCTATCAAATAATAAAATGCCAACAATTGTTCACATTTTAACATTCATGAGCAGGGTAAATTTCGTGCTTAGCTGAGTTGAGCATGAAAAAAGTTTATAACCTCGGAGGAGAGAGCTCAATATTTCCCAAGGACAAGAATATGAAAATAAAATACCAAAATGTTCTTGAGTATGACCAGGAAATGCAAAAAAAAACACATTTTGCAGACCAGCCGACGGAACCAGGAGATAGATACACCAATGTAGTGTTCCTAGAGTCATAACTCTTCCTAGAGACATTTTCTATATGCCATACAGTAAAACCTGTGTAAAACGACCATTAAAAACTAGACAAAAGAAAGATTTTAAATGGTGGCAAATGGTAGGCTAATGAAGGTCGGTGTGGCTCTTGGTGTCCCCTCCAGTCTACAAATTCCTTTCTTGAGGAAGAGAGAGAGAGAGCTCGTAACTAAGCTTTATTGACCAGTAAAAATACCAAAATCACATACTGAAGACCGGCCGACGGAACCAGGAGATATATACACCAACGTAGTATTCCTAGAGTCATGACTCTTCCTGGAGACATTTTCTATATGCCATACAGTAAAACCTGTGTAAAACGACCATTAAAAACTAGACAAAACAAAGATTTTAATAGTGGCAAATGGTAGGCGGTAGGCTAATGCAGGTCGGTGTGGCTCTTGGTGTCCCCTCTAGTCTACCAATTCCTTTCTTGATGAAGAGAGAGAGCTCGTAACTAAGCTTTATTGACCAATAAAAATACCAAAATCACATACTGCAGACCCTCTCACGGCACCAGGAGATAGATACACCAACGTAGTATTCCTAGAGTCATGACTCTTCCTAGAGACATTTTCTATATGTCAACGTAGTATTCCTAGATTCATGACTCTTCCTAGAGACATTTTCTATATGTCATACAGTAAAACCTGTGTAAAACGACCATTAAAAACTAGACAAAACAAAGATTTTAAATGGTGGCAAATGGTATGCTAATGAAGGTCAGTGTGGCTCTTGGTGTCCCCTCTAGTCTACCAATCCCTTTCTTGAGGAAGAGAGAGCTCGTTACTAGGCATTTATGGTTTGTGGCTCTATATTCTCTGTATTATTACAGCTATACCATTTTAGGGGAGGCTGCTTGCAGCCATATAACATCATTTTCCCTTTCCATATTTCAACCAATTAGGAAAAGTTAGAAATTTCAATTTTTGAGTAGCTGCTAAAATATGAAGATCTCATTGGTTAATTATCAGACTGTCCATACAAACTCATTCTGAAGAACAACATTTACTGAAAACAAATGCAAAGTCTAGGGATACAGACTGATAGCTATGTAAAGGTGATATAATCTTTCCGTAAAATACTTGTTTTTAAGCTTTTATTTATGGAAGTATTAAACAAATCAACTATTTTAAAGGGTAAAGATCACGTATATAACGTATGTAGCATGAAATAATGTAAGTAACACTTAAAAAGCCATTTCGCAATAAAATTAACAAATAAAAGCTTGAAAACAAGTATTTTACTATGTCTAAGAGAACTTAAGCATTGGCATCAAAATATTATTTAACATCTTGTTAACGTATATCATTTTGATGTTATATGAAAACGCGACAATTCTGAGAGGGCTAACACATCCGATTGTATGTCATATATGTATATTGTAGTATCAGGAAATCATATTTGCTGGCAGTAGGATCTAAAGCCACCCCAAGGTCTATTAGTTCTAAATAGAAACGCCAGTATATGCCTAGCGTAAATAGATACATTGCCCACCTGCAACTTGACTTTTTGGGTTTGCTAAAATTAGGCTTTCTCAGCTAGAGACGATGACCAAATATCACATTTGAATCTGGAACCACGATAACCTTATACAAAGAACAGTAAAGCCTGTGTATAACAGCCACTGTAAACAATACCGAAAATTGGTTTTCAAAGTAAGTAAGGGTGCAAAGATCAGGAATCGATACAATCAAGTACCAACTTATTGCTTAATGCAGGTCAAAAGTATTGCAGAATGCTCCTAGGGGGGAGCATTCTGTAATACTTTCGACCTTCATTAGGCTACCATTTGTCATTAAGATCTTTGCTTTGTATAGTTTTGAGTGGCCGTTTTACGCAGGTTTCACTGTACGTTAGTCAGTGTCAGCTAGCTCAAAGTTAATTATTATGGACAGCTCAACAACAAATCAACTCTTTAATAAAAAAATATCACGTTTTAAAGCTTATTTATTTTCTACGTTTTAAAGCGTATTTGTTTTCTATATTTACAACATCTTTGATACAGGGGAACATTGTAGAGGATTGCCTCGCCTTGTTCGCTCAGAGAAAACAGTATTTTGACGATCTTAGATCCTTAATTGTTAACTGTGTGGGAATAAAGCAATGGGAATTAACATTTAATACTAAGGAAATCATAGTAAGATTGATCCTAGACTGTTCAAGCTTAGCATGTCTAGCTGGGAAAAGGAGTTTGTAACAATTGTGAAGACAACTACTGAGATGTGCCATAGAATCCACATTACCCGGCTGCACAAGTTGAATCAGTGATGGGATAATTAAAAAACGCCACGACAATGATCCACGCCGTCTCTTAAGAAATATATACATAAGTTAACCGGAGTTGTAAATATTGAGGAACCACACGCCATCACAGATTAAGTGCACTAGTTAACATTTACATAGTATAAGTTTTATGATTTTACTCAGGAAGATTACAGACAGAAGTCTGGGGTTTATACCTCTGCAAGAACTTCAAAATCTTTGACGAGATTCCATCATGGCCAGTTGCCTTTTAAACAAGCAGTCGGCCTATCTGCTTATTGACAAATTCCCCATCAACAGGTTTGTAATGGAGGTCTGACTGCACTGTTAGATTTTCCTTTATTTTCATAAGACTTGGGTGTTCATCGTTAATGGGGATAGAATTTTCTCCTATATATTTTGCTACCCTTACGAAAAAATCATTAAAAATGTTACAAACTTCTTGCTGGTCATTAATCAACTTATCATTTTCAAGTAAAATTGTGTCTTTTTGAATAAAACTTCCTTTATTTGTTAAAAAGGGTGTAACCTTGAAGCCACCGACACAACGTTCAATAAAATACTGATTAACAGATCTGCGTTTCAATTTAGTGACAAGATTCGTTTGTTGTCTGATTTTTTCCCAATTGCTAGCAGATCTGTAATTCTGAAATTTATTAAAAAGCATTCTTTTCTTACAAACATCTTGTTTTAAAGTTTTATTTATATATGGCACAGGTTTTGAAAGACATTTTTTTCTTTTTTCAATGGGGTATATTTATCTGTAACCTGAGAAAGAGTGTTGGTAAATGTTTCATACATTTCATTGACATCTCTGTTTTCTGAAAAGTTTGAAACACCTAACCTGTCATTTTAATTCATGATTAAAATTTCCAACATCAAATTTCCTGAAACTTCTATAGGTCCGCCACCTCGGTTTACACAAAGGTATATCGAGTTTCATCTGAACCCCAATGAGATTGTGAACATCACTTAGACCACATCCAAAATAAAATGATTTACCTACATAAGAGGTATTATTAGTTAAAATGACATCGACAAGTGAAGGTTTAACAAGTAGGTCCCTTGATCATATTGCTAAGGTCAAACACATCACACACATTGTTTAATCGGCTACCTTTAGATTTTTCATTGAATTTACTTTCTTTGGCCTGTCTGCCAGTGTCTTATTGTTGGTCCTCTGCTGGGGGTCATAAAACATTTTCTGAGGCTTAAGGGTGAGGTTGGCGCCGTTAAACTGGTTTAAGCCCTCCAGTAAGATATTTTACTGACCGTTCCAAGGCGGTTCTTCTTTTGTGGATATTTTATGTTTTTGTTCTGTCTTGTGTTTGCTATGTCTTTGTGCGTGTCTGTTTATATGTGCTTTGTGGTCACCTGCTTGGAAAGGGCTGACCTCTTGGCTCTCGTTTGTGGCGTCTACTGTGAGTTTGTCACTTTCCCATTGATATCCTGGGTCAGGTGTGGTACTTGATTGTATCGATTCCTGATCTTTGCACCCTTACTTACTTTGTCTTGCCAACCAAGTGCTATGAATCCTTTCTTCATGAACGATTTCCTCACTTCCTGTGGCTAAGGCACCTAGCAAGCCTGGATGATATAACGCATGTTACAAAATTCGTTAGAAGTGTAAGCCGTGACCTCTGTGGGGCAATGGGGGATCAATGAATCGACTGTCAAACATCTGAACTATTTTACAATAGAATCATATTTGTGTTTTTGTATTGGTATGATGTGAAGGTTTACTCTGGTTTGGTTTCACTGTACATGCACTTCGACATACATGTACATAGTCGTGAAACATCATTGAGTACTTTGCGGCCACATGCTTGGCACAGGAATCACGTGACCTAGTCAGTACATTGCCTTTAAAGGTTAGTCCAATGATTCCACTAGATCCTATTAAAACTTTGTATTCTGCTGCTTAGACCGCACACTTAAACCAGACAGAATTGAACTTGCCCTCTGACAGTTTTACAGTTTATTAGCCTTCATGGAAACAAATAATCACCCTGCATTTGATGGATTCGATATGATATACATGTTGCTTGTAAACATCAGGAAATAGTTCCTCCTTTGCAAACTGATGCACATCTCAAAGACAGAGCCTAGTTGGGGAGATGAATAGTTTAAAAGGAAGCAGTATCATCTCCAGCAGGTCATTCCAGAAGAAATAGATATTCTCTTGTACCCGAACCTCAATAGCAGGTTAATCCGTATAACTTCACAAAAACGACCAGTTATCTGTTCATTTCTGTGTCTGATTCATAGTCAGGAATCCTCTTAGAACTCATGCAAATGACAATGGACATCATCAGAGAAAGTTATGTTGATCTTGCCGTACCACTTTTAAAAACTGTATAGAAAAGGTTAGTTTAAAAGTAAGTGAGTACGACCAGCAACTGCCACAATCACACGTTTCAGACCAACCCACAGCACGGCGAGGAAGAGGCAAAGCATGATAACAGCCTCATGGCAACGCTCGTAAAGCTTTGTCACACTTTTATTCAGACAAGTTTTGTTTTACACTGCTAACAGCAGAGACATCAAAAATAGTGAGTATGATCAGGAAATACCACACTTACAAACTGCAGACAGAATCAAATTCAAATGACAGTTCTCTGAGTCCCGCCTCACAATGAAGGTATCCAATGAAAGCTAAAACCTGCTATGAGAAGGTGCATTCCACCTCCACGTGGAAAGATATATTGCATATACATAGGTTTAGCCGAAGTGATTTCTAAAGCTTTCATTAATAAACCCATATCAAAATATGCAGATGTAAAAATTTTAACAAGTACATTTATGCACGTTTGCATTCTCTTCAGAGTTGTATTATAACTGTTATAATCTGTTTGGGAGACACTTTTTTGGATTAATTGCTACATTCAATGCATATATATTTACTTTATATTGCAGGAAAAAGCTCATTTTATGATTTAAAAATGTACATGTAGATCAAATGCAATATGCGTGACTATTTGTAAAAATCATTTGTTTTCACGACTTTTGCACTCAATGACCATTTAACTATTGTTGTCAATGTATGTAAGTAGCGTATTAAATGCAAACAAAATTAATATTTACTATTAAACATATACAACCTAATAACAAGCATTTTATACAGTATGTTTCGTGTCATAAAAACAAATCATCATTTCTTTCTGAGCTATGATGACGGTACCCAGGTTTAAAGGGCCGTAATTTATTTCGCACAAAATTCAGAAAGTGGCATCATGCAGTTCTGAGCTCAGCAAACTCTCAGCTTTAAAATGATGTATGATGCAACTGTTACCCTACCGGTATGGGTGCATGTCATTTTTGGTGACCTCTGCTGCAGCACTATATATCTAACTAATTGTCTTCATTGTGTAATTTTCCACTTAAACCATTATATCTCCCATCACGACAATTGTCGCTGTTCACTTGTCATCCTTTACACCTTTGAAGTCTGTATATTGCAAACGCTATCGACCCAGATCAGACCGCTCGCATTTTAAATCACATAGTGATTGTTTTCATGACTGAAAGCATTTAAATATATGCAGCAGACGTAAAACAAAACGATATTTAAGAACAAAAAAATGTGGCAGGATAAGGGATAAAGTTATTTAAAAGAACTGTCCTTTGTCTCCACATGTTTATAAAGCTCACACATGCGGTCGGTATTGAAGTAAAACATGGCGTTTCTGACTTTCGTTTTAGCCTTCACTGTGTTAAGCGGAAATATTATAGGGAGTATAGAAGCAGATAAAGTGAAAAATGTTGAGGTAAACACGCAAGCTCTTGATTTTGATAACCTTAATTCCATACTTAATGCCTTGAAAGAATACGGACCTACAAAGAAACCCGCTGACCAGAAAGCGGCCAGCCAGTACACATGCACTACAGTGCTATCTGAAGAAGAAGTGGGCGATATTTCATGGTTACGAAATGGATTCCCTGATAATTTCAGGACGAACGACAGGCGGATTCGTGTTCAGTACAACGAGGAAAGCAACAAACACCACGGAGAAAAGATTATTTTGGAGAAGTACCTCGGTGGTCTCATTGCAGAAATGCAAAGAGACAGCAAAGCAAATAAATTAAATATATACCCAGTAGTGATTATGTACTCTTACTATATTCCATGCTCGATGATTAATCATGTTTGCGCTAAAAGGCTTGCAGATGATAAAAAGAGCAGAGAAACGAAATATAGTCTTGTTCTTGGTTACAGTGACTATTATATTTACCAAATGAGACATAAAAATCCAAAAGAACTCACAATAAAGAACATTCAGGACTCTTTTAAGACTTTACGTGATGGAACGATAGATGTGTATTACATGATACGAGACTTTAGCAACCAGCTATCATCTATAGTATTGCAAGATTCCATGAGCGACCTGATTCAGACCAACTTGTACAACTGCCTTATCAAGCAGCCATTAGCTTACTGCTGCAGCGCAAATCTAGACAAAAGTGGACCCGAAGCTGTGGATGATGTTTCGAAAGTCGTGACATTTTCTATTAATTCTATGATTTATCACTGCAGGGAATTTATAAGCAGTACACTCTTCCTCGCAAAAAAGTCGCGGCCGTGTTTTGATAAATGGATGGGCGTGAACATCGGGCCTGACTGTCAAAAATGTGCTAGTGGTCATTTTGGGCGTGAGGATCTTCTATTCTTTACAAACCAGTGCTTGAACCAAGCGTGGGAGGTGTCTAAATATGTCGGCGCTCCTGTTGTTCCAAATAACCTTGTTCATCCTTCTTGGGAAAATGCACCAAATTTCTGGAATGTGACACCGGCTGATTTCCAGATGAATAATCCTCTCTATTGTTATAACCTGACACTACGACCGGATTCCTTTTGTACAAAAACTGAAGGGGTTGTCTTTGTGGAGCCAGACAGAAAAAAGGAAAAGTTAGAGCCGCAGCCGTTTTTGGCTTAGCGACAGCACAGTTGAATGCGTCAACTTTTCACCTTGCTATTCCAGAAGGAAGAACGTGTTCCTTTTTATTTCATTTGTTTTTATTCCTAATATTGCATAAAAAGTTGACTTCAAAAACATTGTCAATAAGCTAGAACTTATTAAACAGTTATGTATTCGGCAAAAATAAAATCTAAATAGTCACAATAATGTTTGAAAATTCATTTTCAAAGTGAGAGCTTTTCGAGCTTCAGACTCCAGTTCGATTGAGATATGAATCATTTGCCTAGTTTAACGCTTGCCTTGTTAAAGACGACTATTGTCGTCTGGTGAAAACATATTGCAAACAGCTTGGATCCAGATCAGGCCCGACAAAAGTCGGGCCCTGATCTAAATCCAAACTGTTTGACACCCTGATGGTATTTCTGAAATATTTTTACAAAACTGAAAGGATTGTCATTGAGGAGCGGGACATAAAGAGGCAAAGGTAAGAACCGTAACCTTTTTTATGGATCGGCGGAGGCCTTGTTAGAGCTGCCAACTGTTCAACCCGCGATTCAAGAAGGAAAACCCCATTCGCTTGTGTGTGTTTAATGCTTTTTATTCTTAACCCTTAAAGCGCCAATGATGTCTGTTGAAGTCGTCTGCTGCAAATAATAACCTAACATTATACCCTGACGAATTAAGTATAGAAGCAAACAGCGTATACCCAGAACTGGATCTGGATCTACACTGTTTGCCATAAAGGCTTCTTAAACATTTCAACGGACGAGAAAAGTAGACGACTTTTGTTGTGATTGGCGCATTAAGGGTAAATATTGCATAAAAGCTAACTTCAGAAACATACATCTCTAAAAAAACAATAGAAACTAAATATGCATGCACAATCCACGATAGTATGAAAGAAAAGAATTATTTAAATGGTGTTTCGCTAGCGGACCGATGATAGCCCAACACCAGTATTCTTAAACATGCAACCCATACATGGGAAGTAAACTTTCCTGTTTATCTATTCAAAATATTTGGCAAGGCGCTCACTGAAACCGTCCCACTGAGACGATTTCCAGGATTATCCATGACAAGTATTTTGTGGCTTAAAATACTTTCCTTTTATTTAGCTACGCTATTATTAGTCCATTTGAAATTTTCAGAACCTAGAAATGTTGAGTACAATGAAGTTTTTTTTTGCTGATTTGTGATGAAAATGTGTTCTAGAACACATTTGGCTCGGTTGCCGGACCGGCAACTTTGGGCAACTCCCACAATTTGCATTAATCCAAGATGGTCGCCATGAACGCAATGAAAAATCAACTTTTTAATTTATTGTCATAGAAAGGTGTCCAATATGTCTAGCTAGGGTTTTTTGGTATACAGAATCCATTTCTGGTGTTATTCTTGCAATTCAATGCTCCGTTATAGACATCTTGAAGATGGCGGACTGACGTCACCATGAAAATAGACTATTTAACTGAGTAACATATGTAATATGATGTGTAACATGATATGTAATTTGGGTTTCTATCAGAAAATCAAAAATGATATAACTGACAGATGGATGGGACTGAAAAATCTACAAAACAAACAAAAAATAAAGTATAATGTCTATTTTATTTCTTTATCTTTATTCCCCCACATCGAATGGATCGAAATTGGGTCGTCAGGAACACCTCTATCGTCATTGTTTTATTAAAGACCATCATCAGAATCATCTGGAAGGTTGCTGTCGATGTAATCTGTTTCCAGTGTCCTCTTCAGATGATTTGGAAATTTCCCTGGTTGCAGTGAATGGATTCAAGCAATCCTGTCCACCATGACCGTTGCAGAATGGCGTGCTGCTTGTGGCATCCACAAACCTCTGTAGAACACTTCTTGCCCTGCACTGAATCACATCAAGTAACTCAGGTGTAGCAGAATCCCATTCAGCCATGAATGGTATATAAATTTTGATTTGAAACTACCACCCAAAAGTTGTGATATCTCTTGACTCACCCGCAGTACCTTCACAATTGGCTGCTTTCCACAGCATGATTTGAAGATGAGCAAAACGCATGTGTTGCAGAAGATTTGCAGATGTTGGAGGTAAAGCCATCACTTTAGGATTTTCTTTTTTCTCTTCTTTTTTGTGAATATATTGTAGCAAGTAGATTCCATAGATGTTACTGGTGGCTGACTATAATGAAACAAAAGGAAGGCATTGCTGCATTCATCAACGCTGTATGAGTGTAATCAATGTCACCTATGATAGCTTAACATGAGTAGATTCCCGATATCATAGTATTTATTGCAGTGACATTTCCTTTGCGGTAAGGTAGGAAGTAGTATCACAAACACTGAGCTCATGCATACATAGAAGCTGCAAGCATTTCTGAACAGGATCAGCACAGATTGCATTGATATCAAGTACGGATCCATCCCAGCGCTCCATATGTACCTTGCATTGTAAGGCTGTCCTATTCACCCAATATGCAAGTAAAACAAAAACATCTGTGTCATCCCTAAGCATGCAGATCACATTTTGGCCAGACTTAGCTGCTTCCAGCAAGAAGGACTGATCAATCAGCTTCATCATAAAAATACAATCAGCCCCTGTCTCTGATGTAGCAACCTCGCCAAGATTGAAAGGACTTTAGACGTTGGCAAAATTTCGTTGATTGGATTTTTTTTCATTTTTGGCACCTCTCTAAGGCAGATGACTTGCAATGGAGAGGTCATAGTCAAGTACAGTTCCACTAGCTTGCTGCATCCTCTCGTGGTCTTTTGCAGAGATGTCTTGATACTTGTCAAAGACAACACTCTCCTTAGAAATTTCAGGATAGTTACTTAAATGTTCATCGTTAGATGCAATAGGTTCAGATGAACTCCTGTCACGTGACCAGATAATGCGACAGAAGAGCTGTAGGCCATCATTTTCGGATTTTTCTTCTTCCTTGTGTCTGCCCAATTCACCCAATACAATAGTAAGACAAACACATCTGTGTCAACACTTAGTATGCAGGTAATACTCTGACCAGACTAGCACAATTGTCATGTCAGCTTCATGAAGATGAAATCTACCACCATCAGTTTTCACTGAAGTAATCTCCGCAAGATTGAAGGTACATATCACACTGGCAAATTCTTGGTTATTGGATTTGCTTTTCATAATGGCATCTGTTTAGATGACTTGCGATGGAGAGTCGTAGTCGATAACAACTTCACTAGCTCGCCACATCCTCTCACTGTCTTTGACAGAGATGTCTTCGTACTTGTCATAGTCACTGCCACCACGAGGCCATAATTAGGTGTCAAGAATATCTGGAACTTTGACCAGGCCAGGTTTGTAATCGGTGCTTTCACGAAGACATACCTGACCAGCAATAAATGCTGGACTATCTGCTAACAACTGGTAGGCATACAGAGGACCAAGTTCTATCTTCCCTTGACACCTAATTAGAAGTAGTGGGAGAAATATGGTTTTAAGATCTATTTTTTGTTTGGATTGTGAGCATACACATCGTCTGAATCAGGATGTTAATAGCTTTGTAGAAACCATCAGGGAGACTTACTATGAAATTGTTTTATAATGATTGAACCACCTATGTGTAGTGAAGCAATCTGATCAGTAAAAAGGATTGTATAGATGAGGCCTTTGACCGTATTTCATTTTGGTTTAAACAATATTTATTCAGATAAATTGCATGATATACATAAATAGTTTCTGTATTATTAAACCATGCTCTTATCCTGCGTAGATACTTTCCCGTCAATCAGAAACTGTACATGTGAGATACACCCCATTGCCAATTCTAATGGCAGTTTGGTCACAGAACTTATCTGAAGTAACTGCACTCCAGTATCCATCAGGCAAAATCAACACTGTCTTGGCATTTCCATAAAATAATAAGCAATGGTATGTGAATACCTGACATATCCAGCAAGGAAGAAATACTTCATCACTCACTTCATCTTCAGTCGTTTCAATTGGACTTCGCATTCCCACTCTGTGGGCTAAAACTTGTGAATCAGGAGTGTTGGCAGGAGAAAATTGTCCACTTAGTGTGGAGCAGTTGGATATGAGCTGTTTCGAGTACTGCTCAATGCCACCAAAAGCCTTTTATCTAATTGACAGAAATCATTGTAAGAGTGCAGCTGCTGCACTCTGAAATAGTCTCATAGTTTTCAGCCATGATTTCCCAATGTAAATACTTCTTATTCCTCGGCATAGCATTCCAAGGCTGAGCATTTCATTAAGGTTCCGATGCAGGCAAAAATGACTATTTTATACATACAAGCTGGATGGACTACTATGTTCTGGAATTTTCTAGGCTGGTTCCAGCACACGTGTATCGTCACATGATACAACTGCTTGTCAAAGCATAAATGAACCTTTTTCATCCCTTTATCAACTATTGATCTCTGCATAAATATTGTTAGGGACTTAGGATGGTGTTACTCAGGGGACAGAACACATGCACATGGACATGTTTACAGGATGGAATATATTCTGCTCGAAAATTCATTGTTAAGCCCATTCCAGAAAACCCAAAAGCGAGATATTTCATAGGGCTGCTATGATTATAAATAGCATTCTTTTAAAGATGGCGTTTGGTGGACTATTTCATACTACACTCAGAATGGTTTCCGCATACCAGAAAACGCTTTAAAAGACATAATCTATAATTTTCCATGGAGTACAGAGCGATAAAAATATTATTCTTTAAAGATGGAGTCTGGCGGCCATCTTGGATATGGTTATTCGAGGTCCTTACACTGCAAAAATACACACAGAATCGGATTCCTCATACCAGCAAACCTATAAAATGACATATTGTACAACATTCAGTGACAATTATTTAAAAAAGTTAGGTTTTCCATGATGGCATCTGGCAGCCATCTTAAATATGGTTATTTTGGGACCTCAAAATGCAGAAATGGATTCCTCATACCAGAAAACATCTAAAACGACATATTGTACAACATTCTGTGACAATTATTTAATAAGTTAGTTTTTCTAAGATGACATCTGGTGGCCATCTTGTATTTATGCATATTTCGGGAGTTGCCCAAAATTGCCATTCTGGCAACCAAGCTAGATTAGTTTTAGAACATCTCTAAATTGCAAAGAAACAAAAAAACTTCATTGCACTTGACATTTCTAGGTTAATGTATAAGCCATATAGGAGTGCCAAATGGACTATATAGCTCTTCTGTGGATCCGGTATAAACTTGATATACCAAATGAGAATGAACTGGCAGTCTCCCAGTGAGGCAGCCTATAGGGTGGTTCCCACAAATAATCACATCCAGGCGACAGCCTGACTTACCTGAAACCTGTCCAGCTTCACTGGCAAAGACCCCACTGGCAGTGCCATTGAAATGGTGCGATCCTGATAACATACACCAGAATGGGATTAGACGAAGTACTCCGAATAATATTTACAAAAATATACACAACACATGCACGTGTACTATTTATAGATATACAACGCAATGCAACACAGCGTAATACCTTGTTGTATTTTGCTTTGTGTATAAATAAAGGATGCATACATATTTAGCCCCAAAAGCCTGTGAATGGAATAACCCTATACCATTTATTTAGCGTGTTTCTTTTAACCATTAGTTCCGATATATTTTGGGGGTTCGAAAGGACGACTCACTGAGACAGTTCTTTTGAGTACCCACAACATATGTTTGTCCGAAAAAATGAAACGTGAACTCTCATGGCATTTTGAGGACTGATACTGTCTATAATTGTTTTTCGAAAGTTAGAGACATATTCTAAAAGCATGAGCAACAAATGGGTCCAGCTCAGTCTGGTCCCAGAGGAGTAGTCTGATCGGGGACTACTTGTTTTGAGTTTCCACAACATATGTTTTGTGCGAGACATTGGTACGTGAACTCTCATGGCGTCTCGAGGACTGATACTGTCTATAAATGATATTTTTTCGAGAGCTAGAGACATATTCTAAAAGCATGAGCAACAAATGGACCCAGATCAGCCTGGTCCCAGAGGAGCAGTCAGATCGGGGACTACTTGTTTGCACAAATCATTCACTGAAGAGCATTTTAACTCAAAAGGGATAAGACTAAATAGCCTTACGATGACTCAAAGACAACTAAAAGGCCAAAATTACCAAAACACAATTTTACTAGTTCCAATCCATATATATACATACCGAAACCTCGTTACTTGCTGACGGAGTTCGCCTAACGTCGTATCAACGACTTCCGCGTTAATACAAATGTACGACGTGCAGCGAACGCCGTGTAACCAGTCGGAAATTTATACAAAGATCAAATGATTATAGCCTACCTTGCTATCTCAAGAAGCTGAATAAATCCAAAAACAGTCATCAAATAATGAGGAAACTATCATTTTCAAGAAGCGATCAAAACAACCACGCTATACCACGATTAATTCGTGCATAACCCGTTGAGAAGAAAGAAATATTAGGAAACGAAAACTTACCGTTGTCCTCCTACTAAGATCACTGTAAAACTCTTTGAGTCACAGTGCCGCCATTATACAATTATTGACTTCACTGAGGTAGACATCAGGATTTATCTACCCGAAAAAGTGATAATTCACCGAGGCTGCCAGGCCGAGGTGAATATCACTTTTAAGGGTTGATAAATCCTTATGTCTACCGAAATTGAAGTCAATAAATGTTTTGTTATATGACTTTTCAACTAAGAATGAAAATTTTCTACTTTCACTTTTGTTATTAAAGACATCTCAGACATCTAAGGACTTTCTCACAAGTTTTATCAACCTTTATTAAAATATTATAATTTAGTATTTTGCATTTTCAAATGTTTATTAATTCTCTTAATGGGGAATATAAAATGTTATCATAAAACTGTTTTTACAGATTGTTTATTCAAACAAAGATAAATAAGCAAACAAAACAAAACAAAACTTTTTTTTATAAAATTCATGAAAGTCTTTAATTTACCTGTTGGGAGTTGAAACAGCAAATCATGTCAATTTCATGCAGCACATGCTAGTTTCACACTCATCATGCTATTTTTAGCTCTCTAGAGGGTAATATTGCAAAAGTGTCAAAAATATTAACTTCTGGAAACTAGTTCAAGCTGGTTTTCATGCAATATTAACTTGTGGACTGGTTTAGACCAGTTTCCAGATGGACATAGAGATTTATGAAGACAAATTGGGCCAATCAGGAGACAGGATTCTCCCCAGTCATATAGCAAAACAATATATGTGTGACATTATGCATATTGCTACTTATGTAACCTGAGAGTAATAAATTGATTTGGTTTGATTTGATTTGACTTAGCAAAAACACACCAATATTTTGCGAGTTTCCAGGGAGGGGTCAGACACCCCTGTCCCCACACTCTGGATCCGCGCATGTTATGGGTTCATTTCAAAGACCACAAAACTGTGTTTGTTAAAATACCGACACTGTGGGTTGTATGTAGAGAATATTGCATGAGTGCTCATATTTTATTGAACTGAGGAGGCGATAACTGCGAGACTTCAATAATACAGGAGTACGAATGTAAAATTCTATTTATCATTTGACATTAAAACTAAAACAGGATATAGTCTCTGCGTTAGTGCAGTCAAATCAGACATGCGTTGTTTGTTACTTCCTCCTCCAGAATTGCATGTTTTTCATATTATGCATTCTACGAGTAGCAGAATCCATGCGCGGATTCAGAGGGGGACATGGGGTCCGGACACCTCCCCCCTGGAAAATCACAAAAATATTTTTTTTTAGCAATACTGGTCCGGATCCCCTTGAAATCGTAAAGCAACCACTCCAGAAGTCAATATTGGGCCATAATTAGCACGCCAGCGAAACGTCATTTACCCTACATCCAATAGACGGGTCAAACCATATTTTACGGTATACCTAATTGCCACTTCAATACTTCTTCGATGTGAAGAATATAGGATAGAATTATGATATGGAGACCTGATTTTGAGAATGTTTTCCAGTAACTTTTCATTTCTTGCATGAACAAACGATTCAAGCTCATTCAACTTTTTTCAAAACAAAAACATCAGCGTTATTTTCTACTTTCTACTTTGGTGCAATAGAGCACATATCCATCATCCGCTTCAGCCCTTTTTTTCCAGATACCGTTCATAAATAATATCTAGCACCTGAGTATCTGTGCCTGAATAATGCAAGATGATGTAGTTTAACGTTGACAATTCCTTTGCACCAGTAAATGCACGGTCCTGAACCAGTCGGAACTGCCTCGGCCAATTCCGCGAAATTCCGTGGAATCAGACCACGGATGTACTTCAAGGCTCTACTTTAATAAAACGGGTGAAAACGTGAGTGACGCTGACATTATATAACGTGACGCTGACATCACAGAAACCATAACAAGTGTGATTGCAGCAAAACAAACGGCTTAAATGAAGTTTATGTTTTTTCTTTAATAAAATATTGCTATAGCGATTTCATTGAAAGGAACATAAACTTCATTTACTCTGCTGGTTAAACTTTTTGGATAATCAGAATAATCGATTTTAATAGATCTGAACTCACATGCTACAGAACTAATTTTCCATACGCCAGTTGAGCTTTTTGGTACATCGTCGCTTCAGTGCTATAGTCTTCTAAGTGACATTTTGGTCAGAAATGTGTTATGCATACCGTTGGAAAGGAGATCAAATGTTCTATCTACTGGTGAAGGTTTCATTTGTCTATCTCCTCCCAGTAACCTTTAAATCGCTGTGCTCTTCTATTCTATCTACAAAAAGAGAATTTCGTTCAGTGCTATAGTGTTCTATGTGATTTTCATCCAATGGCCAATGATGAATATGTCACGTGGCTGGGTGAGTTCAGTGTCATACTGTTTTATCTACATAAAGTCACTTCCCTTGGAGAAATTGCTAAAAATTACAATTATCTCTCTTACATAAATTTTAATTTCCTGAATTGAAGCGGTTTGTCGATCTTATGACGAACTGATGGCTATATTAGCTACTTTTAGGTCCGAAAAATCCGCTCAGTCAAAAGAATAACGCAAATTGATCCATGGATAGAATAATAAGCTGTAGAAACAGAGTACCTCCCTTACACATATCTTAACTGCTTTAATGGGAGACAGCAGTCAGTTTTCTCCCTTGACTACTCTATCACAACAACTAGGTCCAAATAGTTGGGTCTCCTCGGTTTTTATCCCTGCTTTTATTGCAAATATTGGAAAACATTTTTTCTTGAAATATGACTCAGAATATTCCAAATCAATTTAAAACGTCTTATTTTATCATCTTTTCAACATTTTTACTCAGTTAGTGCTTATCAGCATCTCTTAATTGGCACAGCTGTCAAAATAATTACACTTATTTATCACCTAATCACCATTATGACCCTATGATAAAGGCAGAGGATTTCAAATGGTTGGACCGGGTTTATCATTTGTTCCACCTCGGTAGTTACCTGTGTTTATCAGGGGCATTAACTGACTGCTTTTTGCCATTGAAGTAATTTGTCGATGTTGTTACAAATCAATGGTTAAATCTGCTACTTTAAGGTCCAAAATAATCAGTTCAGTCTAAAATATTATACAAATTGACCCCATTAACAGAAAAATTAACTGCAGAAACAGATTACCTCCCTTGTTTAAATTTTAATGGCATAATCTGTGTGGTTTTGTTACTGTTATGCCAATAAAATGAATAAATCAGCTACTTTTAGGTATAAATAATCATTTTTGTTCAGCCTAGTATATGAATTGACTCCATAAACAGAATAATAAAATGTAGTAAAATATAGAACACTATAGCACTGAACGCAGAAGGCGATTTTTAGGGCATAATGTTCTATCTGCAAACTGTAAAATGCCCGTAAATTCCATTTTACTGTAAAAGTTTCTATAAACCAAGGTCATTTACACTGCATGTATATATTTAACCCTCTGGTGTGATTCAAAAGTCTGTGATAAATAAGGCATCAAAAATCAGGATTATAAAATTTTCAAACTCATTTTACTCAAAACTTGTGCAATGGTAGATAGAACACTATAGCACTGAAGCGACGACATAGTACTACTCGTAATTGCTCCTTACATACACCAGAGCCATGATTTGATTCTCGAATTGTGGCGGACTTTCCCGAATGGGTCATGAATCTGCATATAATAATCATCATGATCAAACTGAATATCATCAGTATCTTCTATCATTGGTTTGTCATCACTTTTTGCTACTACGATGTGAGCACCGGTAACACAAGTTGTTTGCAAAACCTCACGAGGTACATCATCGTTAACATGTGGGCATTTACCCTTTCTTAGTTATGAGCAAGTTGTCATAGGCATCTTGTTGAATAGTCCTATTGTCTTCTATATAATCCAGAAATTCATGGTGGAATGCGCAAGAGCAACAGCGGTAGGGATAGCGCGTAAAATGACACACTGTTTGAAATCGGAATAAAAGTTTTGTGTGGTTGATGCTTGGACCCATGCAGTTTGTTGGTTACCAATTCTCTGAATATAAGTCCATTGTAATCCCTGGCCATCTTTAAAAGAATGATTTTTATATTATCATATATACAGGTTATTATATGGCCGAGGTGTGCCTGTATGTCATATTGACACTGGGGTAGCTATATCGGCCCGAGGGCCAATGTGGCTATCCAGTGCCAATATGACCTAGAGGCACACTTTGACCATGTTGTATACAGGTTATTATATGGCCCAGGTGTGCCTCTAAGTCATATTGGCTGGTTGGTTGCTATTAGCAATTCATAGGTGATCAAAGTTATCAGCAACCAAATTGAAATGCATCATGGTAAAACCTTTACAATGATACTGTAAAATCCGAAGTTTTCGCGAGAGTTTTATATCACTCTTCCATTTGCTGATTTAGGTAAATAATGGCATAAAGTCGCAAATATTTTTTATGCCATTCGCGAAAATAAATTCTCACGAAAATTTACGAATTTACAGCACATCGAAGATGCAGATCAGCCAGAGAATATCTACAGTCTGTTCAGTCTTCGCTGTGGCTAAGGGTCAAAACTTTATTCATGCAGACATTGACTAACTTACGCGACCCTAAAGTCGTCATAGCCCTAAGGTCGTCATTTTTCTTTTTTCCGTCCACATCGTCGAAACTTCTTAGAGGGGGCATCATTTGAATCATGTGTATTGATATTTTAAGTACAGCCAAGGTATATAAGGTATCCGAGTGTTAGGCGTTGAAATGGGGGTACCCAATTGTATGCAAAATTGAGAGTCTGTTGAGAGCTGAAGGCGATATTAATATTGATCCGTCGCAACGAAATTACTGTACATCTGTTCCACATAAACACTTGCATTTTATACTGAAGACACTATTAGAAATAATTACGTCTATGTCGAAAGGGTCAAAAAATGGTCCGTGACGATTTTTGGTGACCTATATCAAATTAAACTTTGGGATATTTGCAATAATTTCAATCAAATCACCCATATGAGTTCTGATACTGGTCCGAGTAATGACGTAATCCAAATGGCGGCCATCGCACAATTATAATCCATATATATGAAAATATGTTGGCAAAATAAACGTTTTTTAATAGATCAAATGCCAGTACTACTCGATAATTGTAAACGGAAGCAATATTTACACAGAACTCTACTTGAAGATGTAATAGGCGATCATGTCCATGAGCCTAGGACATGAGCCACATTGTAGTCTATGTCGAATAGGACAAACTTTGGCCCCGTGTAAATTTCTTGACGATTTTTGGCGACCTATAGCAAATTAAACTTTGAGGTATAAGCATTAATTTTATCTAGTTGACTCATCTGAGATCCGCTTCTGGGATGAATAGTGACGTCATTAAAATGGCGGCCATTCGCTATTGATACGCATATACATATATTATAGAATGTTAGCCAGACAATGTTTTTATAGTTCAATGCTCGTGCCGCTCCAGATTGTTAATAGAAACTACATTTACACAATATTGTACTTGCCTGGGGTGTTCATATTTGGCACAATAATGGGCTATAGTGTGTAAATAGGCCTTAAGCTGGCTAAAGACACCCCTCTCCCCAGGGGGGGCATTTCATAAAAATGGGTGCTTTTCTCCCTGTTTACTCACATAGTCTGTGTTAAAACAACGACTTTAACTCGTTTTATACATCAGTCTTTCGTAAATCCCGTTACTTAATGGTCACGTTTTCCTGGGACATAGCGGGGCTTAAGTTCCGATGGTTAACCACTGGTGAGTCCTGGCAGTGCATACGCCGACCACATCACTTGATCTATATATAAATGTATGATCATGTATGCTCAGAGGATCATGGCCACCTAGTATACATCCATACCACCACCGCCATTTAGAGCTACGAGGACTACCAACTTCGCTACTCAAGGCAACAAAATACTAGTAGCATCACCGACCAGACCCTCAATACGTCTGTAAGCCAACCAATACCACCATCCATATCTTAATTACGCTTCTTAGACCACCAATAATGTACTTAGACCTTCAATACGTCCCTTCAATCATCTACACTGTCGCTAAATTAAACAACACGTCTTGGAATGCACACATTGCCAGTCCACTCATACCTTTGGTTCGTCCATATGACCACCACCACCACAAACGAGACCCCCAGTATGTTCCTGGGACCATAAACACCGACTCTCAGACCACCAGTGCGTCTCAAAGATAACCTCCACCACCACTTAGACATATAGTCCGTTGGTCCGTCCGTCCGTCCGTCCGTCTGTCCGTCTGCTGCTGTGGTCACTCTAACTCAGTCATTTTTAATCAGACTTCTTCCAAATTTCATATATGAATTGCTTCCATCAAACTCTGGTTCAGGTTTGAAAATGTTTTTTTTATCCGACGACTGATATTCAAGATGGCCGACAAAATGTCCGCCGCCTATCTGTTTGCATCCGTCCACTGTTGTGTTCACTCTAACTTAGTCATTTTAATCTGATTTCTTCCAAATTTCATATATGGTTTGCTTCTAACAAACCCTTGTTCAAGTTTGAATATGAGTTTTGTCCAACAAACGATATCCAAGATGGCTGACAAAATGGCTGCCGCCTATCAGTTTGTATCCGTTCGTTGTTGTGGTCACTCAAACTTAGTCATTTTTAATTGGATTTTCTCTGAATTTCATATATGGTTTGCTTCCATCAAAGCCTGGTTCAAGTTCGAATATGAGTTTTGTCCGACAAACGATAGCGAAGATGACCGACAAAATAGCCGCCGCCTATCAGTTTGCATCCATTCGCTGTTGTGTTCACTCTAATTTAGTTATTATGAATCAGATTTCTACCACATTTCATACATGGTTTGCTTCTATCAAACCCTGGTTCAGGTTTGAATATGGGTTTTGTCCGACAAACGATGAACAAGATGGCCTACAAGATGGCCGCCGCCTATCAGTTTGCATTAGTCCGCTGTTGTGGTCACTCTAACTTATTCATTTTTATGCTGATGAATTCCAATTTTTATATATGGTCTTGATTAAACGCCTAAGTTTCTTTTTCTTTTGGAAAAAATAAAAATTCGTGTTTCATGAGTCGCATTTGCTCTACATAATTGTCTACTAATTTTTATAACTTCTTTTCTTAGAGAGAAAAAATCTCTATCAAACCATTTCTTTTTCTTTTTGGCTGACCTTTTCATGTGTTTCTTTTGTTGCAATGCTTGTTTTGCAGAATTAAGTAATATGTCATTTACGTTGTTGGTCATGTCTTCAACAGTCATATCAGACCCTGAATTCAAAATATCCTTTATCTTTTTGCCTACACTGCTTGAAACTAAAGTTGATTTATAAATCAATTCAGATTGAGTGTCCCATTTGAAATTTTTCTCTAGTTTATATATGTTCGAATTACAACTTGCTGTGGCTTTAAAATTACACTTCAGTCCTAATGAAATAAGACAATGATCAGATAAGTGACCCATCAAATCATAAACTTTGAAAAAAAAACAATCTCTCTAAACAAGCTATTTTGCACTATCCCCTAATCCACCGTTGAGGAACCATTCCATTTATGACATATAAGTTTACCCTCCAAGTCACCTAACTTTCTACCATTCAAAATTCTGAGTTCAGTTTCAATGCACAATTCTAGCAATTTTTTACCACATTCATTTACAGAACATATGTCTTCGTTTTCACGATTTTAAAGTGATTCGCGCTCATCGCTATTATACTGCTCTGGCACCGGGGTATATTTATCATCATCGGTGACATTAAAATCTGATGATGTGCTGGTCCGACTGTTAAAATCTCCGATTAATACAACCCTTCCTTTAGACTTGAATTTGCAGACATCATTTTCAAGCAACTCAAATGAGTTGTTATCTTGAGAAATTGTAAATGTAGAATTTACAGGAGATACATATATGAAACAAACATAGATGTCTTCCTCTAATTGAAAAAATGACTTTTTTAAGCATACCCACATACAATCTGATGACTCACCATGTATAACAGAAGTACCATTTACTATATTGTTCTTAATATAAATTATAATCCCCCCGCTGCCGTAGTTACGGCGTTTACCATGTTTTCCATACCAATGAAAATCTTGATACAAGTCAAGTTGCTTTCCATTTTTGGGCAATAAATGAGTTTCGCTGACCCCAAACAAATCAAATTGTTTGACCTTATCATAAACTTCTTGCATCTCTAATTTGTTACCAAACTGTTTGGATATTATACCATTTAAATTCCAGTGGCCGACGCGCAAACATTTCTGATAACCTGACTTACTATTTTGAATACTAGAAAACTGCATATTTGCGTCTATGACGTATTATGAGAGAAGTCGTGACTTTTCGTGTTCTGTAAAAAGTGAAGATGAGTATAACTATTTAACTGATTTCAAGACCATATGCTTGCTACAATATATAACTTTCAAATTGTATATCTCTGTTATTATTAAATCGTTAAAGCGAGATTAATTACTTTGAAATATATAAAAGATAGACAGACATACAGATAAACCCAGACATACAGACAAACAGACTCACAGACAGACAGACATGCAAAAATTGACAGACAGGCAGGCAGACAGACAGGCAGGTAGATAGAAAGACAGACAGAAAAGACACAGACAAACACAAAGATAGACAGACAGATGGACGGATAAACAAAAACAGACTGACAGAGAGACAGACATACAGACAAACTGACATATAGGCAGGTAAGCAGATGGGCGGATCGACAAATAGACAGGGAAGCAGGTAGGCAGATAGACAGACAGATAAGACACAGATAGACAAACGGACAGACCTACTGGCAGGCGGACAGACAGACAAAGAGACAGATAGACACAGACAAACAGACAGACAAACAGACAGACAGGAAAGCGGATGGGCAGATGGACAGACAGACAGGCAGGCAAGACAGACAGACAGATAGACACAGACAGTTGAAAAACAGATAGACAGACCGACAGGCAGGTAGAGAGACAGCCAGTTAGTCAGACAGACAGACAAAAAAGACATACAGACAGACGTAACACAGCTAGATGCTCTAGCAAAACGAATGAGTTGAGTGATATAGACTCCATAGGATGTAGAACGAGGAACATCACCATCTAAAAATGGGAAATTGACAATTTCAAAATCTAAGTCGTCACGTTTGTCATAAATTTTGGTAGAAACAATATCATTAGAAATTGACAAATGCAAGTCTAAATATGCGGCTTCGGTATCAGAGGCATTGGCTTTAATTAATTGGACCTCTGAAGGGTATATTTGACTTACCATATTGTTAAAATAAACATTATCAATATTTAAAATATCGTCCAAATATCTTGAAGTAGTGTTAAACGCATCAATAACATCAGCCTGCTTATCATCAGAAAGAGACATCATAAAGTCCCTCTCATAACAAAACAGGAATAAATCTGTAACCAGAGGAGCACAATAAGTGCCCATAGTAGTCCCTACTACTTGTACAGCTTGGTGCCAAATCGAATAAAAATGTTGTCCAACAAAAAGGTCAGCGCATCACATACATTTTGACACGACCATGCATGATATTTTTTTAGGATTTTCCTGAAGTAAAAAATGCATTTCTGTCATTACATGCTAGGTAAGGAGAGTCTTCTCTCTGGAAGGTTCTTTCAATAAGATCAATAAGTTTATCTTTAATTCAATTATGAGGTAAAGTAGTGTAAAGAGTAGAAAAATCATAAGTAGACAAACTGGTCGCATTGAAATCTCTAGCTTTAAATTTATCTAAAATTTCACCTGAATTTTTAATTGACCAAAATAGGTTTTTACCAGATCTCTCATATACCTTTTCACAATATTTGATAACATGTCTTTTAACAGCTGTAAGACACGAGGTTAACAATTTAGAAAGTTCTGTTGTGGTACAAGAACTAGAATTAGCAATAAATCTTGCTTTATAGGGCCTTTTTTATTGAGTTTAGGTAACCAGTACAACGTAGGAACTTTGTCTTGATTTTCTTTAGCCTTGACACAAAAATGTAGGGCTGTATGAAAACCATGCCCACCAACAATCACCCTCTCACTTAAAGAACGCTGCAGTTTATAGGCATTAGTGTCAACAAGCTCACGTTTAAGAGTATTAATATAATACAATCGTCAAACCACTACAACATTGTTAGCAGCTTTATCTGCTGGAACCAAAACATAGTTTATATGAAAATCCTGGATACCTCGTTTAAGATGACGAAAAGAAGATTTAGGTTTAGGGGGCAAAAGATGTGTATTACGAAAGTAAAATGAAATACAAGTATCAATGATTTTAAAAAAAAGTTAATCTTCCATTCCTTCAAGGCATCAGGTTCAACATTTTCCCGTTTGCACCAACGATTACAAAAGTCATTA
Organism: Loripinus fragilis; assembly: GCA_964019695.1. Taxonomy (NCBI): domain Eukaryota; kingdom Metazoa; phylum Mollusca; class Bivalvia; order Lucinida; family Lucinidae; genus Loripinus; species Loripinus fragilis. The sequence continues at coordinate 97,283,971 of OZ026522.1, forward strand.
AAAGAAGCAGCGATCTCTCTACGACATTTAGAGAAATCAATATTAAAGGGAATTTTATATTTAGGACCTTTAACAATGATATTGCGAACTCTAGCGTCAGGAAAGACATTTAGATTACCTGTAATAACATGCCCTGCAGAGGAATATAAATAATTAGAATTTTTACAATCTCAGGAGGCAGGAGTATTAGAATCTATATCTAAATCACTTACAATTTTTTTAAAGTTAAATATAGTAGACCTAATTGGTTTGTTATATTTATAACAAATGATAGGAGTTTCAGAATTATTAAAGTAATTTGGAATAGATGAAATCACGGAATTATCCTTGAAGATACTATGTAAATCAATAAACTCAATACCTTGTTAATGAATGGAATTTTGATAAAATGTCGTTTATGGTTGACCTCAGAATCGATATAAGACTAATTAAATGTTGAACATAACACCTTGTTAGGAGTGCTGCTTTATATAATTTGTTTGCTCTATTGTAAAGTTTATTAGCCTCTAACTCTAAATTGCGTAAAACTGAGATAGGCAAGGAACTAAAAAATGAAAATAAGCCATGCCGACCATGATTAGTTGAAGTCAACGAAAGATCCTTTAGAGAAGTATTTAAGCGTTTTTCAGTACAAATTTTGCGCTTAATGTTGCCATTTTTACGATTACCATGAGATCTACTTTTACGTTTTTTACATTCCAAAACAGAAAAAAACATCAAAATCTGTCATTTTAGAAATGTTGCCTTCACGGTATATATTATCATTAAAGCCTAAAGGAAAAGGTGATTATAAAAATTTAATCCATTTAAGTTCAGTTTCATGTCGCTTTATATTTTTTAATCTAGTTGATGAATTTGGATCATATATAATTTTTTCAACTGGCTGAATTACAATTTTACTAGGTGAATGACCATTACATTTGAAATGGCGATAAAGAAATGTGTCAATTTTTTTAGGCTTTTTCATTTTACGAAAGTGCTCAAGAAACCTAGTCTTGAGGGATTGGCCAGTTTGTCCAACATATTGCATTCCACAGTTAGTTTCAGTTCAAGTTATAACATAAATGAGATCAGATGAAGTTCAGTCCAAATCACCATTATTAATTATGGAAAATTGCCTACCATTTACAGATGATGTAATGGTAGTTTTAGTACATAAATGTGTGCAACAGACACACCTCTTGGCATTGCACTTAGAAACATTAGGATACATTCCGCATCTTTTGAATGCATTAAATGGTTAAGTATACTTCCTGATAATAGATGACCAAAGAGGAGATAACCTAATGGTAGGAAGCTTATCCCGAAAATTGTTAACTGAACTAGGAATACGAACAGAGGACGCCGAATGTAAACTAATGGGAGATAAATGTAATTTTGTTATTTTCGTTCTTATCATTAAAAGTTGTGTGGTTAAGTACCTATACCAAGACAAGCAATCAACACACCGGTTATTAAAATGACAAGCCATTATTGATAATAGTTCTTAAAAGCAAAGGAAGGCATAACAAATGCAAGCGATAATCCAAATGGCTAATACAAGTCCACAGGTATATAGAAAGCAGAAGTTATACAAGGGGGTATGAAAATCGAACATCTAATGATCTTAAATGCGGTACAAGACATAGAGGATATCCAGGGACAGGAATAATGGAAGGAGATTGTACACACAATCCTTAGGATTGGAAAAATAAGAGCATTAAATGAAAGTGCGGGGAGCCTTTTTAGGGCCTCCACACATCACAGACAAAACAACTCTGATAATCAAAGTAAGTAAGGGTGCTAAGATCAGGAATCGATACAATCAAGTACCACATCTGACCCAGGATACCAATGGAAAAATGACAAGCTCACAGCAGACACCACAAACGAGAGCCAAGAGGTCAGCCCTTTCCCAGCAGGTGACCACAAAGCACATATAATTGTCCTTATCCTTGCTTTATCTCCTTGTTATATCTTGATTTATATGTTTTAGGAGATGATGCATTGATAAGTTAGGGGTCTTTCATGCAAACCAAATATCTATGTGTGTCCTTATCCTTGCTTTATCTCCTTGTTATATCTTGATTTATATGTTTTAGGAGATGATGCATTGATAAGTTAGGGGTCTTTCATGCAAACCAAATATCTATGTGTGTCCTTATCCTTGCTTTATCTCCTTGTTATATCTTGATTTATATGTTTTAGGAGATGATGCATTGATAAGTTAGGGGTCTTTCATGCAAACCAAATATCTATGTGTCTTGATCCACATCTGAATTAAGGGTGAGGTTGGCGCCGTTAAACCGGTTTAAGCCCGCCAGTAAAATGTTTTACTGACCGTTCCAAGGCGGTACTTCTTTTGTGGATCTTTTATGTTTTTGTTCTGTCTTGTGCTTGCTATGTTTTGTGCGCGTCTGTTTATATGTGCTTTGTGGTCACCTGCTGGGAAAGGACTGACCTCTTGGCTCTCGTTTGTGGTGTCTTCTGTGAGTTTGTCACTTTCCCATTGGTATCCTGGGTCAGGTGTGGTACTTGATTGTATCGATTCCTGATCTTTGCACCATTACTTACTTTTAGCAAACACAAGACAGAACAAAAACATAAAAGACCCACAAAAGAAGTACCGCCTTGGAGTATTTCAAGTTTGAAACGAGCTTTCGGTAAAAAATAGCTTAGTCTTAAAAGGAAATAAACTTGTGATCCCCAAACAATTTCAAACTCGTATTCTGGACCTTGCACACGAATCGCATATTGGTCTGAAGAAAACAGACAATTGCTAAGAAGTAAGGTTTGGTTTCCAAACATCGATGCGAAAGTCGAAGCCTTAATTAAGTCATGCCACACAAGTCAGTCGACTTCAACACCAACACGCGCACCACCAGTAGTAATGAACAATTTACCAGCTGGACCATGGAAAAAAAGATTGGTCTTGATTTGAGTGGTCCGTATGGCTCGAATAATGAATTTATTTTTGCCGCCATTGACTATTATTCGAGAATTTCAATGGTTGAAATTATCAAAGCAACCACAAGCACTTCCATCATTAACAGACTGAGACAAATATTTGTCATGCACGGTTGCGTTGATGAAATTGTAACTGATGATGCTAGTTACTTCGTCTCATCAGAGTTAAAAGCATTTTTGCATGAAAATGGAATTAAATATTCTCGTATTATTTTGCCTTATTGGAGTTTGTCGGGCCCACCGGGGCTTGCATGTTGGATTTCTTTTGCTCCGGTGTTCAGTTTTATTCACTGTTGTGTCCTTGTCTTTGCTTTGACTCCTTGGTGTGTCTTGGTTTGTGTGTTTTGGGAGATGGTGGGTTTGGGGTCTTTCGTGCGGACCAGATGTCTGTGTGTCTTGGTCCGCGTCTGGGTTTGGGGTGAGGTTGGCGCCGTTGGGCCGGTTTGGGCCCTTCAGTGGGGTGTTATGCTGGCCGTTCCGGGGTGGTGCTTCTTTTGTGGATTTTTTATGTTTTTTTTGTCTTGTTTGCTATGTCTTTGTGCGCGTCCGTTTGTGTGTGCTTTGTGGTCACCTGGGTCGTACTTGATTCACCTGTACGGAGTACGCTTTTTACTCTGGACAGGCAGAATTCCAATCAAGTATCAGGGAACGGCTGTGCAGAAGTTGTTCCGAGTTGGTGTGGTCCGAGTAGAGAGGTCACGTGATCAAACAAAAATGGCGGAAAGGTTGAACGGAAGAGAAACTTCCACAAACATAAGCTTAAAAACAAGAAACTCTATACAAGAATAGTGCCAGTAATACCGTTTCCTGTTTCGAGTCGCTATTGGACTCGAAACTGCAACTTTCGTCGTTCATGAAGTAGAATAGCCATTTTTGTTTATTGCTCTGTGCATGTTCTGGCGTACTTGATTCATAGAGTAACTACGGAGTACGCCGAATTTACTTGAGAGGAACTGATGGTAGTTCACATGAACTAGGGAAACGGATGACTGTGCTAACTAGACGATTCCGCGACTATCAGATGTGATCATACTTGTTTTGAGGAATATAAACTGAAGAACTTGTTTCTTAAGAACTCATTCAAATTGTCTGATAAATCAAAAAGTTATCTGTTATTTTTTTCTCAACTCATCTGGAGTGTATTTAGTTGTTTAACGCTTGATGGAAAATCTGAGTGAAACATGGATGTGTTTAATTGGATTTTGCCATGATGTCAGATAATATGATAAACTTTTATGTTTTACTTTATTTTTTTATGTCAGTTTCAGTGTAAACTATGTCATTCAAATGGCAACGTTGTTTCATAAACAAACTTACCAAATATTAGATGTCAAGGAAGTTGCTTTCAGCACCAAATGTTGGGTTGCCAATTAATTTCGCTGGGAACATTTTATTTATTTGTTAGGGGAAGAGATGTAATACATACAGCATTCAGTAACCTTTAGAATAAGCATACGCCCACTGAAACTGGCATATATTTATAATAGGCGGAGCTTATATTATATTATACTAAATGTACTTTTAATAACAAGTCAGTTACCCACGTTAAAATGATACATATAGATGCTCTCTCTGTTGTCTTAATCCATTCGAACATTACAGTGATCCTAAAGTCGTCAGGCAGACCCTTCTTGACAAAATCGGTCTTTTAAGGTTATTTTCTGGTATTTTCAAGCCAGTTTCTTTAGTTTATCCACTAGCTGGATGATTATACTACCATCTGCTAAAGTCTATTCTTAGCCAGTGAGTGGCTCTTATCCGTGACAATCGCTTACATTTGTTAAGGTGACTACTTTAGGGCTGCGTACGTTACTCTGATGAACAAAGCCCTCAATAACACAGCCTAGTCTACATAAAGTATATGAATTATTGAATTCATAAAAAAGCAGAGACGTCGCGTCAGATGTTGGTGTTAATTTGTGTAACGTCAAAATTTGTTTAAACACGTCAATGAGATTTTCACAGATAAGAGAGGCGATCTTCCTTGCGTTAATATTTCTAAGCACACATGCCCAGTTGTAAAATGATCAGATGAAAAGTTTGTTTTGGTTTATATAAATTTAAGTTTTTAAAGGTTTTATTAATACATGTTCCTGAGTAGAATTACGAAAAGTAGGGTGTACCCAGGTAAGCACATTTATTTTCAGTAGTAAATGAAATTGGTCGGTTGGTGCTTGTTAACTACATAAATCTATTCTCGTTGCAATAGACTTCAATGGACAGACGGATGGACAGACGGGGTGATTATATGTCTTAAGGATATCTTCGCTGCACACACATTTGCATGTTTTATATTAAAATTAGCCAATACGTAAGCGTTTGGTACTAATCGCATTGTCCGGCAACTAGGACTCGCGACTCGGGAAAGTCTGTGTAATAGTACAGGCTCGTCAGAGTAAAGTATGAATGTAGATGATAAATAGCTGTTGAATTGAGACCTCTATCACCGCTTGATACATGTATGTCAGCATCCACATTTTCACACGCGATAATGACCAAAATATCGCCAATAGTTAGTGTTGGCCCAAACAAACATGTAGACACAATTGAATGAAAACAACAAATTAATTAATTTATTTGAGATACGAGCACGTCATGTTTGAGTTTCAGACACACCCATTTCATCGTATGGCGTCCAAATGAGTTGACTATTACTAATACCTAGCAATATGATGTACAGTCTCGAGACATGTAGTTGTTTGCCACTTTGCGACGTCGCCGCTTGATACAAGACCTTTCTAGAATTTTGTAAAAAATACCATGCATACTTAATGGGTTAAATTTTATAAAACTTACAGGGATGAAGATCAAATAGAGAGCAGCAATATACAATAAATGATTAAAATAATAACGCTTTTGGTTCTCAAGTAGAACGCATTTAAATGTGAATGTAAATTTTTAAACATCACTATTCTCGTAGACGCTTACATTAACGTCACCGAAAACCGTCATTTTAATTAGTGTTTGCGTTTAAATTACTACCATACGAAAACAACAGAAACCAAGAAGCTACAATAAAAATGTTTATTGCTTAAATGAATTTGCTTTCATTTCTTACTTTTTTCAAAATTGTAGCTTCTATAGTTTTTAGACAATAATTTTTGGCAAAACATCTGGAAATACATTGATTAAAGCGGCAACGTCACTGGTCGGAGAGTGGGTATGTCCTGTGGCTGTATATATACACAATTGCTTGACGTTTGGTCCTTACATTGCATGTAAATGCCTTATAACCAAAAGCTAAAATGTCATCATTACGTAATGACATTATGAGCTTTCGGTTTAGGGGCCATAGGAGTGAATAAGGATCGAATTTCAAGCTCCTGTGATATATTTCCTGAATATTCCTGAAAACGGGTAAAGGACACTGAATATTCAGATTTCTCGAATTAATTCTGGCCAGTGACCTATTTTATATTACTTTATATTGGACAGTGTCCTACAAGACTATGCTAATGCATCAGTATATAAGTTTTAAGAAAATGCGCGATTAAGTTTTTGGCATTTACGCATATAATAACGCTAAAATGTTAACGTTTTAACTAGCAAAGTAAACAAAAAAAAAAACGGCGTCTGTGACACTTTTGCTAGATAAAGCATTTTAGCGATATTTTATTCAATATTTAACAATTTCTCTTAATTTATAAACAGCATAAAATATATGAAAAACGCATTTACATATCTTATTTAGAGAGAAATAAGTTTGAAGAAACATCTTTTCATTTAGTATTGAATTAATGTCTCATATTTCCAAAGACGCCATTTGCGTGAGTATGACATTTTTGCTAGACATAGCAAAATAACCAATTTTTGCTCTAAATATGGAAAAAAATCAAGAATAAATCCAAATTTTAATTCTACTTTGAAAACGCATTTTTGTGATATACTTTGAATTTTAAAAACACGAGGCACTAAAAAGTAATACATCAACATAAATACACAGACCCCATGTTTTCAACGTTTTCTTTAAATCTCTACACGTTCCGTTTCTTTGCTTGGTTGGCTATTTCTGGTTAGTTTGCCGATTAACGCCAATTTTGCGCATGTCGTCGTGAGGATAAGCACAAAAAGTAGCTATGCGGGGAAAATTACAAGATTTCATGCATTATTAGTTAAAACTGTTGGATTTAGAAACACTCCACCAAACGATTTCTGTTACGTTTCTACATGCAAAAAATCGGCAATTTATACGGAACATGTTAGCGATAACTTTTTCTTTGTATCTTAATTTGTCTTTCGTTTTGCATCAATGTGAAATATAATTAATAACCTTTTCTTTGATGTTTAGTTTGTACAAATGTATAATAGAATAAGTGAAATAGAGACCTTTCAATAGAGAGGACCCCTACGTTTTTGAAATTAACACCAACATCTGACGCGACGTCAGAGAAAAAGAGATACAATGCAAGGCTTCATATAGCTTTTTCATAATACGTTTAATAAATTCAATGATACAGGAGCACACATATAAGATATATTTATCATAGAACTCGGAAATTACTTTGCAAAGGTCTCTTGGTGTGAAAACGTCAAAATTTGGCCATAAAAACTCGACAATATTATTATTGTGATTCCTATAACACGGATGGGAAACTTTCAGTGTTTTCATCGCGTAAATAGAAAAAAAGAGAACGTTGTGAACAGCTGTATCTGCCCGCGATAACGTTACTTTAGTTTACTAGGCTATAATTTTTCGCGTCATAAAACTCCCCGGAAGTAACACATTTTGCTGTTATAGGGAAGTAAGGGTATGCTAAGAACTACAAAGAAGCTGGTAGTAATGTGTGGATACTCAGGCGGCTAATCTGTACATGTTGTTTGCATTGCAAAAGCAGGTTTGTCCATGACAGTGCTCAAATGGTTCATGTCGCTAGACCAAGCCAATAGAAAGGAAATGCCACGGCCAGCCTTGAGATAAATGACAATTATTGAATGACAAGTAATACATTGCTAAATTTTAATTTTATTATGAATATACTTGGTAAACCCCAGAGACTAGCTCAGAAAAGCAATCAAAATTAAATGGCAAAACCGATGCGAAATATACAATGTAAAAGCATCAGCTTTGTCCAGCAGAAATCGTGTTGATTCTAAATGGGAAAGAATCTACATTTTTGGTCAAAACTATGTCGAGAGTCTTCCAGACAGTTCAAGGAGCACGTTTTGTTCCAGACCCGTCAGGAAGGCTCTTGAAGAGTAAAACTCCATATAGCTCATAGCTCCAATATAGCCCAATCCTAGTCAACACGAGCATAGCCTTTGATTGATGCGCCTGCAATGAATTGCTAGTTCAAGGCAGATAGACATTCGACAGTCAAGGCGAAAAGCTGAAAAAGTTTGTGTGGGGCGTCACCAGTGTCCAATCCCCTGATTCCCGACTAAGCAATGTAACCTTGCATGCAAAAAGGTGTCAGAACGTCGAAGCAGAACCAGGCAGCAGATTCCGGACTGTTTTAGAAGATGATGCATTGATAAGTTAGGGGTCTTTCATGCAAACCAAATATCTATGTCCACATCTGAATTAAGGGTGAGGCTGGCGCCGTTAAACCGGTTTAAGCCCTACAGTAAAATATTTTACTGACCGTTCCAAGGCGGTGCTTCTTTTGTGGATATTTTATGTTTTTGTTCTGTCTTGTGTTTGCTATGTCTTTGTGCGCGTCTGTTTATATGTGCTTTGTGGTCACCTGCTGGGAAAGGGCTGACCTCTTGGCTCTCGTTTGTGGTGTCTACTGTGAGTTTGTCAATTACCCATTGGTATCCTGGGTCAGGTGTGGTACTTGATTGTATCGATTCCTGATCTTTGCACCCTTACTTACTTTGCAAATGTAGCCCTGAATATCAATAGGCTCAGAAGGAAGAATCGTGCTTGATTCTTGCAGCTAAATGTTTCACCCCGAAGGAGAGAGGGTGAGCAAAAAGATAAAAAAAAGAAAAAAAGAAAAAATCTACAGAACTGTCTTGTACTGTAAAAGGTCAAATCAGGAAAACCATGCTCTTTTCTGCATAGCTTATAATTTTCTCCAAAACACAGCCAGAACTTTGGTCGATTCTGTAAGTCATGCAATAGGGGATCGCAATTTACGGACACTTATCCTGCAATATGAGAGTGCAATATACAGACGCTTACCCAGCAATAGGAGAGTGCAATATACAGTCGCTTATACAGCAAAAGGAGATTGTTAGTAAGTGGATGCAATTCAAGGACGCATTTCTGGCAATAGGATAGTGCAATTCACAGACGCTTACCTAGAAACAGGAATGTGCAATTCAGAGACGCTTATCCTCAAAAAGGAGCATACAATACATGAACGCTTGTCCTGCAAAAAAGCAGATCTACGTGCAAACGTCACACATGTGCCATACGCATCTGCATTAAAATCTGAGCCTACTAATATACAACTTGTTACACAACATATTCCAAGCTAATCCCTGAAAAAAGCGAAAAAAAAAAACAAAAAACATGTTGTTCAAGAGTCAAGATAGGATGATGTTAGGGGTGGTGGTTGAGTAAGCTGGTTGGCTGATGAAAACTAATGAATGATATAGAATAAAATATAAAAGTATACTGAAACTTGGCTCCTCCTTGATACAGTTTGACATTGACAGCTAGGGGCGTTACTTGATCCAATAATTATATTATATTATATATATTCTATATTTATTAAATGATAAGTAATACATTGATGAATATTAATTTTATTATAAATAAAAACTTGGCAAATCCCAGAGACTAGCTCAGAAAAGTAATCAAAATTAAATGCAAAAACTGATGCGAAATATCAAATGTAAAAGCATCAGCTTTGTCCAGCAGAAATCGTGTTGATTCTAAATGCTAAAGATTCTACATGTTTTGTTGAAACGATGTCGAGAGTATTCCAGACAGTTCAAGGGGCACACTAGTTCCAGACCCGTCAGGAAGGCTCTTGAAGAGTAAAGCTTCAAACGAAGAAAGTTCTGAGAAGTTCCCCAGGAAAAAACATAACTTATTTGAACTGTACGAGTAATTCCCCAAAAATGAGAAAGGAACGATAAAGTGGTGTACTGATACCATGGTGTACAGTAGACATACGTTCACACCATGCATTTCAGATGTGCTTGAGCAGATGCAAATACATGTAACTGAAATAATAAATTAGCTCTTAACCATCTAGAGTCGCCTGCTGATGATAAATTGAGTTTCACTTAATCATGTCCGATGAGTATTTGTCTAAATTCAACTGTAATGGTCTGAAGGAAATCTTGAAATTCTTATAAAATATTTGCTAACCTGCAGACGACAGCATACAAATGCAAAAATTAAAAATTGATCTGTCATATGAAATAAGCATGGACAATCAAACAATCTGGAATAAGACACATAAACAAACAAATTACATCTGAATGGTCTCATATGTAACTGCTTATTAAAGGCTGATTTCCTTTGGTGAAGGCTGTTGATCAAAAATGCTTAATCTACACCAGTCTTTGCTAAACTCCATACATAGACACGGTCACAGTCCTACATAATTTTCAGGTTTAAATACCTCTGTGTCTATTCTAATTCTGATAAAAAATGTACATTTAAAAAACAAATATCTATTCGCAATAGGGACATGACATTCGAAATGACATTTTATTATATCCTTAGACGGACAGTATGCATCTCTAAAATAGTAAATGAGTATGATCAGGAAATACCACAATCACAAACTGCAGACAACCCCGTGGCACCGCGAGGAAGAGCCGCTCAACCATCACGCGACATCAGGAAGACAAATTAAGCAAAGCAATTAGCTCTCTTTTTCCCATCAAGATGATTGCAATACTAGAATGGACATAAAGTAACACACAACAAAACATAGAACAATTACAGACTTCCACTATGGGAATAACAATAAACAAAAAGTCAACAACAACAGAACCACCGCCTTAGAACGGACAGCAGCCTAAGCCACTGGGGGGGCTTAAATGCATTTTACTGGTACCAAATCTTCGCCCTAGATTCTGCTGTTGTTGAAGAACCAAAAATGTTCAGCTCGCGTGGAGGCCATCTAACTAATGCAATGTATCATCATGGAAAAACACTCTAATCAAATTACTACACCATGATGAAACAAAGAAAAGGGCTCACTACTCACAGATAGTCAGAGCTAAAGAAAACCTCAAGTTGAGTCACGGTGGGTCCAGCTACAGATAAGCATCAGGTACCAACCCACCGAATAATGCTTTACGTCAGGGCTGTCATATAATCTGAGGCCTGACCCACCGTCGTGCAATTAAAGAGGAAACCATAGCTATAAACCGTGATTGGGTTTTAAACTAGGCATGCAGACTGTCGCATGACTGTCGCATGACATCCAAGTTATATCCAACCCTTATATAACGTTTTACTATCTTTTTGAATTGATCACTAAAATTAGGTTTTCCAGCAATTCGCTTGAATTTATAGACTAAATCACCATAAAATATAGGTTCTGATATGCCTTGTTGCAGAAGAGTTTTTTACCCAATATTGTATTTAACAATTAACTCTGAGTGTCTGTGGTAGAATTTAGAAAATGCTTTTCAAATTTTATGATATCTATAACCTTGTTTTAATAATTTAGCAGTTAAAAATAAGTTTCTGTTGTTGAAGTCATCAACATTAGAACACACTCTAGCAAAACGAATAAGCTGAGAAATATATACACCATAGGAAGGAGAGCGAGGAACATCTCCACCCAGAAATGGAAAATTTACTATTTCAAAATTAAAATCATCCCGTTTATCATAAATTTTTAGAAAAACTATGCCATTTCTTATTGACAAGTTCAAGTCCAAAACGGAGCTTCAGTATCAGAAGAATTTGCCATGTTTAACTGAAGTTCAGTGGAATATATCTGACCTACCATTTGTTCAATATAAGGATTATCAATATTAAGTAAGTCATCTAAATATCTGGAGGTAGAGTTAAAAGCTTCAATAATATCAGCTTGATTATTGTCAGACAGAGACAGCATAAAGTCTCTTTCATAACAAAACAAAAACAAATCTGCAACAAGAGAAGCAAAATTAGTACACATTGGAATACTGACAATTTGTCTATATAATTTTAAGCCAAATCTTATAAATAAATTGTCCAAAAGATAATGGAGCGCATCACACATTTTCTGACATGACCACAATTTATATCGTTTAGGTTGTTCAGAAGTAAAAAAGGCATTTTTATCATTACAATCCAAATAAAGTGAGCCCTCTCTGTTAAATGTTTGTTCAATTAATTCTGTTAGTTGTTCTTTTATTAGATTATGAGACAATGTAGTATAGAGAGTAGAGAAATCATATGTAGACAAACTATATGCTAGAAAACCTCTAGACTTCAATTTATTAAGTATTTTACCTGAATTTTTAATAGACCAAAATAATTTTTTACCATTTCTTTCATAAACTGTTGTGCAATATTTAATGACATGGTTTTTAATTGCTGTGGGGCAAGAAGTCAAAAGAATAGACAACTCAGTAGTTGTACATGCACTAGAATTAGCAATAAAATGTGACTTATAGGGCCGTTTATGAAGTTTAGGTAACCAGTATAACGTCGGAAGCTTGCTATGGTCCTCATCAACAAACAACCCAAACTTAGCTGCCATATGCTTTAGGGTGTTAATATAGTATATTTTTCAAACGACCACAACATTGTTAGCAGCCTTATCTGTGGGGGCCAAAACAAACTTCCTATGAAATTCCTGGATTCCTTTCTTCAAGTGTCTAAAAGTGAATTTAGGTTTAGGTGGTAGAAGATCTAAATTGTTGCAATAAAATGAAATTCTACCATCAAATTTTTAAAAATATTTAGTTTCCAACTATTTAAGGCATTAGACTCAACATGCTCTCGTTTACACCAGCGATTACAAAATTCTTGTAAGGCTCCTGCAATTTCCTCACGACATGATTTGAAGTCTATATTGGCACAGGAAACCTATATTTAGGTCCCTTACATATAATAGACCGAATTCTTGAATCAGTTATGATTTTTAAATCCCCTGTGACTATATGACCATTGGGTTGATAGCAATACTTATAGTCTTTGCAATCTCAAGAGTCAGGAATAGAATTTTCAATATCAAGTTCTGTTACTAATTTGTTATAGTTAAAAACAGTGCTACGAATAGGTTTATTATACTTTCAACAAATGATAGGGGATTCCTTATTTTCAAAATAAGTAGGAATAGAAGAGATAACAGATTTATCTTTAAATATACTGGGTAAGTTAATGAATTCAATCCCCTTGTTGACAAATTGAATTTTGATAAAATGCCTAATATGATTAATTTCGGAATCTACACTGAACCGAAGTTCTAAGTAGCCACTTTTCAACTTCTTTTTTTCTGACTAATCCCTGGTGATATTTAAATGAATTTTTGCCCAAATATGTGCATTGTAATGGACTAAAGTTAAGCGGTGTTTTGGAAGAGTTTTCTATAACTTCACAATTTTTTGGTTCAAAAATGCAAAAATCAACTTTTTGAAGAAAATAAGCATTTTGAGTGCAGTTTTTATCAAATTCAAGTACAGGTGATTGCTAACCTGCCTAGTCGACTTGAAAAAACACCAAACATATGACATTTTGTTTATGACAGATTTTTTTATGAATTTTTAAAAATTGATAATTTTCCGAATTTTCCGAAATTTTCGGCAATCATCAGCTGCACATACTAAAATAATTGTTTATGTTTTCTTTTATGTTAATATGTTTGACAAAACACCATGCAACTTGATGAGCCCATTTTCTAACGATATTTTTTACTAATTTGGCATCCACTTCCGATTTTAACGTAAAACTTTAAAGGTCATTTAAATGGCATTTGTTAAAGATTTCTTTTAATTTTTAAACAGAACACTGACGCCAATTCATAATGAAGAATCCCTGAAAATTGCACTGCTGTGCCGCATATAATAAAGCGTACAGAGCAATGCAAAGTGACTATGCAAACTGCATGTTTAAGCTAAAAATCATTTGATTAAGTTGTTGACCGTGGCTGTCTAAATGTTAACGTAGAAGAGAAATGGAGTGTTCATTTGTCAAAATAAAACTTTTGATTCTTTTCGTGTTATAAACATCTTCAAATTAATTAAAATATAAATTAATAACGTATCTGATGAATAGTTTATATCACACTAAAAAGTGTGACTTTTTGAAATGATGGTACCTTTACTCGGATCTCGTATGTGCAAGGTCTACCACTCATTTTGAAATGACATAATTTGCAAAGTCTCGACAAAGCCTTGGACCTTTTAAAAGAATTTAAATTTTGTGAGAGTGATATTTACTTTCTGAACGGGAGCAAAAATTGTATGGTGGCTACTTATAACTTCGGTTCAGTGTATATATGGCCAAGAGCATGTTAAAGTCGATCAGCTCTATCATAGAATTTATTAGCCTCAATATCCAAGTTACGAAGTGAAGATATAAAAAGAGTTACTAAACATGAAAGGGCCATACTTCAGCCAGAATGTTTTAAGATGATACTTAATTCTGAAAGAGTTAAAACATGTTTATTTTTGCGTTTTAAATTTCCATTTTTGCTTTTTCCATGAGATCGGGTATTACGTTTACGATTATCTAAAAGAGAAAAAACATCAAAATCAGGTAATCTAGAAATGTTTCCCTCATGGTAAATATTATCATTAAAACCAAGTGGATGTGGTGTTTGTAATAACTTTATCCACTTTAATTCTAATTCATGCCTAAGAATATTTTTTATATCTTTTAGTGGAATTATCACCATATATTATCTTTTCAACAGGCTGAATAGAAATACTGCTAGTAGAGTGATTAGTTTGTTTGAAATGCCTATAAAGAAAATTATCAATTTTGCGAGGCTTTTTTGTTCGACGATAGTGCTCAGAAAATCTAGCTTTGAGAAATCTACAAGTTTGACCAACATATTGCATGCCACAATCTTTCTCTTCTCAAGATAAAACATAAATAACATCAGCCTTGACTTTCTACGTATAAAACCAGTCTTACATTTTATGCGTCACCCATCCTCGATTGCCGCCCATGGCCCACGAAAACCCAAACCTTTTGGGCAGACTACAAAGTAAATGCATTAGGAACTTTTTCAGCATGCAAAGAATCAAACATCCCCAAAAGATAATAACATGCAACCTGACATATGATATCAGGTTTGAATTATTTTCCCCATCTCTATCAGCGCAATTTGTACTGCATAACAGAGTGAAAGCAAGCCAACCGCTCATAAAATGATTAAAATGCCACACAAGGTATTAATTACACAGATTATACATTGAGTCAATGGTACCAAATGCTCCTTAAAGTGTGTGTGGCCAATGAGGTATACGGAAACGTCACCCATGCCTGTTAAATAAGCCTGTAAACATGTATAGACCCCATCAAACTGCTGCCCACAAACATAGGCGCAGACCAGCCTGCGCATCCGCACAATTTGATCTGCGCCCGTGTTATTAGTTATCCCAAAAGCAGCTCCATGCCATTTTTTATATATACTAATAGTCAGTGTGGCTGAATAGGCTGGTTAAGTGTTCCGAAGACAGAAACCTCTCGTTACATAGCGAAAAAGAAAGGTTAAAAAAATAGAGCTGCGCATGCAGTTATGTATGTGTTAAAGCACCACTAAACGACTAACTACGTTAATTGAGTGGATACTGTTTAGATGTATACCATTACAAATAATTAAATGCTATAAGTGACGGTGACATTTTCATTTAAAATGCAATTTGTTTCACTTTCACTTTCACTTTCGTCACCAACTATGTTAGGCTATGTGTCATAAACAAACACTTTGACATAAACCGTACCGTATCAGTTCCTACAAGCGTCCAAATTTGTTGAAACGAGAATAAAATGAAAATTTGTGTGCTTGCTTTCTGTCCCAACCAACAATTTTATTAATGTCAGGACGAATTCATGACGTCCTTGGTTGAACCAAGCAGTCCATAAAGTATCTGGCACGCGGCTACAATACATTGCCTGTGCATATAATATATAGGAAACCTAATGGCCCACATAAACCAATACATGGCATCTCACCAGTGTCTACACAAGGACAAACAACACCGTGACAATCACTGGCAGTGATTCCGGAACTTATACATGTACCTAGCTCTTAACCTCTACCAACGGAGACGCTACAATATGTTCCATAATAAAATATACTAGCCAAAAGCTTCAATTTATCAATTATGTTCAAACCGTTAAATTACATTACTACTGTTTTTGCATCTCGAAATAGCCAGAAGTGTCATAATATCCAAGACAGCAAAGATATTGACAAATTATGCAATAGTCCATGCAGGTTGCTGATTTGAACAGTGGTACCCCCATTTTCAAAATTCGCATTTCGGCACAATGTGTGAGTCATTACCTTGTGAAATAACACACTGACACACTCAAAGCCTTTTCATTTCAAAGGCCAAACACATATTGAACACTAAAGTGCTAAAAAGAATACTCCATCTTTATTTGACTAGATGCTAATGGCTAAAGTGTCAAAAGAAATTACATCACCATCCAGCGAAATTATTGTGATTTTTTTTTTAAATTGAGGGTATGTGTATTCGGCAAAACCTCTTGAATACAATTGTTAAATTTGGCTTTGCCAGTCCTGGTATCGTTCACTGATTGGCTGCCCTTATCCAGGAAATAGAGGATCTTTTCGCAACGAGTTTAATAGATTCAATAATACAAGAGCACGAATGTTAGATACTATTTATCATTTGATAAAATCTCATTTCTGCCGTAAAATGTTATAATTTTGTCATTATGTAAGCAACATTGTTATGAACGTCATAACGTTTCCCGAAAATCGATAAACCACTAGTGGTTTACAGATTTTATTGCATGGCGTTATTTCACTCCCAGACGCGACGTCATATGATAAATTGATATAGCTCTTGAACTTTTCAGAAAACCGACAAAAAAGAACTTTTGACTAGTATAGTACAAAAAATCACACGCAAAAAAACGATCATATGGTATAGTAAATGTATGACTTAAGCTCAGTGTCCCGTAAAATATAACAGTAAATATAACACAAACCAATCAAGATCCTGATTAACTGCTACAAAAGTAGCATCTGATCAGGGCCTGCCCAAGGAGACAATCTCCAGTAGTGAGTCTCAAACCAGTACATGTACTACGCCGGAATTAAGATAATAAAAGTATTATAGAACTCTTTGGTCACTGCATAGCAGGTAACTTTAATATTAATATCTGAGCTTGGTTCGGCTATTTCATTTGCTAATGAAGGGAAATCAGGTTTTATCTATAATTTTGTTAAGGAGTTATAAGTTGTTTGAGCTGGTTGCTTTGCTTAATTTGTCTTCCTGGTGTCTCGTGATGGTTGAGCGGCTCTTCCTCGCGATGCCACGGGGTTGTCTGCAGTTTGTGATTGTGGTATTTGCTGATCATACTCATTTACTATTTTTGACTTTTTCTTACGATGCTCGATGTAGAAAAAAGGAACAATCAATACAAAATATATACAACATATATACAATGCGAATTAAATGGCTGACTACAAAGAGACATAGTCCGCCATCACATTGTCTTGCCCTCGGATTGCAACAATCCTAAATCTGTACGGTTGGAGCTTAAATGCTCAACGCATAATTCTGTGGCCCATTTTTATGCCTTAGCAGTCTGCATAAATGAGAGGGTTTGTGATCACATTCCAGGATAAACTCTCCCCAAAAAAGATATTTCCTGATTTTCTCAATTGCTCAAATAATTGCTAAACATTTCTCCTAAATTACCGAGTAATTTTTCCCAGGGTAACAGCATTTTACTATCTTATTTTACTATCAATTGACAAATTTCCTTCCCCTTCAAATTCCTGCAGCAAAACGGCTCCGATTCCTATATTGGACGCGCCTGTAAGTATGAATGTTTTTCCCTCATTAAAGACAGGCAACTGCAGAATAGGAGATGATCTAAGACGACTTTTCAATGTTCGAAAAGCCTTTTTATGATGACTAAACCAGTCCTTTATGCGATTTGGGCGATCTTTTTTCGTGAGATGGGTTAAAGGAACTGCAACTTCAGAGAAATTGGGGATGAATTTTCGATAGAAACCTGCTAAACCCAGACAACCTTGGACTTGTTTCCTTTGTGCTTCTTTAATAGCCTGAATATTGTCATCTTTGGGCCTTAATGTTTAGTCTTGAATATTATGGCCTACTTTACACTTGGAGGGTTTTGCGGTAAGTTTGGTTACTCGCAACCTATCCAAAGTAGCTTGTATGGATTTTAAATGTTTTTTTCTAAGTTTCCGTAAAAATCCACATGTCCTTCACAAAACTATCCACATTTCTCTGGCCTTGCAATAATATGCGTATAAGACGACAAAAAGAGGCCCCCGGATTAACAAAACCAAAAGGTAGGTCCTAAATTGGAATAACCCCTTAGGTGTTTCAAAGGCTGTATATGGCCTTGACCTTTTGCTGAGGCCTAACTGCCAATATCCCTCATCCCTTACACAGATCCATTTGTGAATAGAACCTATGCCCTGACGTTCTATTAATAACTTCCTCCATATTCGGCATAGGTTCCCCATCTAATTCCGTAACCTTGTTAAGCTTGCGGAAATCGATTCAAAAAAATAACAGATCCATCTTTTTTTGGAACTAATACAATGGGTGAAGAGTAAGGAGTGAGATCAAAGTTTCGATTCCGTCTAGCTCAATCATCTCATCAATTTCAGATTCCATTACCTCTCTGGTTTTATATGGTAAAGGGTAACATTTAGACCTAACAGGTTTCGTAGTTGATAGTTTGATATCATGTTCTAATAATTCAGTCCTGACCGGTATGCT
Source organism: Loripinus fragilis (assembly GCA_964019695.1). Lineage (NCBI taxonomy): Eukaryota > Metazoa > Mollusca > Bivalvia > Lucinida > Lucinidae > Loripinus > Loripinus fragilis. The sequence continues at coordinate 97,302,733 of OZ026522.1, forward strand.
AGTCAATATGTCTGGGTATTTGGCCAATTATTCCTTGACTTCGTTTCTCTGTTCGTTCGTAAGTTTGCCCGAGATACTAACATCTCGATAGGTCTCAATTTCCTTCTTAAAAGGAAATATACAGTCCTCTAGTGAATACTCATCACACAGAATACTCTCTTCGACTGATTACACACAATGAGATACTTCAGTTTTATGCTCGACATAGTGCCTCAAAATATTGGCATGAAATGTATGGATGTAACCGTTTATGTTTACACGATAGTCAACACGGTTCAATACTTCTACTATTTCGAATGGTCCCCGCCATTGTAACAATAACTGATTACTATCAATTGGGAGTAAGTGTAGAACTTTGTCTTCCACTTTAATAAAACAAGGTTTCGCTCGTCGATCGTAGTAAGCCTTTAGCTTTCCTTGCACCTTCTGTAAATTTTTCATTGCCAACTCGCAAGTGTGTTAAAGACGTTTCCTTAAATATATCACGTAATCATAAGTTGAGCGAACCTCTTCATCTTCAACTTCGTCTGTCCATAATTCCCTTAGAATCGCCACTGGACCACGTACGTTCCCTCCATATAATAACTCATAGGGCGAAAATCCTAAAGATTCTTGAGGTACTTCCCTTACTGCAAACAAGAGTGCAGGAAGGACCTATCCCAATCCTTTGGGCGTTCAGCGCACATTCTTTGAAACATTTGCTTAAGCATCGCATGCGATCGCTCCACTAAACCATTACATTGAGCATGCAATGCTGACGTAGTCAGCTGCTGTAATGACAGCAGACTTGCTACCTCGTTCATAACTTCAGACGTGAATTGTGACCCACAGTCTGTTAACATTTCATCAGGTACACCAACCCTACTAAACATTTCAACTTACACTTCTGCTACACCCTCAGACTCGATACTATGCAATGCGATGGCCTCAGGATAACGTGTCGCATAATCCACCATTGTTAGAATGTACCTTGACCTATTGTTCAATCGGGGCTTGATTGGTCCTACAGTGTCTACCGCTACACGCTTAAAAGGAGTGTCAGTCAACGGTAGTCGACCTAAAGGCACCTTGGCTAATCTGCCTTTTTGAACAGTCCTTTGACATGTGTCACATGACTTACAGAACCGTGTCACGTCACAGCATACGCCAGGTCACCAAAAAATCAGCCACAACCCGATCAATTGTCTTTCAAATGCCTAAATGACCTGCCATGAATGATTCATGGGCCAAAGTCATAACCTTATCGGTCAAACTAGAAGGTACAACTAACTGCAAAGTAGTTTGACCACGCAAAGTAAACTGTCGATAGATTAAACCTCTCTTTATTACGAATTTCGTTTCTCCCAGGTGTATTCACCGACTTACAGTTACGTTGCCTTACTCTACTCGCTTCCGTTTATTTTAGAGCTTTGGATCTGATGCTTGATCCGCCTCAATCACTTTCCTATCACTACTTATAATTTGATTGGGGCTTTCAGTTTCTTATATACGCGCTTTTCATTTCCTTTATGCGACCTAGTAACTACGCTTTTAACGAAATGTGACATGTTCGGCAACTTCGATCCATCGATATTTCCTATAACTAGATCAAACAAAGTATCCTCCATGCATAAAGCTTCGGTAATGCCATTAAAAATGGATATTCTACGCTAATAAACGCCACTTGGTATTTTTGTTTGGACTCATTAATAAGGGTTACATCTAACTCTTTCCCTAACATTTGTTCATCGGATACCAGGTCCTTTCAAACTACTACCCCGGTGCAACCAATGTCTCTTAAAACTCTAACTTCCTTCCCATTCACTGTGCCTGCTGCCGTAGGCATCCTAGATTTAAAAAAAAAATAGCAAGTACCCTTACATTCCTTATGGATATTTTCCCTATAATTGGTAATTGGGTCGTGCATTTTAGCATGATAAACGCTATGCACTCCCTTATCCGGTCCTTGTTCACCCTTCTCTTTACAAAAGTTGACCTGATGGTCGGCTTTCTCATTACTATTGTTTCTATTGGAATTCCTACCAGGAGCTGACTGATTTCGACAGTAATTATTACGACCTTGATTCCAATTGCGGCCCCTATTTTGCCAATTTCCCCTTTGGTTTGGAGAATGAAATTAAGCGTTTGATGCTATTTCCACACCAGCAGATACCCTCATATTCTTGTTGTGCCATCAGTTATTTGTCGGATGAGCTTTACCGCAGATCTTACAAGAATTACGGGGTTTTGGATCAAACCGGTTTTAAAAAGTATGCGTAACTTGACTCCTAGTTTCACTCTGCCCTTTCACGACGCATCCGGGAACTCCACCCCACGCATCAGCGAACAAATCCGCCCCGTGGGCTAACTCATCCAGGACTTTAAACGGCCATGCCTTTATACATAAATAAAGTTTGCGGCTACAACAGTCGAGGAACTGGTCTCGGGCCAAAAAATCGCAAACAGCCTCATAGGTCTTTTCACCTTAGCCAAGCCTAACTATTTATCTAGCTAGCTCGCTAGCCTACAACTAAACAGTTTGAAAGTTTCGGCTCTCTTTGGCCTACAATCCCTAAACTTCTTCCTAAATGATCTTTCGGTAAGGTCAAAATTAGTTAACAGAGCCTCCTTTAACTGGTTATAATCAGATGGATCATCTTTAGAGAGTCTAAAGAAGAATTCCAAAGCGTGTCCTTTTAACAAGTCACTTAAATACGATGCCCCATAGACGGGTCCCATTTATTTGAAACGGCATAACTCTCAAACCTCGTTAAGTAGCTATCCATTTTATCCGTATGTTTGTCAAAGTATGGAAGCTTGGGATTTCTAGGGTTTGAACTTTTCTTGCTGGGCCCCCAGGGATGGGAAGTGGTCTCAGCCTCGATTTTTTTAGCTCCACTTCAGCCTCAATTTTCAACTTTTCCATTTCCATCTCCTTATCTTTAATTTTTTGGGTAGACTCCCTGTCTTCATCCCACAGTTCTGCCTCAATTCTTATTTTTTTCTAATTCTAGTTCTTTTACCCTTTGGGCGGCCTCCCTATCCTTATCTTTTGCTCCCTATCTTTATCTTTTTGCTCCTTATCTTTATTGTTTTTGCTCGGCCTCCCTTTTCCCTCTTTCATAATCCCTTTGGGCAACCCTTTCCTTCCTCTCCAAATCTTGCTGCTTCTTAAGATAATTCCTTAGTTCTTGTCCTTTGTCGCCTAATTCCCTTGCTAATGAAATATGTTTATCCATTTAAGCCTATTATTGAAAAAAATATAAATCAACTATACTGTTGAAAATAAACCAGGGTACGCTTAGTCCCTTTTAAATAGGTATGGGCTAAGCAACGTTCGCGCTGGTAAACTTTTAATTTTACTAGGGATTTAAATGACGTCACATATAAGTAACGTATATTACAACGTACGAGGGATCACAACAGAAAGGTTCTTAGGATATATAACTTAAATAGGCCTTCACTAAACGTACTTGACAACAAAATAAACCGTCCTTCATTTTTTTCTGTATTTACGTCAAGTAATTTTGTGCTTACGCGATGTAAATATAAACACATTACAGTCAAGTCAACAGTCACTTGTCATAGTCAGACATAATAGTTGACTACAAAAAATCTTTCTATGGACTTCTTCTAATAATAAAAATCAGTTGAACGGCATCACACACTATGACATCACTGAGGTGATTTAAATTATTAGTAATCTCAGACGATATAAAATTGTTCACATCCGTATCCTTAATTAATAGGAACACAGAGCATACGCCAATACACAATCATATGGGTCAAACAAAAATGGACAAGTCTAATAATTAAACTCTGACAATTTTTTCTCGTGTTTTATATGGCAATCCACAGGACAAGAAAGTATGGGTCCCCTCAGAATGTTATGTGATGACTTTTTTTTACATGTGTCGCACTTCATCACAGGGGAATGCATGCAATTAGTACTGTGTGTTGATACTCACAATCACATTATCAAAATAACCTAACTAATGCGTGCCTGTAACAAAGCCAAAGCAGAGAAGTTTGCCAATAAAACCCCACTAATCCCACTTCTGACACCATTGTTAGGACATAAAGCCAGTCAAGACTAAAGAGGGGAAATTTTATGGGAAGATTCCGTTATGCGTTGACAATGCTACCAGGGAAAAATAATGCACGCAACTAGTAATAACTTTTTCAGTACTTTATGTACTAAAAAACATTGAAATCACATTAATGTTACAAAGACACCACCTATGTTATTATTTCTGGCTAGTTGACCATCCTATACTAAGGCAAGTTTCCACTCTTAGATAGTTTCTATAAAAATCAATCTTAGAGTGTCCTGCTTTAGACGTACGTCAACCAAGCAGAAATAAGAAATGTAAAGAATATACAATTTACATATAAATCTAAGATCTAAAAATAATGAGCTCATCTATTATAATGTTCTGCAGTTATTCGTTCTCATTATTCCCGATTTACGTGATTTGAGAAATTCTGATCACTTTTGGTTTAACCACTTGACTCTTGGGTCAGTCTGATCTGTGATTATTCTGTGAATTTGAGTCACTACGTACTTCTGACGTTAATTTAATCTTATTGGGTTATTCGATAACCCTGGACACGCGATCTTGACCTTTTAGGTCAGTTCATATCCATTGAAATGATGCGCGATCCTAGTTCTTTGGCTGTCACAACCCACTATTTGTATGGTTGAACCCAATCTACATTGAGAACCATACTCTTTCCCTGTTGGTAATACGAAAAACCTAATTCCACTCTTTCAGTGGTCTAAGGGGATCAGCTACTTCTGTACCCTCAGAATTTAGATTGGATGGCTTCACGGCTTACTTCCCCTTCTGTAGGATGGGGACACTGAGAGACAATTCTGTAAAAAATAAACTACTTATAGAATCTTGTTTACTCAGGTTCTCTTTGTTGTGTCTAGTGGAGTTGTTCGCTATCATGTTCAAAAAATAAATAAGTTTTTAGTGGTCTGATTTTTAATACTACAGCCTAACCCTATAAGCACTCGATTCGCCCTCACCGGTGGATGTATGGCTAATGGCTCCCATGCGGTTTGGATGGGTCTACTTTTCCCTATATCCTCCCTCAAAATTTGTGAAACAGAGAAGTATGTTTAGTGACCAGCCTTTGTCAGGACTAAATAATACCTCCTATGCCAAAACGAACAAACCCACGCACTACCAAAATATACAGTGCGCTACTATAACGTCACCCTGGTTTGCAACGCTAACGTAGCCAAAACATCAAGCATACTGGCCTTTTTCACTTTGAGGTCACGCAATCTAGATAGTTTCGAAGTTTACAAATACTGATACTCATTCTCTTTGAAAATTCCAGGAAAACTTCAAACAACTCGGTGTCAACGTAACGTCTCAACGTCACGTTGGCCACAACCCTGTCTACGTGCTAATTTTGTACTTGCACAAAGTATCAGCAGTAAACACATAATTATGACTTATCGTCAAAAATAATATTTACGTCAATATTGCGTATTTTCTTTCTTCTGTTTTGTGCGTGAATAATGCACAATATTTCTACATGCATTTTGGCGAAAACACCTACTCTCTGAACGTACATGTGTCAGCTATTACCTTATTTGTGTGAGTGTTTTTAGTGTATGCACCTAACCCTTAACTTGTACATTCGTTATATATCACTCGATGTGACACACACAGGTCGCTGCAGAAAGCCGTCTCTATCCCAAAGTCAAATCATCTTTCCAAACCACGCAATATAATTCACAACAACTTAAAACCTCATAGATATCATAAAATTCGAAAAGTATTTTCTAAATTCTACCACAGACACTCAGAGTTGATTGTTAAATACAACATTGGGTTAAAAACTCTTCTGCAACAAGGCATATCAGAACCTATATTTTATGGTGATTTAGTTTATAAATTCAAACGAATTTTTGGAAAACCTAATTTTAGTGATCAATTCTAAAAAATAGTTAAACATTATATAAGGGTTGGATATAACTTGGATATCATGCGACAGTCTGCATGCCTAGTTTTAAACCCAATCAATGTTTATAGCTATGGTTTCCTCTTTAATTGCACGACGGTGGGTCAGGCCTCGGACTCTATGACCGCTCTGATGTAAAGCTTTAATTGGTGGTTTGGTGCCTGATGCTTATCTGTAGCTGGCCCCACCGTGGCTCAACTGGAGGTTTTCTTTAGCTCTGACCATCTGTGAGTCATGAGCCATTTTCTTTGTTTCATCATAGAGTGTTAATTTGATTAGAGTGTTTCTCCATGATGATACATTGCACTAGTTAGATGGCCTCCATGCAAGCTGAACATTTCTTGTACTTAACAACTGTTTAATCTAGGGGCGAAGATTGGGTGCCGGTAAGGTGCATTTGAGCCCCACCCCCACCCCCTCCCCCCCCCCCCCCCGGCGGCTTGGGCTGCTGTCCATTTTAAGGCGTTGGTTCTGTTGTTGTTGACTTTTTGTTCATTGTTACTCCCATTGTGCGGGTCTGTAATTGTTCTATGTGTTGTTAAACGTACTTTATGTCCATTCTAGTATTGCAATCATCTTGATGGGGTAGAGAGAGCTGGTTCCTTTGCTTAATTTGTCTTCCTTGTGATGGTTGAGCGGCTCTTCCTCGCGGTGCCACGGGGTTGTCTGCTGTTTGTGATTGTGGTATTTCCTGATCATACTCACTTACTATTTTTGCTAAAATGTTTATTCCACTATCGGTCTCAAGTAAATCCTCCAGCATGCAATTACGGTTTTATGTGCAGGCCCGACATAGTCTGCGACCACATTTGGCCAAAATAATTCTCCAAGTCTAACCTGACATCTCCACTATAGCCGCAAGAACGGTCCCAAAGGATTTTTAGGCACTACGCAAGTGCGTAGATTGATACTTATGTGCGTAACATTAGCTATAATTGCAAAAAAATGGGACGTTATTTGTAACGTCCTATAGAACCCGTACACGGAATGCTGGCCGACTCAGCAGACGACAAAATAGACATCGTAACACTATTGGTCAGATTTGATGGATTCTTTGTATAAATGGTTAGTATTATTGACAGTTGATATACTAAAAGTTTTGTCCAAATCAACTTCTTAACACTTCATTTATTGACCTTCTCTTAGTATGGGCAATTATAGTACAAAAACTATATTAGGCCAAATAAAGAGACAAGTGTGTTTTGGGTAACAGGTCTGAACGTTTTAGGTAGGGAAATCACTCATTTTTTAGTGTCGCCTGCGATGCATGATCGACATATATGAATCATGTCTGCGTCGGTGTTGCCATCGTCCCCGTTGTCACACTTTAGGTTTCCAAACGATAACTCTTGAAGGGATGCATCAATTTCATTCAAACTTCACAGAAGAATCAAGCATCATAAAATACAAGTCAAGTATGAAAGGGGGGTAATCCGCAAAATTGTTGAATTCGTTATGGTCCTTTTATAACTTATATTTTGGCTAATTGTGGAATTGTTGTTTCCGATCAATAACTTTTGAAGGGATGCAACAATTTCATTCAAATTTTACAGAAGTGTACAGCATCATAAAATAAAGGCAAAGTTCGAATGAAAGGGATCATTCGCAAACTTTTGACCCCCTATCCTCCCCCCTCCTCTCTATTGCCCCCTCCTCCCCAACTTTTCAAAACATGGTCTTGTTGTTTATCAAAATACATATAATCACAAATGCAGCAGCATGTTAGCAAATGTTTTGCCCGTGGACCCCTACCCTCACCCTACCCCTGACCCTGGCGATGGGGCCATAAGGTCTAAATTCAACTTTTTCAGAACATGGTCAATGGTCGTGTTTTATATCAAATTAAATGGAATTACGAATGCAGCAACATGGTAGAAACTATTTTGCCAACGGTTTATTTTTAGCTCACCTAAGCCTTTTGCTCAAGGTGAATCATTGAGATTGGATTTGGTCCAGCATGCACCCCCAGGGGGGATACTCTAATATCTTCGTACATACGTAGGCTCGGTTCATGTTTTTGGTTCAAACATTTTAGATTTCTATATTTTGGTAGGTTTTCAGAAAAATGAATATGTTTTGGGGTATAAAGATTTTGTGGATATTTTTTTGGGGTCATCACAAAATTAGACTATATATAGGGGTCATTTCTATGCTTTTTGGGGTCTTTTCTTAAGGTCAAGGTACAGAATGGGGGATATGTTTTGGAGTTGCTAAAATTTCATTTTTTGGGGGGATGCTTGATATTCCTGATATTTTATGGGGTGAAGGGTAGATTATGGGCCTGAGCCTACGTATAAAGAAAAAATGAGAGCCCCCCCCCTCCCCCCAGGGCATGCGCCGTGCGTCTGTCGTCCGTAAACTTTACCTTTAAAAGACATCTCTTTCTGAACCACTGGTCCAAATTTAAAATAACATTACATGAATGTTCCCCATAATGCCCATCTATCGAAATTGCATGAAAAATTATACACCGCTGAAGACAAGGGCTGCAAGAGCTCTAGTTAAGAAATATTTTAAACAAAATCTACTTCTGAACCACTCGTCCAATTTCAAGTCAATTTCATGGAATCGTTCCTAATGATGTCCTCTACAAAAATTGCAAAAATGGTCCCGGTGCATAGGACAAAAGGGCCACCAGAGATTCAGATAAAAAATATCTTTAAACGACATCTCGCCCTGAACCACTGGTCTAAATTCAAAATAATTTCATATAATTGTTCCTCATAATGCCCCTTACCAAAATTGTACTAATGGTCCCACTCTGCTATACAACAAAGACTCTGGAGCTTTAGATAAGATATATCTTTTAACTCTATCATCTCCTCAACCACTATCCTTAGATCAAACAAATTCCACAGAATTATTTCACATGGCGACTTCTACCAATACTGCACAAATAGTACCACTCGGCCAAATAAAAGGGCCACCAGAACACTAGTTTAGACATGTATTTAAATGACATCTCCACCAGAACCACTGTTCCAATTCAAAACAATTTCACATAATTGTCCCTCATGATTTCCGCTACCTAAATTGCACAAATAGTTTTACTCCGCCAAACAAAAGGCTTTCAGAGGTCTAGATTAGAAATATCTTTAACACCATCTTATCCTGAACCGATGGTCCAAATTCAAAATAACTACACAGAGTTGTTCCACACAATGCCATCTACCAAAATTGCACAAATTGTTTGCTCTGCCAAACTAAAGGGCCGCCAGAGTTCTAGAAAAGAAATGTCTTTAAATGACATCTTCTCCTGAACCACTGGTCCAAAGTCAACCAAGCAAGAAGTTGGAAACGCTAGCTCGTTTGATAAGTATCACCTATTTATTTCATATTAACATATTATACCATCCGATGTACGATCTATATATAACCATTGATTTGGTAGCAAGTTTTAATGTGTAGGATGAGTTGCTTATGATATATGTCATATCGTAGGTATAGACTCCCATCTATTTTAAATGTGATTAAATTCCCTCCGCTGAAACATACTGAATGCGTTTAATTTGTAATTTATGTTCCTGCAAAATAAAGTGAAATAATTACAAAGCATATTTTATTGTTCAAATCTTGCGAATTTTAGTTTCCCGGGCATTACTATTATTTCAGAAAAGACTTTTTCATATGTCGTTGGCAGCTAACATAGGCCATGTATAGTCTCAAATGCGTGGAGTAGGAAGGCAAAGCGTTTACTTTCACAGAAAGAAATCAATTGACTGCTTTAACGAGTTACCCTGCACGCTTTCTGGTGCTCGTACTGGAACCGTGTTCTTTGTTATCAGCTTTCGTTTACTTTTCAAGGATACGTATGTATTTACAATCTTAGCTATAAAACCAAATTCGAGCCGTGACATGAGATTTCCAACAATTTGGTATGTGTGACCAGCAAAAATAGTAAGTGAGTATGATCAGGAAATACCACAATCACAAACTGCAGACAACCCCGTGGCACCGCGAGGAAGAGCCACTCAACCATTACGAGACACCAGGAAGATAAATTAAGCAAAACAATCAGCTCTCTCTTCCCCAGCAAAGCCTCAGATCAGCCTGCGCATACGCGCAGTCTGATCAGAGCCATTGTTTGTTGCTTGAATATTATATGACTGTTGAGCTACAGACTGAACATCATTTGGAGTAAGCTTTAAATGAGGCTGCAAATGCTTGTCTGAGACTACACATGTCAAAATGCTTTATTGTTGGAGATCACATGTCACGGCTCAAATCAAAGTTATGGTTTGTAAGTCAAATACATGTAACATGGTTTACTTTTTGAAGGTTAGGTCAAACGCTTAGTGATAAGACGCATATACTTTTCAGATAACGGCACGTCTTATTCACCTTATAGTCCAGTCAATTTACTTGAACATTTAACCAAACCTCAAACAAATTCCTTCAAAATGTTTTTTTACATTTTCATCATCTGTAAGGTCCATAGATTAACAAAAACGTCCTCAAAAAATTCGCAGGCAAAATGCATTTTTCAGGGGCAAAAAAAGGGGTCTTTCAAGCAAATATGTGTAAAATGATATTTTGTGTTTGATTCAATTCTCTGGCAATATTCTTTTACATTAACAATTTGAACTTAATTTCTTAAAATCTTTATTTGACACAATGTTAAATAGGTACCAAAAGAAATAAAAAGAAATATTTTCATCGCCAAATGCATTTTGGTGGCAAACCCTGCAAACAATAAAGAAAAAATGTCAAAAAATGATTTTTTTGTATTAATTATAAGCATGTGAAGATTATATCTTAAAATATATTATTATTTTTATTATAAAGAAGATAGCAAGATGTGAAGTGAAGAAACCAAGATAAAAAGTACCATTTTAGAGTTTAAGGTATGGACAGGCAGGGGGAGGGGGCACAGTCCTAAACGTTTGAACAAAAGAACCATTTATATGGCTTAAATATGTATTTATCAAACTTGCTTCACCTTTTCTTTAAATATAGGTCAAGAGTCTGTAGATGCAAATCCAATGCTTAAATATGTAACCTGAAAACGTTTTCTGATAATTTGTTATGAGATGTTTTTTAGCTTGCTTACTTTAGTGTTTTAGTGGGTGGAAGGGGTTGGAAATCATGTAAAATTAGAGAAAACAAATTTAACTGTGGGTTAGTTAGTCAGTTCCTCACACCCACTCACCCTAGTGATGCGGCAGACATATCTATATCTTAAAGGGCAGTCATTATGCCCAGAATGATTGATAATTGCACAGTGAGTCTAAGCAACTCATAACCTGTTACATACGTTACCCAATTGAAATTGTCAAAATCACTCCTGACAGCATGGAGTATATCTCTAAATAGTTATTTTAGATTTGATCTTTATTAAAAGTATGTATATACATGTATTTTATGTATTTAACATTTAAGCTACAAGTGAAGGCTTTTAGAAAATAAGTTTGGCTTCCAGTTGCGTGGTGTACGTTACATATTTAACATTCACTCTAAATATTTCAATGTTTGTGTCATGTTCATCAGTTATGTTTGCAAATAAATTTTGTCGTACTTGAAATATTTGTCAAATGAAGTGACACGATAAATAATTTGTTTCAAATAACGTTTTGTGTTCTGCCATTATCAATGTATCTGTTATGAGCTGATAAGCACCCATTACCCTAACAGACTATACCATTTATATGGCAAACCATTACAACCAACTAGATGTTTTGCATTTTATGCTGTGTTTTCTGTAATTATGACCAATGTTCTACAAAATCACAACACTTTCACCCATTGTTGTGGGGGGAGATGAATCAATATAATAAATGTAACGTACGTTACATGGCATAAATCAAGAATCAGGACATTAAATTCCTGATCAAATATGACTTTGTTCCGAGGGATATCTGAAAAAAATACTTTAAGGAGTAGTCATTTCTGTGTTAATTCCAATATCTTTTATCTGGTGAGGCTATGTTGTAATGACTGTTACAATTCGTTTCCTATAGTCAATATTAGGTCTCCCTATATGTGGCTTTACAATTTCTTTACCCTAAAATGACCAATGATTGCTTTTGCCAACGCTGTTTTGTCAGGATCGTATCAAAATTAAAAACAGAAGTCATACAAAGTATTCTTGCATTATTATTAATGATTTTATTATCCATCTTTGTTACGTATGTAACATATTGTATTGTTATTGATTTCTAAAAAGCAACAGTTCCCTTGCCTAATTAACATTACCACCCATCCCATCCTTATGAAATTTGCAATCATATCCTACCTTAAATAGCGATTGATGGTGTAGTAAAACGAGATGTCATCTGCCTGTTATATACTATTGCCATAAAGTTAAGCATTTTATTATACGATCCCGATTTTCAATGAAAAATAGTTTGATTTTTGTGTTTTATTCAACATGTACACTTGTATTTTGGCTACCAAATTTGGATAAGTTCGATAAGTTTCATTCACTACTGTTCATGAAGGGCAAGCTTATGACACAGTTCTGTCCAGCAGTTGATATGCAATAATAAATTTCTTTTGCTGTTGAGTCATGAAATAGCCTTAAAACGCGTATGTTGGATAAATCTACAAAGAAGAAAGAGGACAGAATGCGAATAATTGTCATTAGGAACGCTGGTATAAAACACGATGACATTGCAAGGGTATTAAACGTGTCCCAGAGTGTTGTAAGCAGACCTTTGAAAGAACATAGAGAGAGTGGCAGTATTACAAAAAGGAAACGGTCAACAATGATTCTTGAGTGCAAGGAATTGTTACTGAAGCATAATGGTACGTGATGCATTATCTGACGACCACCTGATACAATTAAATTTGGTTACTTGGACTTTGAATGCTCAAAAGAACCAAGTAAAAATCCTGGAATCTGGTGCAAGGCTACCCTTGGACTCGCTAGATTGCCAGAACATGGTGCTCCGAGATGCTATTGCAAGCCATCACTGTACTCGCATCATACAGGAATACAAAAATCAACAGAACATCGCCAGTCTTCCGCCGCCGAGCTTGTTGCCAGACTTGAACCCTATCGAGCACGTGTGGGACAAGCTTGGCTGACGTGTTTGAAGCCAGGAACCAGCCGTATCAAAACAATTGTGATTTTTTAGACTCTACTGCATGAGTGGGACAGGATTTCATGTCATAAACGCATGTACCCAGTGAATTTAATGATGAAAATGTGCCAAGTTGTTATTCGACGGTGTGAAGGCTATTCACAACATAAACCGGAAGTAGTAGATTATTATGAGCCATTTTGGGACTTTTTGCACCAGATCCTGAAACTGTATGCTCTAAAGAGAAAGTTTTGAAGAAATTACAGCTATCGAGGCATTATTGTAAAAGTTTTGCTGACTCTTGGCCTCCATGCCATTTTCATTGAATTTTGTAAAATTTATGGGTAATTTTTGTAAGGTGTTTGCAGCCTATAAACAAGTCAGAGATCCCACGGTATTTCTTTATCAAATCCCTGATATTCTGCTTTTGTTGCCTACTACAATAAATTTTTGGTATCTCTCAAAAGTTTCCGTTCTTACCGTTTCTAAAACCTACGTGATGTTTTCAAATGAAATATGCTTAACTTTATGGCAATAGTATATATATAATTACACTATTCAACTTAGTATAAGTCAATTGATGGTCTGTGGTATATGCTAGCTACAAGCAGTTAGACATTGCCAATATTATAAGGATGCATGTGGTCTAAAAATTGGACATCTTACTTACACCAGATAAATGACATACACTTCAAGTATATTTGGGCCAGTAGAGGAGACCTGATACTTATATCAGTAGTGCGTCTTCGCAAAAGGCTGAGCTGAAGGTTGTGGGGTCTTGGAGGTGAGGACATGGGGCGGGGCAGGGGTAAGTGTGCTAGTTTTTACACGGGGAGCAGCGTTTGAGATGGATTGGTGAAAGCTTGGGGGTGTTTCAGTATAGATACTACAATATTACACACATTTCTCTCCGCTCCTGCATGCACTACATGTACTGATATGGTATACTCGAAGGAACTAGAGTGTGACGTACAACTAGTGCGATGGCGAAGGCGATACTGCGCCTTAAAACTTTGGCATTTATTCCTTCATAGAACATGATCGGTTCGATTTATTTACGTACGAAGGACGAATAAAGGCTGTCATGTACATGCCATGTGTAAATGCTCTTGTTATGAGTTAAAATCGGCAAAACATCTGCATACTTTCTTCGTTTTGACATAAAACTGATGAAATCCCGTTCTGGGTTCGATTTGGTTACGGTTCTCATCTCAAAGCAAAGCTTTTTTCAACATCGCGTTTGGCCTGTTTAGCAAGGTAAATCATATCTACATTGAATAGCATTGCCGGATTTTTACATAGTTATCTCAATCTTTCACAAACAAACAACACAAGCGAGTGTACCTACCTTTGTTTGGCTTTTCCGTGACGATGCCACCACCGTGAAAGGTCCCGGATGTGATGAAGTAACAAATTTACGTTTACGCGATTTCGCGGTAATTCCGCTGATGCCCACCCGTGTATTAATGCATCATCTCCAAATACATAGAAATCAAGATATAAAAAGGAGATAACGCACAGATAGGGACTCAACAGTACCTAAGGCTTGCAAGGCAAAAAATGTAACATGGTTTACTTTTTAGCATAGGCCAGACATTTAGTGTTAAAATGAATTTATTTGGGATAACATTAAGACTTATTCATCTTAGTGCAAAACTGTTCTTGAATCGATTATATCAGCTAATGCTAGAACAACTTTTATCCGTTAAAACGGCTCCATAGGTGTTACGACGTAGAAAATATAGAACAACAGAATCAATGATAGTTGTGTAAACGCATAGGTACGTTAAGTTTTGGCTATGAAACCTATTCACCAATATGCACTGATATATGGTACGTTTTCTGATATAAGTCCAATATAAGGGTGGTTTGTCTGGGATGGAATTCTCTACACCATATTTAGAAACTCGATTATTAAGGAAAATCGTGTTTTCTCATTTTTCTTGCATTTCATGCCGATATTTCTCTATATATGTTTTTAAATTGTCAATACGTATTAGGGGACATTAGAAAAAAACCAGGAGAGGTACGTTAGTAAAGAAACTGTTCTTAACAAGGGACAGAATTGTCTCTATGTGTGTTCCGTCCGACACTGTGGAGAGGTAGGCCGTAGAAGCCAGCAGTTTCCGAAATCCTAGGGCGCAAAAAACAGTTGTCACTTTGGACCACTATTAGAGTGAGGAACGGTTCTCCTTACTAAGCCACGAGTATTGTGTGGATTAGTGTCGCGTTATAATTTTATAAATGCCGGTGATATTAAAACAAAATATAGACTGACCCAAGTGTTAGAACCCACGTTCCATTTATAAGGAAAAGATAAACTGACCTAAGTGTCAGGAATACGCGTTGATGTTCATAAAAACGGAATGAGCTGACCCAAGTGTCAGATGGTGCAGTCACCAAATATTGAGAAGTAACGTTTGAACAAGTATCGAAAATTATCTGTAGAACTTTCGAAAGCGTTTATGAGAATTGTATAGTTAATGTGTGTGTAAAAGTTGTCTCATTCTGTCAACCATTATTGTATTAAGTTTAGAAATCACTTACCCGTAATGTGCACGACGATTAATCAGTATCTGGTGCCAGAAAGCAAATTGACCATTTCCTGCATAATTATGCATAACTTGATCAAAATATACCATGATGGCATTTAAACTAAGCTTAATATATAGCTTTCATCACAATTATTTTAGGGCTTTCGGTGCAAAACGTTTTCGTAATATAGCATAATCAGACGGATAATTCAGACGAGGTCAGATGGATGTCTATTTGCGTTATTCCAAAATGATAGTGTGTCAGCCAGGCTATGTCAAAATATACCTGCCTCCATAGGCGATCAAGCGAGCCTGCGTATTCGCCCTGCCTGGCCAGCATCTTTTTGTGTCATTGCATATTTTGGTGATATTCTTTCAAGATCCTTATCAATCATGACTTTACTTGTCTTTGAAGTTGAGTTGTCCAGTTTGAGTCTTACCCTGACGCGAACCGTAGAAATGTATTTCTCGTTTGCCATGTATTTAGGAAAAGAACAGACTGGAGAACAACACAAGTGCAGATGAGCCTGCGCGTGCGCTCAGTGTGCCCAATGTCATTGTTAGTTATAACATGGAAGAATCACCATGGTTTCCTTATCCGGCATTTCAAGAGACTAACTACACTCTTTAATTGAGAAGTCTAGCGGTCAGAAACTCCGAAGACAGGTTTTTTCTTGAGGAGTCTCACATTAAACATATATATCATCATTATCCGAATGCTTATCATTTCTATTCACACATGCACCAGCCATTGACTTGAACAGGAAAAATGAAGTTTCTGGCAATAGCCTGTCTACTGGTTGTAACGCTAACAGCTCGTGAAAGTTTAGCACAAGATGCAGCTTCGGGTGATGGAACATCTGCAATTATTTCTGCTGGACTCAATCTAGCCGGCGGCATAGTTCAAGGGCTCAATCGTAAGTATTCATTTTTACTTCATGTCAACACATCCATGCAATTTAGATCCCTCGAATCAACCTGACAGGGAGGTTTTCAATGCACAAATAGTAAGGACCAACCTTCTAAAACATTACGTGGCACGTCGAAACAATAATTTTAGTATTTCTATACCATTGACTCATCAATGCTTAATGTGGCATTTCACTAGGTCTACACTGTTCGCTAAGACAATCAAAGCACTTAGATGGAAACAATTTCTCGCTATTTTAGCTCTGGTGAGCATTTTGTTCAGCGGAGCAGAACATTTTGTTTACTTTTGTAGAGGACATTATGTAGAACATTTCTGCGAAGCTTTTTTGAAATTCTGACCAATGTTTGAAGAGATGTTTGAAATGATTTTTATCTTAGTTCAACTTCAACATAGCAGAAAATTAATGTGCAATTTTGGCCGGGGAAATGTGACAAAACATCTATGAAATTGTTTCAAACATGGACCAGTAAATCGTTAAAGACATCTCAATTTTAGCTCTGGTGGCCATTTTATTCTATGGGATCAAACCATTTGCCTATTTTAGCACAGGGCATTATGCCGAATTTATCAGTGAAACTATTTTGAGTTTTGATCATTGGTTAAAATGTTGTCAAAATATATTTCTATTTCAATGTTTGGCATTTGGTTCAGAGTTGCCCTATTTGCGAGAGGGTGCTGTGAGGGAAATTTCTGTTATATTATTTCAAACAGGAAACAGTAGTTAAGGAGAGGTCGCTTAAAACACAGATGGCTCGGATGGAGGGCGCTTTAGTAGAATGTTAGTATTGGTCTGATTTAAACAGTTCCCATAGGAAACCATTGGTGCATCTCATTTTGGTATTCTTTAGTCTACGACTATACGAAATCGGCTTTTGGGGAAGAGAGAGCTGATTGCTTTGCTTAATTTGTCTTCCTGGTGTCTCGTAATGGTTGAGCGGCTCTTCCTCGCGGTGCCACGGGGTAGTCTGCAGTTTGTGATTGTGGTATTTCCTGATCATATCCACTTACTACTTTTGATTAATGAACAATCAATTGAAATATGTGCAATTTTTCAAGAAACAATACTTTTTTGAAATCGCTTCGCTCAAAATCACATTTAATCATCATTTATCAGAAATGTACCTATTGCATGAGAAAGTTTTTTTTGTTTGATTTGATTCTTTACGTCCCATCAACAATCTTACAGTTATAAAGGGACGGGTCTTCCTGGGTTGAACCAGTACTAAGCTAGGATTAATGTGTCTTGCCACAACACAGTGACGCCGATGAGGCTCGAACCCGCGGCTCCTCGTTCTCAAGTCAAGCACTCTACCACCGAGCCACTGCGCTCCCAATTGCATGAGAAAGCTCAATTCCTTTCTTTCCATTATGCCCAACGAAAGCCCTCATTTCTCATGAGTTATAGGAGAAAGAAGATGGCATAATTGTAAAATTATGATAACGCAAGCACAGATTACATTCCGAAAAGGATACTATTAGCAGTTAACATTACTGTTAATGTTCTGTTTCTTTTCCTGGCGGTGCCATTGGTTGTTCTGCAGTGTGTGATTGTGTTATTTTCAAATTATACTCTTACTTTTGAAAGCAATGACGATGAAAATAGTTGATTCTATAGCACTATTTGGAACGTATTGCATCTATCATCAAATGTACAATGATCTAATTGTTATGAGGTGTGTACTAAAAAATAAACAATTGATTTATGTTGCAAAAACAAGGGCCATACATGTAAGCAAAAAATATTTTCAAACTGATGATATGGAAATGACATATGGCTATGCTAAACGTTATCATAATTTGTGTATGAATTATGCTAATGGTATCCTTTTCATATTGTGACCTGCGCTTGGCGTTGTCATATTTTCATGATATGCCATTTTCTTTCTTCCGTAACCAGTAAATCAAGGAAAATGTGTGCTGTTGTTGGGCATAATGGAAGGAATGGGGTTGAGCTTTCTCGTGTAATAGGTACATTTCCGATAAATGATGATTAAATGTAAAATTCGATTGATGTGTTTTCAATAACATATTGTTCCTTGAAAAAATGCACCTTTTTTCAATTGATTGCTCATTAATCAAAAGGCCAACCAGAGC
This sequence comes from Loripinus fragilis, assembly GCA_964019695.1. Classification (NCBI taxonomy): domain Eukaryota; kingdom Metazoa; phylum Mollusca; class Bivalvia; order Lucinida; family Lucinidae; genus Loripinus; species Loripinus fragilis. The sequence goes on from OZ026522.1 coordinate 97,321,275, forward strand.
CTTATTTCTAATAGTGGTAGACTTAACAATACCTAAACGAGATGCACCATTGGATTGGATCAAATCCTGCGGTTCTATCAGGTCGCCCTCCACCCAAGCCATGTGTGCTAAACGCATCATCTGTACTAGACTAATTGGGTTGGATGGTGTACACTTGAACAACCTCGATGATGCTGTGCTAGGTGGTGTCGGCTTTGTGAGTCTGATTTTTAAATGACGCAAACAAAAAACAACAGTATTTATCGGTAAATACAGTTGATGCATGATATATCTCTTTGAATTTATCTTTGTAGTATCTCTGAAAATGTTTCCGGTACTGTGTAGCTCAAAATCACTGTTGTTTGTGAAACTATAATTCCCTAATTTCTGATATTTGCCTAATAGATACATGTCAGATGTTAGGGGCTAGATACATATCAGAAGTTAGGCAAATATAATTTCATAAATTATAATTTAACTTGCACCAGACTGCCATTTGCGAAAGAAATAGATGTGATGCATAGTGAAGACATACGAGGGACGTTTTTATGTTCGTATAGAGATAGATTTATTGAAAACAGCGAAAGTAAATTTATGCAGCATGCATAAATTTTAACAGATTAAACTTTCATCTATACATGGAACCTAAAATTATTTCAAAATGCAGTACTTTAATGTCTTCTAAGAGGCAAACACATAACTATATATTGGATACTTCAAATATGTCAAATATGACATTTATAGACTTAGTCTCTGACAGAACGTTAGTAACAATTGCATGAAAATGGGTCCATAGCAATACACAGCTTCTGAAAATTTGGCTGCAGATATAGGACACTAAGTGCTACAATATTTTATGACCATTATAGCAAATACGCAGCAGTTATTGGATATAGAAAATTTGCTTGGAACTCAGCAAATTGTACAGTAGGCATATACACTTTTATTGTAAAAAGTTTTTTTTTATCATTTATTTTTTATTATTTTCACACAATGTGCAAAGATCAATACAAACACAAGTATCTCCATATAACACTGGTAAGAAAAGCATTTACATGTCTAAACAAACATTCTTGAATTTACCATAACATAGTGATGATGTTAATATGTACAAAACCTTTAAACAAAGTGCAACAATAACTTTTTAAAAAAAAAATAAAAAGAAAAAGGAAAATCCCCCGCCGACCACGTGTCCTTAGGAATTATTTCATGTTAAGTTTATCTAAAACTTGTCCCCATTTATATTAAAAAAAACAAGCTTGTCATTAAGCAAAGCTATCTCTTTTTCTATCTTAATTCCGTTAGACAGGTAGTACTTGAAAACATGTATGTTTGGCACTTTTTTATTTTGTTTGTTTTGAAAAATAAAATATTTTGCCCAAAAATATTATAAAATTTATCACTATGGCATCACATTTAGGTTTTGAGTGGCAAATTCCATTAGTTATTGTATTTACTGTTATGTTTATATTACTATCACACACTTCCAGAATATCTGACACTGATGTCTAAAACTGTTGTACATGTACACATTCCCAGAACAGATGTGAAACAGTTTCTATCTCCATACTGCAAAACTCGCAGAGGGCTAAACCATCAATATTGCATTTTGTTAAGAATTGGTTTGTTGGTACAATACGCATTATATATTTATACTGAAAATTGCGCTCTTTTATATCATTCGTTGACTTAAAAATGGTTAGGTAAATATTTTTCCATTGGAGCGTTTCATCTGAAAATAATTCATTCCACTTGATCTCTGCCTTACTTACAGCACCTTGACTATATCTCATAAAATTATTGTAAACAAATTTATTGACATTTGTTTGATTTCTTATTTGTTTAAGTAAGTTAGATTCCATAGCAACATATTGCATTTCATGTCTATGTTTATATTTCTAGTCTTTTTGAATACTGTTTACAAGACTCATGTATCTCAAAAACTCAGTAGCTGGTAGATTGAACTTCTCTTGCAATTTATAAAAGGAGTAGGGGTTTGTCTAAAGTTTGTAATTGTGGTATTTTCTGATCATACCCACGTACTATTTATCATAGATTAGAAAATGTTTGGATCGCACGAACAAGATGGCCACCATGCCCATATATACTAAAAACCCTTTAAATATACTCAACTCCAGAACCAGACTTAGCATTTGGGATGTAGCCCCGACCAAGTTAGACAAATGATTATTCTGGATTGAACTTGTGGCTCAACTTGAGGTTTTCTTTAGCTCTGACTATCTGTGAGTCATGAGCCCTTTTCTTTGTTTCATCATGGTGTGTTAATTTGATTAGAGTGTTCTCCATGATGATACATGGCATTAGTTAGAAGGCCTTCATGCGAGCTGAACATTTCTTGTACTTCAACAACAGCAGGATCTAAGGCGAAAATTTGGTACCAGTAAAATACATTTAAGCCCCTCGGTGGCTTAGGCTGCTGTCCGTTCTAAGGCGGTGGTTCTGTTGTTGTTGACTTTTTGTTTATTGTTACTCCCATTGGGGGAGTCTGTAATTGTTCTATGTTTTGTTGTACGTTATTTTATGTCCATTCTAGTATTGTAATCATCTTGATGGGGAAGAGAGAGCTGGTTGCTTTGCTTTATTTGTCTTCCTGGTGTCTTGTGATGGTTGAGCGGCTCTTCCTCGCGGTGCCACGGGGTTGTCTGCGGTTTGTGATTGTGGTATTTCCTGATCATACTCACTTACTATTTTGGACCTACTTTATGGCAAGATCAAATTTGATTCCTAGTGCATATATATGGCAAAAGTAAGTAATGGTGCAAAGATCAGGAATCGATACAATCAAGTACCACACCTGACCCAGGATACCAATGGGAAAGTGACAAACTCACAGAAGACACCACAAACGAGAGCCAAGAGGTCAGCCCTTTCCCAGCAGGTGACCACAAAGCACATATAAACAGACGCGCACAAAACATAGCAAACACAAGACAGAACAAAAACATAAAAGATCCACAAAAGAAGTACCGCCTTGGAACGGTCAGTAAAATATTTTACTGGAGGGCTTAAACCGGTTTAACGGCGCCAACCTCACCCTTAATTCAGATGTGGATCAAGACACATAGATATTTGGTTTGCATGAAAGACCCCTAACTTATCAATGCATCATTTCCTAAAATTTATAAATCAAGATATAGCAAGGAGATAAAGCAAGGATAAGGACTCAACAGTAAATTAAACTGAATACCGTAGCAAAAGAAATCCAACATGTAAACCCCGGTGGGCCCGACAAACAGCCAAAGCATCAGGCCCCTACCATCTCATCAATAGATAAGTCTTTAAGTCGGAACCATCATAGAGTCTGAAGTCCGACCCACCGGCGTGCAATTAAAGAGGAAAGCAAAGTTGCCAACCGTAATTGGGTTGACTACCAAGCATGCAGTCTGTTGCAATACATTAATGTTATAGCCAATCTTTTTATAATGGGAAATTATTTTAATGAACTGCGCTGAAAAATTATTAGAGCCAACAATCTTCTTCAACTTATACACCAAGTCACCATAGAAATCAGGTTCCGAAAGTCCTTGGCGCAAGAGAGATTTAAGTCCAACTTGGAATTTAGAAATCAAATCATAGTATCGTCTATAAAATTTTGAAAATGTTTTGCGAAGTTTATGATCTGGAAATGTGTTCATTTACATAAATATTAAAGCCAACATCTTTTTATTTGCTAGACATATCACATAATGAGACATTGTTTATAAATAAGTACCTGTGGTCAAGCTGACCTTTGCATTTCATCTATGGTCCCTCAGTTTTGACTGCCACATACATATATAAACATTTTTTTTTCTAAAAAATGAGCTGAATGAAGTCTAATTTCATATTGAGACTCCTTAAATTAAGGAGAGTAAATTTATTACAAATGTGTATGGTCACATGGCGAAGATGCCACCATGCCCATAAAAGGTAAAACCCCTTTCTTCTTCACTGGACCCAAAAGACAAATAGCCTTAGGAATGGTATGTGGCACTGAAGAGGTATGCCCTACCATATTTGCACAAATGATGAAAGTAAGAAATTAGGTTGACCTAGGTTGACCTTGGCCTACTTTATGGCAAAGTCAAATTTGATTCCTAATGCATTTATATGGGGAAAATGTGAAATTTTCATTTTTCTTTAACTGTTAAAGTCAAAATCATAAAACTTGCGAGAAATGTTTAACCTAATGAGACAATGGATTTTTATAAGTTCCCAATGTCAAACTGACCTGCGATCTTTCATCCAAGGCCACTCATTTGGACTGCCACGTACCTATCTTTTTTCTGAGACATCACTGGGCTATTTGAGCTCAAACATATGGATTTTTCATTAGATTGTTTTAAGGTCACTCGACCATAATGACAGCCACTTCCACATATGGTAAAGCGAATAAAAGTAATGAAAGAGGCAAATATAAGGATTCGATACAATCAAGTACCATACCTAACTCAGGACAAAAACACAAAAAAACATCATATACAAGAGAGTCAAGTGATAAGGCAGCAATGAACAGACAAGACACACAAATAACAAAAATAATCCACAAAATAAGCACCCGTCAGTATTTTTGTTTTGTATTTTTACTGGAGGGCTTAAACGAGTTTAACAGTACCAACCTCATTCTTATTTCTGATAAACTTAAGCTGACATTGACTTATTTTAACATTAAAAAGGAGATCAGGTGAGCGCTTCAGGACCTGAAGGTCCTCTTGTTTTAATTTCCATAATGCTTCGAATACAGCTGAAAAATATGATCTTAGAAAAGGGTAAATTATTTTCAGGCAAATGAGAATTCATGAAGGTCGTACCTATGTTTCAAAGATGCATAATATTAGGATTATGAACAGGTAAGTTACGATGCATATTATAGTGTAGTAAATGATATATACCTGATTAAAGTACCCACTACCTGGATTAGTTTGCATTTGTTGCTTACAGCGATTCGCATGTACATTTGAGTCCACAGTGCATATTATCATATGACGTCGCGTCTGGGAGTGAAATAACGCCATGTAATAAAATCGATAAACCACCAGTGGTTTATAGATTTACGGGAAACGTTAAGACGTCCATAACAACATTGCGTACATAATGACTAAATAATAACGTTTTTACGCTAGAAATGAGATTTCAAAGTAGTTTTCATATGATAAATAGAATCTAACATTCGTGCTCTTGTATTATTGAATTTATTAAACTCGTTGCGAAAAAGAGATAAAATGCTCGGCAAGCCTCGCATTTTATCTCTTTTCCCCAACTCGTTTAATAAATTCAATAAAACATGAGCACTCATGTAAGATCCTCTATATCTACAGTCATTGGTTTACTGTTTACCCCTTGTTGTCCTGTGTGAATTCATTTCATTAACGATTTACCAGAAATGTTTCTTCCCAATGGAATTTGCGTTAACTACAATGTGAGCCGCGACATGAGATTTCCAACAATGTGGTATTTTGACAAGTGTAGACTCAGACGAGCCTGTGCAGTCTCCAATTAAACTTAGAAGCTCCAACTGATGTTCGGTCAGTAGCTTAGTGTTCATAGAATATGCAAGCGACAAGCAAAGGCTCTGATCAGACTGCGCGTATGCGCAGGCTGGTCTGAGGCTTTGCTGGTCGCTCACACCAAATTGTTGGAAATCTCATGTCACGGCACATGTATCGATGGCAAGGTTTTAGCCCACCAGTAAACTATTTTTACTGACCGTTCAAAGGCGGTACTTCTCTTGAGGATTATTTGTGTCATTTATGTCTTTGTTTGTCACGATTTCGCGTCTGTTTATTGCTGCCTTGTTGTCACCTTCTGGGAAAGGGTCGACCTCTTGGATCTCGTTTGTGATGTTTGGTTGTGTTTTTGTCACTTTCCCATGAGGTATCCTGGGCCAGGTGTGGTACTTGATTGTATCGATTCCTGATCTTAGCAACCTTTCTTACTTAATCATAGCTACAACTGTTACAAAGGCAATGGTATTATGAATACGTGTCGTTTCTATTCTTGTTCTTTTTTCGACCACAGCCCTTTCTGGTGTATATTCATGCACCGACCTCTCTTCATACAATACGACGGAATTATAAGACTTAAAAACAGATTTTGTGTCATTTAAAAATAAACGGAAACATCGATGCGAACAATTATGTATGGTGTGTGTACTACATGACAAGAAAAAGAACCAAAATAACTATCACTTCTTGAATAAATAAATAGAAAAAAACAACAGCACTATCTTGATAAATTGTACCCAATTGTGGTTTTTGTGTGTGTTTTTAGATTTGGTAGCGACTACCTACGGAAGAGGTGTTGGGCGTATTCCAGATAAAAGTCCTTGTCCATCGGGTCTGCGAGATGACGGTACGAGCTGTTGGAGGGATGCTCATATATATGGAAAAGGATGTTGCTGCTTTTTTGGGAGTTGTTGTAATAAATGCCCCAGTGGTTACCATGACGACGGATGCACGTGCAGGAAAACAGGTGTCGGGATTGTAGTCACATTGGGTCAAAGGAAACACTGTAGGAGTGACGAAGAAAAATACGGAGCGCTTTGTTACCCGAAATGTAAAGAAGGTTATGTACCTCAAGGTTGTTGTATTTGCAAGCAGATTTAACTTCAAAATGACAATTTGTTCACAGATCTTGGAAACTTTTGGAAACTTTCCGAAGTATATTTTTCCTTCAAATTTAGGAACAAGCGTCTACTTTGATTGGTTACACATCATAAAGTAAATTTAAAAAAAAAATGCTAAAATAAAAGTTCTTGCAGCATGCACTGGTCCTGTGTTCTGTCCCTTTAATACCTGTCCTTAGACACATTGTGCAATTTGTATTCAAACAATATGTTACTCGAAAACCAGTGTAAATCGGCCACTCAAAAAAAGACAAAACAAATATCTAACTGACAAATGGAATCTTTCCGACGGATTGGTTTGCTTTCAAATTTAGGTGCAAGCGTTTCATAAACATTGACAGATCACACATCATGAAACTATGAAGTAAAATGCTTTTTCTAAAATTTCTAAAATATGTCTTTGCCACATGCACTGGTTCTGTGTTTTGTCCCTTTAACACATTTGCGCAATTTGTATTCAAATAAACAAGGGAAACTTATTGTAAATGTTTACGGCAATACGACAAACAGCTAATTGACTTCAATAAATATTACAGATGCATTTCTAACCTCTTTCTCGTTGTTTGTACTTTGTCCGTTGTATTTGAATCAGCATATGCCAGTGAATAGTTTGCCCAGATTGACATGAGTCTGATTAATTTTCGCCAAAGTCTTCGTGATATTCGTGCGTTTTCGTGAAGTACTCCGACCTTTGCCATGCTTTTAACAGGTATATGGGGATAATGTTGATTCATTTATTCAAATAGTCTGAGAGCCTAGTGATTAGGTGGCAACTTACAGATAAAGCCTAGTTAGAACGAAACTTGGCGAAGCCTTCTTTTATATAACTGTCAAATTGCATCCTTTTTTACTTCTATTTTACGTCATCATTCATTAGTATTTAGTCGCTTTTATAGGTTTCCTCAGTCTTTTCTTGTCAGCGGCGACATTAGTTGTCGGCAGATAACCTTTGCACACAATTTGTTCCCAGATCAGTACCGACAGAACGTCGATCCTGATCTGGATACAGACCGTTTGACACTCTGAAAGTGTTTGTGATAGATGCTTTGAAAAAGTTAACTTTGAAAAAAGTCAGCAGATGACAACAAAAGTATTAAAATCATCCAGCGTGCGAAGAGTTATTACATTTCGGCTCAATGAAATTATTCACGTTTCTACGTGTGTATTTGTTGAATAAATGTATGCTATATTCAAATATATATATCTATGTATACACAAAATCAAGAATAAAGGCTAGCAAATTAAAAGAAAGACGAAAAAAGGAAACGCTACTGGACTCGAACCCACATCGTTTGAGTGTAAAGAACAGCCTCTTATCAATTAGGCTATCGGGGATTGTATTTTTTGTTTCATAAAAGTAATTGTGCCACAATCTAAAGCAGACATTTTACGAAGATTCCCGAAGATTGGAAGAAAGGTGATTGAATATTCATATGTCTCAGGTCAATGTAGACAAACAATATCTCATACTGTAAACTCACTATTATTCGCAAGAAGTTGTCTTCGATAAATCTAAGGAAATTCCGTGTAATGTTTGCTTATTAGAAACCAAATAAGACAAAAATACTTCATGTATTCCACGATGATACATGTGCCACAATCCCGTTATTATTTTTTCATTTCATAACCGTGTTCATATACTGAAAATTCGGAAATTTTCGCTAGGGTCTTCTTTTCGCGAAACTTTCCATATGCGAAGTTTCGTGAAAATAAAATCCTCGCGAAATGGGGAAAACTGATGACCCATTCTTATGTAGAATTGCCAATTGATGTCGCCAACCTTTCACGACCAATAGCTTGTCAACTACATATGTTTACAAGTAATTAGTGATACTATTCGATAGACCGGTCATATCGGAGATAAAATTGATGTTTCCAGAACATTCAGCAATGTTTCAACAAAATACATGACACGATTAATAGCCTAGGGGGTCAGAAAATTGCATGTCGCCAGTCGTTAATTCCACCTTAACTGCATATTTTAATACACATTCAACTTGTGCATGGAAAAAGCGAAACTCATAATTTTGAAATATTAGGCGGTGTCCTATAGAAAAGACAATAAAATATTTTATTTTTCAAGTTTTTTGTTTTGTCATTACATGTACATCGTTAGTTTTGTCGCCGAATTCAACATATTTACGAGTCCAAACAATAAACCCAATCATTACATACCAAATACATTAAATATAACTTCAATTTGCCCTCAGAAGTTGTGTTGTATGCCATATACACTTATAATCAGCTATTTGATTTTATGCTCTGGATAGTAAAAAAAACGTTAGAAGCCGCTTTTCATACTTTAAAACGGTAAATAAGCTTTATAATTTACGAGACCTTTGCTTTTAAGCGTGTAATGTTTCCATTGAACAACACAGCTTAGTTATGATCTTCAGAAATTACAAGTGCTGTATTGTCCTTTACATTAAGACGTAACTTGACGAATAAAATATGATAGTACACTCCTTATCAGCGATTCTTGGTTAACATATAGTTAAAATTTCTCATTTACGAGACCTAACTTACGGACAAATACAACACTATTTGGTTAGATTACATCATTTTTGGTCAATTTTGCTAATTTTACCCTATTTTGTCATTAAATACAATTCTATGTAGTCATTACAAACGCCATAAGCTGAAAATTCATATTTTTTGGGAAAATAATTTGTATCTGTAAAACTATAAACTTGGTAAGTTTTTTCACAGTGATTATATAATTATTTGTAGACAGAAGCACTGTATTTGCTTGCAACACTATCAAGATATGACAAATTGATAGATATATAAGTGCTTCGTGTGAATGGAGTTCTGGCTGACTTTATTTTCTCTTAAAGTGAGTAAGGGTGCAAAGATCAGGAATCGATACAATTAAGTACCACACCTGACCCAGGATACCAATGAGAAAGTGACAAACTCACAGCAGGACACCGCAAACGAGAGCCAAGAGGTCAGCCCTTTCCTAGCAGGTGACCACAAGGCACATATAAACAGACGCTTACAAAGGCATAGCAAACACAATATAGAAAAAACATAAACGATCAACAAAAGAAGTACCGCCTTGGAACGGTCAGTAAAATATTTTAGTGGAGGGCTTAAACCGGTTTAACGGCGCCAACCTCACCATTAATTCAAATGTGGATCATGACACATACACTGACCCAAAATGAAAACTTTACACAGTATTTAAAAGTATATATTTTGATGATAGATTAATTTTCGGGGTTAATTTTTTCTGTCATAGAATCTTCAATGTCTTATTGATGTCTCTGAAAAAGATTATTGGATGAAAATCAGATATTACATATTTTTATGAATAATTCAGTTCAGAGGGGTCAAAATGAAAATTATAAAAAAAATAAAACAGTCACACAGCATTTGGAAACAAGAAATTACTGACTGTTTGCAATAAGTGAGATTTAAAAGATCATCAGTAACCAGTGTGACCTCCATTTTTACGAATGCGTAGCAGAATACGTCGCCTCGTTGAATTTACGTAACGTTGTATGAGCACGTTAGGGATACATTTGTCATTCTAACAGAGGTGCATATTGGAGTCATTTATCGCATCCATTTGATGGTTGAACCCAAAGGGCCGACCCAATTCATCCTATACGTGTTATATTGGGTTCATGACTGGGGATAAAGCAGGCCAATGCAAGACGTTGACGTTATTTTGAGCATGACTTTTTGTGGATATTTACGTGTTGTGTGAGGCATTGCATTGTCACGTTACAAAATGTCAGGTCCGCTATTTTGCTAAATGACTAAGGATCTTTTGTGCATGAACCCCGTAAATGCCAAGCAATAACGGTTGCTCGTTAAAACGACTACGTGGGTGAGTAAACGTGTTAACGTGATAAGGACGTAACGTTGTCACACGTGCGCGACCAGGTCTTGCACGAACTTTGACAGACCCAGAACTGTTGTACTGGTTCAGAAGATTATGAACAGTATGTCTAGAGCAGCCGAAATGATGCGTAATATCATTTACCGTAGACCCCGCCTTGAGCACGCCAATAATTTGGTTTCTTTGATCTTTTGAAAGACGTACCGTCGCTAAATGCAAGCATTTTGTAACAATAAATTGTTTTTTATTGTCAGTACTCAGCTGCAAAAATTTTCTCGTCAGTTTTAAAGCTATCACTGAAACACCTGTTCCTGAGCACGTGCAACGTAAGGAACACGTTTTTCTGGCGTTGACGCTTGAATAGACCTGGGATTTGAATAAAAATTGCATAATCGTTATCCGCGACGAAATCTCGATAAGTGTGCGTCAATCTTACAATGACATGTATACTAACAAAATAGCTATTCAAAGAAATAAAGTGTAAAGTTTTCATTTTGGGTCAGTGTAGATATTTGGTTTGCATGAAAGACCCCTAACTTATCAATGCATCCTGTACCAGAACATGTAAACCAAGATATAACAAGGAGATAAAGCAAAGATAAGGACTCAACAGTAATAAAAACTGAATACCAGAGCAAAAGAAATCCAACAGGTATCCCCGGTAGGCCAGACAAACAGCTAAAGCATCAGGCCCCTACCATCTAACAATAGATAAGTTCTTAAGTCGGAACCGTCTTAGAGTCTGAAGGCCGACCCACCCGCGTGCAAATAAAGAGGAAAGCAAAGTTGCCAACTGTGATTGGGTTGACCACCAAGTATGCAGTCTGATCCAATACATTAATGTTATAGCCAATCTTTTTATAACAGGTTTTACTTGGCTGATCCAGTTACATTAAAAAATTATTAACAAAATCTCCTCCTGAACCACTGCTTCCAATTCAAAACAATTTCAAAGGAATGTTCCCCTTAATGCACTCTACCAAAATTGCACAAATGGTTCCGCTCTGCCGAACAAGAAGCCGCCAGAGCCTCCGTTTAGAATTATTTTATACCGACGTCTTCTCCTGAACAACTGGTCCAATTTCAATATAAATTCACAGAAATGGTCCGTATTATGTTTTATACTGACACTGCACAGATAGGCCAACTCTTCTGAACGTAAAGGCCACCAGAGCTCTAGATAAGAAATAGCTTTAAACGACATCTTTTCCTGTACCATATTCTATATTATTTCCGAGAAATGTTCCCCATTATGCCCTCTAACAAAAGTTCACAAATTTATCCCCTCTGCTGAACAAAATGGCTGCCAGAACGCGAGATAAGAAATATCTTTTAACCACATCTCAGTATGTTCAGTATCATTGGTTCTAAATTCAAAACAATTTCATAGAAGTGTTACTCACGATGCCTTCTATAAACGTTACACGAACGGTTCCAATCCACCGGACAAAGGGGCCGCTAAGGTTCTAGATAGAAATGTCTTTAAACGACATCTACTCCTGAACCACTGATCCAAAAACAAAATAATTACACAGACATGTTTTTCATGATGCCCTCTAGCAATATTGCGGAAATGGTTCCGCTTCACCGAGACAAAGGGCCACTAAGCTCTAGATAACTAGGATTCAAAGAATCGGATGTGTCGCCTGACCAAACAGAAGTCAAACAAGGCAAATTTGTCGAATTTATATCCCGGACGAAGGGTTATTTTCAAGAAACTTATAAATCACAAAAACAAAAATCCCATTTCTTCAACCCTAAGTTCACCTTGGGTATTAAATAGATCAAAGTTATAAGCCTATCAACTAGTTTTCAGCGATTAGTTTAATAAAAAATAAACCTATCTGTACAATTTCAATATCTGATTTCAACCTGACCCAGAGGTCAGGGTGTGCGTAAGGTCAACGTGTTTGCTTCTATATTAGTTTATACTTCTTTTGCCTTAATTTGATATGCAACATGACAACATTCAGATTTTTTTACCTTTTGATCCCACCCACAGGTTGAGGGTGTGTGTAAGGAGAGAATATGTGCTTCCACGGTGTTCTATTCTCCATTCCCTTTAATGTGTTATGCAACATGGCCATGTTCTGAAAAAAAATGAATCAAGACCTATTGACCCCACCCCCAGGGTCGAGGGTGTTAGAGGGGGAGTCTGCGAGCAAAATGTTTGTCACCATGTTGCTGCATTCATAATTCCCTTTAATTGGATATGCAACATGTCCATGTTCTGAAAAAAAAATGAATTTTGATCACTTGACCCCATACCCTAGGGTCCTAGGGAAGAGGGGGTCTACGTCCAAAAATTGCTACCATGTTGCTGAATTCATGATTCCCTTTAACTTGATATGCAACATGACCATGTTCTGAAAAAGTTGACTATGACCTACTGACCGTGTCAGGGACATGGGGGGTCTGCGTGCAAAATATTTACTACTAGTGATTCCATTTAATTTGATATGAAACATTATCATGTTCCAAAAAAGTTAAATTTTGATCTATCCATGTTCTGAAAAAGTTGAATTTTGACCTTTTGAACCAAACCCAAAGGTCAGGGGGGGGGGGGGGAGGGTGAGTAGGGGTCTGCGGGCAAACTTTTTGCTACCATGCTGCTACATTTTGTGATCCAATTTAATTTTATATGCAACAAGACCATGTTCTAAAAAAGTCAAATTTTGACCTATTGACCCGATCCCCAGGGTCGGGGTTGGGGAACTGCAGGCAGAATATTTGCTTCCCTTTTTCCGCATTCCGTGTTTCCTTTAACTTGAGTTGCAACATGACCATGTTCTGAAATAGTTGAAATTTGACCTATTGACCCCATCCACAGGGTCGGATGAGGGGGTCTGCAGGCAAAATATTTGCTACCGTGCTGCTGCATTTCGTTATTCCCTTTTATTTGATATACAGCATGATTATGTCCTGAAGAAGTTGAAGTTCGACTTATTGACCCCATCCACAGGGTCAGGAGGGTGGGAGGGATAGGGGGTCTGCAGGCAAAATATTTGCTACCATCTTGCTGCATTCGTGATTCTTTTTAAATTGATATGCAATATGAACATATTCTGGAAAAGCTTGCAAATGACCTCCAAATTCGAATTTGACCTGTACTTTATGATACTTCACCTTTCTGTAAAATTTGATAGAAATTGTTGCCTCCCTTCAAAAGTAATTGATAGGAAACCACCAAATGAAAATTTAGTCAAAATCTAACTCCAAAAAGGGCCAGTCAAATCTTTTCGGATTTTCCTCTCTTTCAAACTTGACCTGTATTTAATGATGCTTGACCTTTCTGTAAAGTTTAAATAAAATTGATGCATCCCTTCAATAGGTATCGATCAGAAACAAAAGTGTGACGCCACGGACGACGACGATGACGACGCCACTGGAGTCATGATTAGTATGTGCCATCCTTGCTTCGCAAGTGTTTTAAACATCATGGTTAAAATTCAAATTAATTTCACAGAAAAGTTCCTCATAATGCCTTCTACCACAGCTGCACATATGGTTCTGCTCCGCTGAACAAAGGGGCCACATATCTCTGGTTAAGTAATATTATTTTAACTTAACTGCATCTCCTACTGGACCACTTAAGTATTTTCAATAATGTAGAACCAAATAATATATATTTTGAAATGTCTTTATAATGCCTTATTCCACAATTGCACAAATAGTTCTGCTGCGATGAATAAAAGGGCTGCCAGAGTTCTAGCTAAGATATATCTTGAAACCACATCTCCGCCTGAACCACTGATTTAAATTCAAAATATTTTCACAGAAATGTTACTAGTGATGCATTCTGCCACAATCGCACATACCATTCAGCTTGGCTAAACAAAGTCGCCACCAGAGCTTAAACTAGAACTAGCTTTTATGTCTCGGTTACATTTGCTACGGTCGTCGTACGATTTATTTGTCCACGATTTTCCCTACGATTTTTCGGCATCGTAGGGGGCTATAAGCTACGACGTATGTGTTTACATTGCTTACGATCACCCTAAGATTTCTTCGGCGACAAACTAGGTCAAAACCTTACAGAGACCTTGCGGATATCGTACGACAACCGCAAGGTAATCGTGCAATCATCGTGTTATCTTCACGACCTCCCTATATAAATCGCACGGTGCCCGTACGATGACCTTGCAGAAGTCGCAAGGAGTCGGTACGCTGATTGTGCTATTGTCGTGTTATTATGTGCATGGATTTTAACGGCCATCCATGTTCATTTTTGGATTCCATTTGAGCTGTGTTTCAAAGTCATGTGATCACAAATCGTGCTATGAAGAGGCTAGTGTTTTTAGTTGAACATGGTCCCAAGGTATGGAACAGCGTGATACGTTTGTGTATATTTTAATGTCAATTTTTAAGTTTTGCAGTTTTCATAAAGTTTAAGTCACATATTATTACAACAACCCCTTTCTTTAATTTTTCACTTTTATAATTCGAAAAGTATCACTTTAATTGAAAATATGAAGGTGCTTTAATTGTATCGTCTCGTAGATTCAGCTTAGACTAGCTAGGCGGCTAAGAGCCAAGATTGTGCTATTCCGGATACAAGCATGAAACTTTCCACAC
Organism: Loripinus fragilis; assembly: GCA_964019695.1. Lineage (NCBI taxonomy): Eukaryota > Metazoa > Mollusca > Bivalvia > Lucinida > Lucinidae > Loripinus > Loripinus fragilis. Next base: position 97,336,304 of record OZ026522.1, read on the forward strand.
TTGTTAAGGTTGGTGAGCTGATGATTTTTAGATATAGAACCACTTCGACAAATTTCCTCTGCGCATGCGCAAGGCAAAATTCACTTCTGTTATAGAAAATTTGGTCTCACTTGACTACACAGACCAATATTTGCGTTTAACATGGTAAAAAATCGACCCAATATATCTCTAGATGTCCTGAAAGACATAAACAAATATAGTTTTAATAGTTTCTATAATAACGCATGCGCAAACTTACTAATATTTCCGGTTATTTCGTTTAATGATGTCAAAACGGTAGAAACCATTGAATAAATGGAATACTTATATCTTTTGACTGGGAAATAAATTTGTTTCTGCACAATCATTTATCCAATATTTTTGCTGTGCATGCATTCACGATAGAAAGCCACTGTACTAGAATAGTGGAGTAATTGTGGGTCGGCTGCAGTCGATGAGGGTACACACTATATATTACTTTGGTGGTACTGCGATCCATTCTATGAGCTAGTTCTTTACAGCTATTAATTTTCATGATGGTGTTTTCAGTTGCAATTATCACTTAGGTATTGTAGTCCTTTCTGGATCAATTGGAGCCTTTAAATTCTATAACTAGCTAAGTACCAGTCAATTTCTGGATAGCCAGTGGGATTTTTGATGTGTACGAAATGTGTTCATAGATTAATGAGACGCTATTTTAGTCATTAGTTATGATTTAATAGCATCACATAATGAAGAATAAGTGAATAAATAAAATGTTTTGCATATTTCTGTTTATTTTTTTGTGAAGTTGCAAACCATTTTGTAGCTGTACGCAAAATTTGAGTAGTGAATGACATTGTACTAGTAGTCGAGGGTCTAAATATAATCAATTTGTATGAAATCTATGACCCGGTAACTGGACCAGAACAGCCAATATATGTAGTTCTATGCGTACAGTATGAAACTAAGAATGGGGTTAAAGATCATGAATCAAAACAATCAAGTACCACACCTGACACAGGATACAAAATGGGACAGTAACAATCTCACAATTTAACACCACAGACGAGGACCAAGAGGTCAGCCCTTTCCCAGCAGGTGACCACAAGACAGCAATTAGTAGACGCGAAAGCACAGAAATAACACAAATGATCCACCAAAGAAGTACTGCCTTGGAACGGGCAGTAAAAGTATTTTACTGGAGAGCTAAAACCTGTTTCAATCGCCAATAACTTTCAAAAGGCTCTGCCCTCAGATATCGACCTTTTGCGCATTAAAGTACTAAAATTTTGCTTTTTATCTAAACTACCTCAAGTAAGCATAATATTCCAGAACATGAACAAAAATGGCTTCCATCCTTTTTTTCAGGAAAAATATCACCTTTTTGGCATAACTCAGGTGCTATATCGACTAACGCTTAACTCACATCAATCTTTGTTTAGCAGATATACAGCTGGATATATAAGTGACAATAATAAGCACAGAATATGTTCCTAAGTAAATATTGACACAAATATATCCTTTTTTAACAACCAGGTACGGTAAAACGGTATATTTTGTGCCCTCGTCGACAGCAGCCAACCTGCAATGCCCATGCAGTTCGAGTACAGTGGTTCTCTAGCGCAGCATTTGACATAAATAAATTTTTCTTGTTATGCTGGGGACATGCATGGTTTACCATCATGTTCTTGAATGACTGCATACCGTAATGTAACTTTGACTGTAATGTTATGGAGTTTATTAAAGAGTGTTTGACTGTCTTTTGGACTTATGTCCATGCATTGTTATGCGTTTATTTTTGGTTACTTGGCACCTGGGCCAAGATGAAAAGATCACGATGATCTTATATGAAAACGTATACATTTTAAAAGTGACATTTAACCAAGAGAGCTGGCAATATGTGCCATAGTCTGTATGTAAGCTGATATGACACAGCCTTCTCAAGGATTTTCAGTTATTTAACATCACCTATTTTAAAAACAATCGCCAATTTACAGAAATGTAGTGTTCAAAGTTGCCACCACAGACACAAAAGGTCGTACACCGGAGAGCTGCATTTTGTACTTCTGCAAACTTGAAGACAGCCATATCTCACAAGGTCAAGAGAAGATTTTGATGATTGTGGTATGGTGGTCCACAGTGGACTGTACATTCCAGTGTTTAGTTCTATCGGTCACAGTTTGCTGGACTTGGTAATCATTTACCCTTTTCTAGTACTGACCCTAACACATGAGCATTGATACGCTGCATTTAAAATGTACTGGTACAAAGCCACCTTCGTAAGGGCTGTCATTTCATCGAACAAAACTTTTTGGTAAACAAATGTTTTCTAGCCATGTCTATGTTCATGTAGGTGCTTGTTTGTTCTACCATACAGTACTTTGATGAATCGTTCAATGGTCCACAGGTAATCTGTAGGTAGCTTTTCAGGGAGAGAGTTCATTTTTACAAAATACCCTGTTACAGCTAGAAACCTACCCACCGTTTTCCACGACCAAAGAGAAATGATGTTTTATTGCACCCTGTGAGTGAATGAAGAAAAGCAAGACAATTTAATTTCACACCAACGATGGCCGGCGATTTTTGCCAACCCCACAGTTCATCCACTCACAACTGTTGCACAACAGGTATGACCAGAACTACTATAGCAGTATAAACAGCGCAACTGCTTATTTTCTTGTAAGCCTTTTAGCTGCTTCCATAGCACGAGCAAATATTCTTGTATCTGTCTCCTCATGCAATCAAGGCGCAAATGAAGGCATATCGCAAGCTGCACACACTAAGACCGAGCTTCTTCTCCCGTTAAGTGCAGAGTTCTCTCTAGAATATTGTCGCACTTTAATCGTGCAACACCTGTTCTCAACCTATGGTTATTGTTTCTTAGTTGGCATATCTTATGTCCAGGAAACACAGCAGTTGGAAAGATAATGAAATAGTTTATTGTCATCTCACAAGAAATCTTGCCAATTTTTTAGTTCAACAGTTATTTGATGGACCGACCCGCCGGTGGATGTCATTTCCTTGTTTTTCCCTTGTTAATGCTTTTGAACTGTCCCCCTAACAAATCCACTCGATCAACTGCACAAAAAGTGGATATTCCGTAACGTTTTAAAAACATCTTTGGTTTACTGCTCAATGACAACACTGACTCCAAGTGCGAAATCTATTACAGGAGGACCAAATGCCTCGAAACCAGTCAGTAGCTTCACAACCAAAACTATGAGGCATATCAGGCACACCCCCCCCCCCAAAAAAAAAGAAAGAAAAATGTAACGTCATCATACCCACATAAAACAGACTGGCGTAGACTAACTAATATTTGGTATGGTTCGTTTGTGGGAAGTGAGACACAAATATAGATATACAGTACACTGACAGTTTGGAGACAGTCTATCGGCAGACAGTGATATGAGGTCTGTGAGCTTAAACACAGCAGAATATATATGTCTGCCTAACTGTCTCTCTGTGAGTCTGTCTGTTTGTCTATCAAAAATATATATTGCCCATGGCTAGTGACCAATATAAGCTACGTCACTGCATTGGCTTAAACATAACTTTTTCAAGGACGTCCCCAAGTCAAAACAATACAAATTGGTCAACCCGTAGAAAATATGTGGTGGTGACTTTGGACCAGACTGGCAACTCAGGTGGTGAGAGCGTCTGTCTAGTTTGAGCTTGAGCAAAAAAAAAACCTGATTGCATGTCTGTCTGTCTGCTACAAGCCTACTATCCTATTTGCTTAGAACTTGACTTTTAAGTCTAATACCAATTATATATTTGTTTAACGTGGACAGAGATTTTTTGTAAAAGCTTTACTTGTAAATAAATGGGGCTTTGTTTATCGTCTCAACAACAATCAATTAAAAGAAACCAATTGCGCATGCGCATTTTAACAAGTCTGTAGGTCCCTATACTGAAGACATGCTATGGTCCTTTGATTGGGGATCGGGTTTTGCGCAGTCACACATAAAAGAGAAACAGAATACCATCTTTGTACAAAATTCAAATTTTATGCGCATGCGCAGCAACAAAAGAATGAAGAGGACTAAACTACAAACAATTAACATCAGTTCTGCCATATTTTATTATTCTACAGTCAATATGACCCCTTCTTTCAAGTCAACCTGTATGAAAGCTCTATGATAACAGTCTAAAATCATAAAATGCATTGCGCATGCGCAGTTGGCATTTTTTAATGTGGTTCTATATCCTATTCTACTTAGTCAGTCATGGTCTACAACTGTGCCAAATTTCATGCTTGTATCCGGAATAGCACAATCAGGCAAAATATTTGAATTACGGACAACTCGGTCCAAAACCAAGTCGGCCCATGCCAACTCGGCCCACATAAAACTCGGCCCATGCCAACTCGGCCCAAGTTTATAACACGACTCGTTCCAAACAAACAAGACAACTCGGCCCATATATATATATATATTTAAAGTCCATACGAGTTGCATGTTCATGTAGTTTGAAACCAGAGTGTCTGTGCATTAGCAAACATATACATGGATGTCTCTATAAGCAGTGGCGGATCCAATTTGGGTTCAGAGGGTTCGTTCGAACCCCCAACATGCCTCCCCCGCCGTTTTTAGATATCCCCCGCCGTTTTTAGATATCCTAATGAATTAATTCGGTCTCGATGGGACCAAGTTATTTCATTTCTATGGGTAATTTAAAGATAATGACCCGCGCATGTATGCCTCGACATGCGCGCGCATGTTTGTTTCTGACATTATCTCTGTACATAACCATGCATGTTTCTATTAATCTGTATGTCTTTTAGTTTGGCGTCTATACATGTACATGTATTTCTATCCGTCTGCCTGTGCATGAACATTCATGTGCCTGTCTGTACATGAGTATGTATGTATGTATGTATGTATGTATGTATGTATGTATGTATGTATGTATGTATGTATGTATGTATGTATGTATGCGTGCGTGCGTGCGTGCGTGCGTGCGTGCGTGTACGTCGTATGTACGTACGCACGCACGTTTGTATGTATGTATCCCATGTGCGGATCCTGTATTTTGGCCGTCGTGCCTGGACCCCCCCACCCCTGACAAAAAATCCATCCATCCATTGAAAATTGTCCACTGAATAATTAAAGCTGCATACTCTGTACCTATGAACATTTTTCGAAAATTTTTATTTTCTTATTAAATCACTTGTAAAAGTAGAATTAAGCTATGTTTTCACAATATAAATGTTCAGTACAGCTGAAAACTGCCTGGAAAAGTGAATTATCTTATCAAATAGGTGTTGTTTTCTCTTGTTGGTAATTATTTGCATCCCTCCAATAATTCTAGATCGTTGAATTTTAACATAAATGCAGTTGTTTTGATAGTGATAACTTGTTAAGATTTAAGACAATGGTAAAATGTTTACCTGAATTTGAGTATTTTTACTGTGTTCTTGAAAAATAAAAACATTATTTTTTAAATAAGAAGATCAAAAGTTACAGACTATGCAGCTTTAAGGAGATTAGCATGTTTGGACGAAGTGTCAATTGATGCACACCTTTAAACATCATAATATTAATGGCGTAATTATGTTGATCACTGGCAACAGCCTTAACGAATCTCAAAGGTGCGAAAATCGGTGTCTTTAACCAGTGCATTTGATCATGCGGCATAACTTTGTAGGATGACAGTATTTTTGTTCTTACAGGTGCATGCAAAATTCCATTAAATTCTTCCTTTTCTTTTTCGAATTGACTGCTAGCAAGCTCTTTTACGTCACTTATCTTTGAATATCAATGTCCGATTTGTGCATTTCATGTGATTCTGTGGTTAATGGGCGTCTCCATGCTGTATCGTGTGACGTTTGCGAGCGATGGCAGCATCGTCTGTGTGGTACAGAATAAGCAATTTTCTCCAATGGTTAATTCAAGCAAATGAAACAGTTTTCTGAGCAATATAAACATAGGCCTACTGTGGCAACATTTTTCGTGGCAATGACGTTGAATGGGTACATAGGCCTTTAGCAAATAGGCTATATCTCCGTTATTTGAATAATACAGTCAAATAAAGACTATAAAACTTTGGAAGCATTAGGAATGCTCAGACGTGCCTACGCACGTTCTCGCCAGAACCTTCGCTGCTATCAAACATAGAGCGCGAAACTAGATAAATGCTCAGATAAAGGTTTATGCTGAGATGCGATTTGTTGTTGGTTGCTACATGTACGTAGATTATGAGGTCGTGCAAAATATGGCTACTTATCGAATCGGCGAGCAGCGAATGATCAGATGAGCCTGCGCATACGCACAATCTCGTCAGAGCCTCCGCTGCTATCAAACATAGAGTATGGAACTATGGATTTATACTGCTAGCCTCGCACCATTTTTCACATTTAAATATATGTACTTTGGCAAACAGTGAAGACCCAGAAGAAGTGCCGCATGATGCGTCATTTTATGAGGGTCCACACTGCTTGCTAGTACCAAAACGGTCTTCTGAGAGAAAAAAAAATGAATTAGTATACTCAGACGGGTTAGGTTCCGAATTTACCCGTATACTCATTTGAACGTGCGGTATATCGACTATACCAGCGTGGCCTCATGATTTGGCAATTTGAGACGTATCGTATGTGTCTGCGCTGTTAATCGTGTTCAGTATGCACAAACGGTAAAGGGTAACATTAAACACCTCCACGAGACACAACAGCAGTTGTGCGGTACTAGCTAGAAACTAAGAATACTTGATTCTTAGGCTAAGGTGAAGGGGCGAATATTTACGTGGGACGAGTTGTCTAATTATAAAACTAAAAATTGGACCGAGTTGTCTTGGGCCGATTTTTATGTGGGCCGAGTTGGCATGGGCCGAGTTGGTTTTGGGCCGAGTTGTCCTGCACCCAAATATTTGGCGCTTAGCCGCTTAGCTAGACTAAAACACTTTATTTTGCTTTTGTTCAGTTTAATCATCCAAAGGCACTCTACGGCCAGCAGCACATAAAATTTTCGTCATAAGCAAAAATGAAGTCGTTGCATGCGAATAACAAAGGTACTGACCAGAATGCGCTTTCTTCCACCCGGCCTCGACAGCACATTTGCCATTCGTTTTTAGTAAAAATCATTTTGTAGAACATTCATACATTCAAATTTCAATGTTCGAACTAGTCACATGTTTTCACTACGAGACCCCTATATTTTATTCCTTGAAGTAATACTTAAATTCAAATCCCAGAGTTATAAATCACAAAAAAATATCTGAACTTTTTATTAATCTTATCTCATTTATTAAACCCCTATCCAACCTAAAATGCATATACATTTCACGTTAGGTGCATATTTTCAATTGCACTTCCGACAATTTTACCATGGAAGCATTCTCTATGGGCCGTGATTAGACTGCTTCCATCAGCAAACTGAACTGGGTCCATATTGAGTCACTCTGAGTGGTTGTATTAGAGACATCGCCTGAAGACAAATATTGAAATGAAACAAACAGCTATATAATGATAACCAATATATACATGTACCCGTCTGGAAATTGTTGACACGTCGCAAGGCGCCCGCACGATCATTGTGCCATCGCCTCGGGGTTACCGCAGGATGATCGTCCCATGTCCGTACAATTTTATGGACCCTGCAAGGGCATCGTGCGGCGACCTTGCGGGCTCCCTACAACTATCGCAAGAGTCTTCGATCATTTTTGGGCCAAAATTAGAATCTAAAACCCTGCATTGTCCTCACGATCACCGAGCAGTGCCCGTACGGGGATCGTTTGATGTCACTGCGATGTGTCTACGGGCTACGGGCTTACGAATTTTTTTAAAATTTGCCATTGTGCGGAGTTAAACAAAATCGTAGAGGCCACGATGCCCGTAAATCCGTACGATGATCGCAAGGTCTCCCTGCGGAGGCCGCACGGAAACGGTGATTTGGGCATCGTACGGGCATCGTATACTCGTCGTATGGCAAATGTAACCGAGGCATTAATGATATATCTTTAGTCACACGCCTTAACATCATCTCACATGCCAGGAATCAGGTTAGCGATCCAGAGCCTTAGGGCCCTCATGTTTTTATTTTCAATAGACTGACCCATATCATCCATTATGCAATTATTTCGCCCCCTTGAATTTAAATCTAAACAGTGCACCTCGTAAATAACTTAATAATAAAGTTAGTCTAACAGTTAATTTGAGTGGAAATTTTTCATTCGTGAAGATAATTAAGTATCATTCATTTAAGCAGGTTTTCATGTAAAATAAATCACATATGAGATGATTTGCGAAAAAACTTGTTTCTGGATTTCAGACTGATTAAATGGAAGTAATGTTTGTATATATATTGAAAACAATGACATTGGTTTGGATTGCAGTTAAGGTTGTAAATATTTGCTTGTTTGTATGCAAAAACAGGTCCACTCATGACTCAGCTCATAATATATGTAAATTGAAGTTTTATTAAGTATAAACTTCAATGTTGTGCAAAGTGCGGTCTTAATTATTATGTCTGCGATGTTGACTTCGTGATAAAATATTTACTTGCAGTAGGAAACTAATAAAACGTACCATGACAAATAATGTAAATGTGTATCATGCATTATAAACATTAACTTATGGGTACAATATAGGAAGGTTTTAGAGCCTATTTGCATTTCGTTTTTTTTTTTCAAAATGAACACTGTCAAGATCGTGGTATTTGTAATGCTCATATTGTTGTGCATATATAGGAGATACGCTGGTACTTTACAAAAAGGATAGTATGACGTTGTTAATTATAACACTGATACTTTTGAAATATTGGACCAGCTATAAACTTGGCATGCCATTAACATTAATTATGGCATGCAGGAGATGATTCATAATAGCAGTTGAGCGGCTCTTCCTCGCGATGACACAGGGTTGTCTGCGGTTTGTGATTGTGGTATTTCCTGATCATACTCACTTACTATTTTTGATTAATTTCAGATACTGGTATTTGCTTATAATATTGTACTGTTGATACATGCTTTGTATTTTCGAAATACGTATTGTTTATCCTAAATTGAACAATTTTGCTTTGTTTGTTTTTGGTATTAGTGACTTAGTACAATAAGTTTTGACATCAAAGCCTATAAACTGCAGCCTTCTTTGAGTGAGACGGTGGTTGTCGATTGGCATGGTTGTCATACAGCCCTACATTTTTGTGTCAAAGCTAATGAAAATAAAGACAAATTCCTACGTTGTACTGGTTACTTAAACTCCATCAAAAACCCATAAAGCAAGTTTTATTACTAATTCTAGTTCTTGTACGACTACAGAACTTTCTAAATTGTTAGCCTCATGTCTTACAGCTGTTAAAACATGTTATCAAGTACTGTGAAAAAGTATATGAGAGATCCGGTAAAATCTATTTTGGTCTATTAAACATTCAGGTGAAACTTTAGATAAAATTAAAGCTAGAAATTTCAATGTGACCGGTTTGTCATCTTATGATTTTTCTACTTATTACACCACTTTACCTCATAATTTAATTAAATATAAATTTATTGATCTTATTGAAAGAACCCTCAATAGAGAAGGCTCTCCTTACCTTGCATGTAACGATAGAAACGCATTTTTACTTCATAAACACCTAAAAATATAATGCATGGTCATGTCAAAATGTATGTGGTGCGCTGACCTTTTCGTTTGACAACATTTTGTATTCGATTTGGCACTAAGTTGTATAGACAAGTAGTTGGGATTCCTATGGGCACTAATTGGGCTCCCCTGAATGCCGATGTATTTTTTTGTTTGTTATGAAACAGACTTTATGATGTCTCTTTCTGATTATAAGCAGGCTGATATTATTGATGCTTTTTACACTACATCCAGATATTTTGTCGATATTTTAAACATTAATAATCTTTATTTTGACAATATCGTATGTCAAATATACCCTTCAAAGCTCCTACATAATAAAGCTAATACATCTGATACCAAAGCCGTGATTTTAGACTTGCAAATGTCAATTTCTAATGATATTGTTTCTACCAAAATTTATGATAAACGTGACGACTTTGATTTAGAAATTTTTAGATGGTGATGTTCCTCGCTCTACATCCTATGGTGTTTGTTTCTCTCAACTCATTCGTTTTACTAGAGCATCTAGCCATGTTGCTGACTTCAACACTCGCAATAAATTGTTAATTCAGAAACTTCTTAAAAAAGGCTATCGATATCATAAACTTCACAAAATGACGGTACTATGATTTGATATCTAAATTCCAAATTGGACTCAAATCTCTCTTGCCTCAATGACTTTTGGAACCTGAGTTCTATGGTGACTTGGTGTATGAATTGAAGAAGATCGTTGGCATTTATCTTTTTTCAGCGCAGTTTATAAAAATAATATACCATCATAAAAAAAATCGCTATAACATTAATGTTTTGCAACAGACTGCATGCTTGGTGCTCAACCCAATCACGGTTGGCAACTTCACTTTCCTCTTTAATTACACGCTGGTGGGTCGGACTTCAGACTGTATGACGGCTCTGACTTAAAGAGCCTGATGCTTTGGCTGTTTGTCAGGGCCACGAGGGTTTACCTGTTGGATTCCTTTTGCTCCGGTATTCAGTTTTATTTACTGTTGAGTCATTATCTCTACTTTATCTCTTTTTTATATCTTGATTTTTATGTTCCAGGAGATGATACAGTGATAAGTTGGGGGTCTTTCATGCAAACTAAATATACATGTGTCTTGATCCACATCTGAATTAAGGGTGAGTTTGGCGCCGTGAAACCGGTTTAAGCCCTCCAGTAAAATATTTTTTTACTGACCGATACAAGGCAGTACTTCTTTTGTGGATCATTTATGTTTTTATGTCTTGTGTTAATTATGCCTTCGTGCGTGTCTGTTTATTTCGTGCCTTGTGGTCACCATGTGGGAAAGGGCTGACCTCTTGGCTCTCGTTTGTGGTGTCCAACTGTGAGTTTGTCACTTTCCCAATGGTACCCTGGGTCAGGCGTGTTACTTGATTGTATCGATTCCTGATTTTTGCACCCTTACTTACTTTTAATGAAAACTCAAGCAAGTTTTGAATAAGGGCTATATTAAAAGTCGCGTTAATATGAACGTTTCAGGTTCACAGACATATAATGTATTGAGTCAATTAAATAAAAAAACATGCATTGTTCAAAACGTTAGTTGTCAGGTGGCACAAAAATCAACCTCAAAGATGGTTCCCATCCTGTTTAGCCCAAAATTGTTGTTACCAATGCTAATATTGCTGCTGTGCAGGCCTGGTTAAGCGAGACGGCAGACTAACAGTGATACATATTGCTCATAGTGTTGGCATATCATCGGGGTCAGCACATAAGATTTTGAATAATCAGCTAAAACTTTCTGGTTTGTGAGTAGAATATTTCTAAAGTCGATACACTCCCATCGTTTGACTAAAGAACAAAAAGGCCTCTTGTATGAAAGTGCCCATTTTTTTTCCTAAAAAGCGCAAAACTTATAACAAATCTGAAATATTAGAACTACTTACAGTTGATGGATCCTAGGAATACAAATTCGAGCCTCAGTGACGTGTCAATAATAAGCAGTGGCTTTGGAAAGTTTTAGCTAGGACTGTCATATTTGAGTAGTCTAGCGGTCAGAAACTCCGAAGACAGGTTTTTACTTGAAGAGGCTCACATTTTACATATTTATATCATTATTATCCGAGTGCTTATCATTTCTATTCGCACATGCACCGGTTGCTGACTTGAAAAGTAAAAATGAAGCTTTTGGTCGTAGTCTGTCTACTGGTTGTAACGCTAACAGTTCGTGAAAGTTTAGCACAAGACGCAGCCGCGGGAGATGGAACATCTGAAATTATTCGTGCTGGATTCGATTTAGCCGGTTTGATATTTCAAGGGATCAATCGTAAGTTTTCATTTTTACTTCTTGTCAACACACTCATGCAATTTAGATCCCTCGAATCAACCTGACAGGGAGGTTTTGAATGCTCAAATGGTAAGGACCAACCTTCTAAAACATTACGTGGCACGCCGAAACAATAGTTTTAGTATTTTTTATACCAGTGACTCATCAATGCTTAATGCGGCATTTCACTAGGTCTACACTGTTTGCTAAGACAATCAAAGCACTTAGGTGGAAACGATGTCTCGCTATTTTTAGCTCTGGTGAGCATTTTTTCAGCGGAGCAGAACCTTTTGTGCAATTTGCAGAGGACATTATGAAGAACATTTCTGCGAAGCTTTTCTTTTAAAATTCTGACCAAGGTTTGAAGAGATGCTTGAAATGATTTTTATTTTAGTTCAAGTTCAACATAGCAGAAAATCAATATGAAATTTTGGCTGGGGAAATGTGACAAAACTTCTATGAAATTGTTTCAAACATGGACAAGTACGTCGTTAAAGATATTTCTATTTTTAGCTCTGGTGGCTATTTTATTTTGCGGATCAAACCATTTGTCCATTTTAGCAGAGGGCATTATGCCAAATGTATCAGTAAAATTATTTTGAGTTATGATCATTGGTTAATGTGTTTTTTAAATATATTTCTAATTTAATGTCTGATAGTTGGTTCAGTGTTGCCCTATTGTGCTAGAGGGTGATGTGAGGGACATTTCTGTTGTATTACTTCAAACAGGAAACAGTGGTTAAGGATAGGTCGATTAAAGCACCCATGGCTTGGGTAGTAGGCGTTTTTGTAGAATGTAAGTATTGGCCTGATTTAAACAGTTTACGCAGAAAGATTTCATCTCATTTAGGTATACGAAATTGGCCTCGGGTTGACCTTTGAATAATGAACACTCAATTAAAATAGGTGCATCTTTTCAAGTAACATTACTTTTTGAAAACACCTCGCTCAAAATTACATTTAATCATCATTTATCAGAAATGTACCTATTGCATGAGAAAGTTCAACTCCCTCCTTTCATTTCATTATGCACAACGGCAGCCCTCATTTACCTTGAGTTATTAAGAAAAAGAGATGGCATAATAGTAAAACTGTGATAACGCTAAGCACAGACCACAATCCGAAAAGGATACAATTAGATGTTAACATTACTGCTAATGTTCTGTGGTTCTTCCTCGCGGTGCAATGTATTGGTCTGCAGTGTATGATTGTGCTTGTTCCTGATCATACTTACTTTTTGAAGCAATGACGATGATAATAATTGATTCTATTCCACTATTTGGAACATATTGCATATGTTAAAGCAAATGTACATAGGGCTAATCGTTATGAAGTGTGGAATAGAAAATAAACAATTGACTAATGTTGCAAAAACAAGTGTCATAAGCAAAAAGCTTTCAAATTGATGATATGGAAATAGCATATGACTTACCATATTTTGTATATTAACTGTGCTAGTGATATCCTTTTTGGATTTTGATCTGTGATTAGCATTCACATTTTCATTCTTCAATTAAGAAATAGATCAGCTCCAGCAGTGAATTGTTGAGTGATAATTCACTGTTTGGAGGTCAGTTGTAAAGATCAAATCACGAGCGCGCAGCGCGAGTGATTTATCTTCATACAACTGACCGACAAACAGTGAATTAATACTCAACAATTCACGCACTGGAGCTGATCTATTTCGATTCTAACACACAATAAACGGCGAAAACACATTCTAAGTCTTCAACTTCTTCCAACTTTCCGCCATTGCACTGAAGAACTCCCGCCAATACTTAGACTACGTCGCATACACTTACATGTAATTGTAACGTCTTTCAAGCGTAAAAACGACGTTACACCGTCTAACGGCATGACACGCTTTAGCAGTGAATTATTGTCCGATATATCACAGTTTGTTACCGTTGGCTCTATAGGCAAGGTGTGTTAGAATAATCGGTTAATCAAACGAAATGTGGGCTGTCGTTGGGCATAATGAACAGAAATGAGTTGAGCTTTCTCGTGCAATAGGCGCATGTCTGATAAATGATGTTTAAATGTGATTTTGAGCGAGGCGTTTTCAAAACATTATTGTTCCTTGAAAAATGCACCTATTTCAATTGATTGTTCATTAATCTAAAGGCCAACCGGAGCCCAATTTCGGATAGTGGTAGACTAAAACATACCTAATTTTGCTTCCCAATGCATTTAAAAGGGGGAAATTTGAAATATTGACTTTTTGAAAATACAGTTGAAGCCAAAGTCATTATTATCACTTAACATATCAACTCTAATGAGACAATGACTATAAATAAGTTCCAATTGTCAAGATTGACCTTTCACCTTTCAGCCAAGGTCACCCATCATTATTGGTGTCCAATCAACATATTAAAATAGTTTTCTCCCACTAGGTCAATTGAGCTCAAATTTCAGAGGAATGCTTCTTATTATAGATTATCCAAAATTTATACAAATTGTTTGGGTCACATGACCAAGATGGCCACCATATCCATTAATAATAATAAAAAAAAACTTTAAAAATATTCTACTCAAGAACCAGAATTAGCATTTGGGATGTAGGCCCAATCAAATTTGCACAGCCGATTATTCTGGGTTGACCTTGACCTACTTTACTGTAACATCAAAGGACAAGTAACGGTTTTGTATTACAATGTGCCTACTTTTACAGTTAACAAATCCGCCAAAACTATTACAATAAGATACCTAAGAGTCTCTAGATAATGTCCCCAATTTAGTTTTGTCATTAAAAAGCATTTTTATGATTAATTTTGGGATTAAATACATGCCCGATCAACCACATTTAAAACTGAGTCTATGGTAAAAGCAAACACCCTCGTGTACTTCGTGCTTCGTTTACATACATATCCACATGCGGAGCCGGATAAAACTACTTTTCACATTATTCTACATATAATTGTGCACCTTAAAATGTAAGCTGGAAGCCTTGGATGTGAAAAATCCCGTAAAAAAACTTTTTCTGCAAATTTTATCCTGAAATGTACCGTCAACTTCATGCTTATCAAAGTACTGAAAGGACTGAACATTAGGTTTCAGCCAGAAAATGAAAAAAAATGTAGCCATTGTCAAACTGGTAGCAGTATTTAATTGTTTTTACAAACATGATTTGAAATTGTTTTGTTTTAAATGCAAATACAACTAGAGCGCGCAGTCGATGGGGCGCCATGGCAAATCCCCACGCTTAAGTTTTTGACTCCCCCCAGCACCCACAAGTCCCACCCCGGGGCATGACTCTGGCAACAGAATGAAAACTCGGTTCAATATGTTTTCTATCTTTTATTTGTGAGAACAAACACAAAGAGTTTGGCATAAAAACCTTTGAAATTGACATGTTAATGATATTTGACCTTTTGACCTCGCCCCAAGGTCAACAATTTGACCCTAGAATAAAAATGTTACTTGCATTCTGTTCTGCTTGTCATCCCCGTCAATTTGATAGGCCACATGACCATGTTTGAAAAATACTTTTTGACCCCTGGGCACCCCCAGTGCCGTGAAGTCCTAACCCTGCGGCATGACCCAGGCGATAGAGTAAAAATCCCGTCTGATATGTTTTGTAGCTTTCATTTGTGAGAACACACACAAAGTTTGGAAGAAAAATCTTTGAAATTGACTTTGTAATTGAAATTAAATGATATTTGACCTTTTGACCCCTCCCCAGGGCCCCAGGGTGCGGGGCCAAAAAATTTGACGTTGCGCGCCCCATACATATGAGTAACTCACATACCAAGTTTGGCTTAATTTCGTCTAATGGTTTAGGAGGAGATAGCATAACGGACAGACAGCAGGACAGAATTTGATTTGGGCTCCTAAGTACCCCAAGTCCGAACCCTAGGGCATGACCCGGGCTACAGAATAAAAATCCCGTCTGATATTTTTTGTATCATTCATTTGTGAGAACACACACAAAGTTTGGAATAAAAATCTTTGAAATTGAAAAATCCCGTCTGATATTTTTTGTATCATTCATTTGTGAGAACACACACAAAGTTTGGAATAAAAATCTTTGAAATTGACTTTGTAATTGAAATTAAATGATATTTGACCTTTTGACCCCTCCCCAGGGCCCCAGGGGGCGGGGTCAAAAAACTTGACGTTGCGCGCCCCATACATGTGAGTTACTCACATACCAAGTCTGGTTTAATTTCGTCAAATGGTTTAAGGGAGATAGCATAACGGACAGACAGCAGAACGGAATTTGAGTTTGGCCCCTAAGTACCCCCAAGTCCCACCCTAGGGCATGAACTAGGCTACAGAATAAAAACCCATCTGATATGTTTTGTATCTTTCATTTGTGAGAACATACACAAAGTTTGGAATAAAAATCTTTGAAATTGACTTTGTAATTGAAATTGAATGATATTTGACCTTTTGACCCCTCCCCAGGGCCCCAGGGGTGGGGCCCAAAAAAATTACGTTGCCCGCCCTATTCATGTGAGTAACTCACACACCAAATTTGGTTGAATTTCGTCATATGGTTTAGGAGGAGATAGCTTAACGGACAGACAGCAGGACGGAATTTGATTTTTGACCCTAAGTACCCCCATGTCCCACCCCTAGGGCATGACCTAGGCGACAGAATAAAAAACCCGTCTGATATGTTTTGTAGCTTTCATTTGTTAGAACACACACAAAGTTTGGAATAAAAATCTTTGAAATTGACTTTGTAATTGAAATTAAATGATATTTGACCTTTTGACCCCTCCCCAGGGCCCCAGGGGGCGGGGCCAAAAAAAATTGACTTTGCGCGCCCCATTCATGTAAGTAACTCACACACAAAATTTGGTTGAATTTCGTCCAATGGTTTAGGAGTAGATAGCATAATGGACGGAAGGACAGAAGGACGGACGGACAGACGGACAGAGGCGATAACAATATCCCCTTCGCTTATTTAAAAAAGCGTGGGGATAACAATATTTCAGTAAAAGTAAAGGTGTGTCGTATGCAAAAAGGAGAGAGAGAGAGAGACAGACAGACAGACACACACACAGGCAGGAAGGCAGGTGGACAAGCTATCAGCAAGGCAGACAGACAGACAGACAGACAGACAGACAGATAGAGACAGACAGGGGGAGAAAGTTTAAGGGGAGAGTTACAATTGACTCAAGCAGCTTTAACTGAACCTAGAGCTTCGCCAGATCAAGGTTGTTAGCACTGACGTCTTGTGAAAGTTTTTGTTGCATAATCTGTTTTATGAAGACAGCTGACCGCCACTTTTATTGACCAAATGCTTTGAAATATCATTAACAAAAATCAAACAATTATGTAATCACCCTTTGAAGCACGAGATAAGTATTCTCGTATTGCAGGGTAGACTCTAGGGTAGTTAGGAATGAAAAGTATCTAACATTAGATGGAGTCGTCCCATTCCCCATTCATAGTGACCCTGGTGGCCCTAGTAATTAGGCCATTGTTACCAAAATCTAATCATTGATTAAGGTTCTTCCAGTGATGTAACTTTGCCAGTTTAATCATTATCTGGATATTGGTTGAGAAGATACTATAGTAGAGTGCAGGCAAGACTTGCTTTACAAAGTTATGTGTCCCTGGTGACCTCAAAAATTAGGTCAATGTCGCCAAAATCTAATTATTCGTTTTGGCTGTCCCAAATAAGTATATGCGCAAGTTAAGTTAAATTCCATCCAACGGGTTTTTCTGACTGCTTTATTAAAATGAATATGATAAAAACGATTGACCTTAACAATACCGTCTTCAAATATATTCAACAATAAACCCAATACCTCTTCTTTGCTAGCAGGTTAAATACTTTCTACAAACTGACAAAGATGTTAAGAGACAGGCGTATGATACATATTATTGTATGTATTTATTTATTTATCTATTTATTTATTTATCTATTTAAGTTGTTATTGGAACAGTACTTAGAGTTGCATTTGAACATTACTATGTAAAGTAAGTAAGGGTGCAAAGATCAGGAATCGATACAATCAAGTACCACACCTGACCCAGGATACCAATGGGAAAGATAACACATGTTATAGACTATTTGATTGGCAAATCACTTTGGTATGCGTTTTAATGAGTTACTTGGAAATTTAAAAAAAAAAGGAAAACAGCAGGTATAAAGGTGTCTATATGCCTGTATTTACTTAAAAAAATACACAATCAAAACCTATCGATTAGGCATATACAGCTGCACATCTGTCTCCTCTCTCATGTTGGTTCTCTTTTTTGATAAAATATATTGCCATCGTTAGATATATTGTTACGCTTAAATTGTGATACATATATTGATCAGAGGTAATTCTGAATGATGAGTAAATAACAAAAAAAAGTTTAATAAAATTCCATCCAACGCTAACATAGTTAGAGCGCAGGCAAAAAGCTACATTACAGCACAGATATCGAAATCATTTAATATTCTACCTTTTTGAAAGAACTGTCAGTGTTAGTTTTCAGGTAACATTATTTAATGTTTTCCTCGATGATAAAAAAGAAAACAAAAGAAAAACAAACGAGCTGAAACGATGCCTTCAAGTACATATGATCAACATACAATGTTACTGTCCCTCAAAGCTAGAATGCTTATATACACCTAGCTATATTTTTTGATGAACATGTCTATTGGTTGGTGCAGATATCGTTGCCAAATTAATCAATGTATTGCGTTGATTTATTTTTTTTCCAAATCAATGTTATTTATACAATAAATGATGTTCAAAACAATAACCAATGGCCTGAATGCCGAACGCCACATGGAACATGTTAAGTTTATAATACGAGAAGTGCAATATATGTGCTAAACTGTTTTCTCGCAAAGCGTTTGTAAACAAACTGCAGTATAGTCTGCCAAGATTGACCCTAGACTGATTAATTTTCACCAAAATCATCGTGATATTCGAGCGTTTTCGTGAAGTACTCCGACCTTAGTCATGCTTTTACCAGGAATATAAAGATACTGTCAAATTATAAATGTAATGGTCTTCTAGCCTAGTGGTTAGTTGTCAACTTACAAAAGCGGTAATTTATTACCAAATAACTATACTGTATTAGTAATAGTGTTTTCATTCGCCTCACTCATGTTTACACTCATTAAAACACATACCACGTGATTTGCCAATTAAATAGTCTATAACAGTTGTTACAGAGTAATGTTCAAATGCAACTCTAAATACTGTTCCAATAACAACTTAAATAAATAAATAAATAAATAAAATAGATAAATAAATAAATAAATAAAATAATATGTCTCATACGCCTGTCTCTCAACGTCTTTGTCAGTTTGTAGAAAGTATTTAACCTGCTAGCAAAGAAGAGGTATTGGGTTTATTGTTGAATATATTTGAAGACGGTATTGTTAAGGTCAATCGTTCTTATTATATTCATTTTAATAATTTACTTTGCACCCTTACTTACTTTTACAGATCAGGCATAACTGGATCGAAACTTGGAAAAAAACTTTTTTATATAATTGTCAAATTGCATTCTGTTTTATAGTAAAGATTGTTCTTATATTTTACGTCATCGTTTACATCTTTCATTTGTATTTAGCCGCTTTTGTATTCATTATTCCCTAAGTTTCCTCAATCTTTCTTTGTCAACTGATAAAATAGTAAGTGAGTATGATCAGGAAATACGACACTCACCAACTGCGGATGGCACCGCAAGGAAAAGCGTCACAACAATCAAGTGACACCAGGAAGTCAAACTAAGCAAAGCAATCAGCTCTCACGTCCCCATCAAGATGATTGCAAAACTAAAAGGGACATAAAGAAACGTAAAACAAATCATAGAACAATTACAGAATCCCACAATTGGAGTAACAATAAACAACAAGTCAACAACAACAGAACCGCCGCCTTAGAGCGGACAGCAGCCTAAGCCACCGGGGGGCTTACATGCATTTAACTGGTACAAATTCTTTGCCCTAGATTCTGCTGTTGTTGAGGTACAAACATATATAGTTCAGCTCGCATGGAAGCCTTCTAACTATTGCAATGTATCATCATGGAGAAACACTCTAATCAAATTAACACACTATGATGAAACAAAGAAAAGCGCTCACGGCTCACAGATAGTCAGAGCTAAAGAAAACCTCAAGTTGTGCCACGGTTGGTCCAGCTACAGATAAGCATCAGGCACCAACCCACCGATTAAAGTTTTACGTCAGAGCCGCCATAGAGTCTGAGGCCTCACCCACCGTTGTGCAATTAAAGAGGAAACCATAGCTATAAACCGTGATTGGGTTTAAAACCAGGCATGCTTCACATGACATCCAAGTTATATCCAACCTTTATATAACGCTTAATAATATTTTTGAAATGATCGCTTAACGTAGGTTTTTTCAACAATTCGTTTGAATTTATAAACTAAATCACCATAAAATATATGTTCTGATATGCCTTGTTGCAGAAGAGTTTCCAACCCAGTGTTGTATTTAACAATTAACTCAGAGGGTCTGTGGTAGAATTTAGAAACTGCTACTCGAATTTTATGATATCTATAACCTTGTTTTAATAACTTAGCAGTTAAAAATAAGTTTCGGTTGTTGAAGTAATCAACATTAGAACACACTCTTGCAAAACGAATAAGCTGAGAAATATATACGCCATAGGAAGGGGAGCGCGGAACATTTCCATCAAGAAATGTAAAATTTACTATTTCAAAATTAAAATCATCCCGTTTATCATAAATTTTAGAAGAAACTATGTCATTTGTTATGGACAAGTTCAAGTCCTAAAACGGAGCTTCAGTATCAGAAGAATTCGCCTTATTTAACTGAAATACAGTAATATCATTTACAATTTGCAAACAGTTTGGACCCTGTTCATTACCGACAGAACGTCGGTCCTGATCTGGATACAGACGGTCTGACACTCTGACAGTGTTCCTGAAAGATAATTTAAAAAGTTAATTTTGAAAAATAAAAGTAAGCAGATGACAACAAAAGTATTTGAAAATATCCAGCGTGCAAAGAAACAATTTCATGTAGGCTTAATGAAATTATTCACGGTGCTACGTGTGTATTTGTTGCATAAATGTATGCCAGATTCAAATAAATGTATCCATTTGTGCACAAAATCAACAAAACAAAAGACAAACAAACTAACAAAACGAGAAAAAAAGACTTAAAACATGCTACTAGACACGAACCCACATCTTTTCGGTGCTAAGGACAGCCTATTGGTCATTAGGCTATCGAGGAATTGTGATTCTTCCATTCAGATAAAGTAAAATATCGTAAGGGGATATCGTAGGCACACTCTTTCCAGATTTTAGGAAGGCTTTCGACCTAATCGACCATTCTATCCTTATAAAGAAACTTTCAATTTATAATTTCCGAGATTCTACTCTCAAGTTATTTGCTTCATACGTCATGAATCGTCATCAAGTAATGGAAAGTAATACTTGTACGTCTAGATCAGCTCACATTAAATCGGGCGTCCCTTAAGGATCTATCTTAGGGCCTACATTAGTTTTAATGTTTCTTAATGATTTGCATGTATATATGAAACACTGCGACAGTGACTACTACGCAGATGATACGACAGTCCATACACATGGAAATACACCAAACGTGAGTGAATCCAAGTTACAGCAAGATGGCAATAATACAAACCTTTGGTGTAAACAAAATAAAATGGAAATAAATTATGATAAAACTACACGTATGATCGTAGGAGCACAACAAAGAAAAAAATATATTCTACCTTTAAACATATGCATTGATGGCAACAAAATTAATGGTGTCAAAAACAGAAATTACTTGGTATCTACATTGACGAAAATCTTCGCTAGACAGATCAAATTGACCACATTTGCGCCAATAACTCATCCAAAATTTCACTATTGACGCAACTTTCCACATATATCCCAACTGAAGCCCAAAAAAGTTCTATCAAGGGTATATTCTACCGTTAATTGATTATGGCTCAAGTACCTGGGGTACCACGTCAAGAAGTAACTTAGAAAGACTCTCAAGACTTCAAAAACGAGCAGCACGAATCATTTTAAATGCACCTGACGATACAGCCTCTTCTGATATGTTTAACGCTTTAGGATGGCCAACAATAGAAAAACGGCATAGCTATAATAAGGCTGTGCTTACATATAAGGCGCTTAATAATCTCACACCTTTATATATATCTGAACTACTATTTCCTAGGTCAGAAACGCATAACCGAACGCTAAGGTCAACTTTAAACTGCTCTTTAGCGGTACCCAGATCGAAAACAGCAATATTTAATGGCTCGTTCTCATGTACTTCACCACGATTGTAAAATCAGCTACCTGAGGTTACCAAAAAGGCATCCTCTTTAAGTTGTTTTAAGACGCAAGTCAAGCAGTTTATGTTTAATGAATGATTTTAACGTTTACCATGGCGTTTTAAATCATTTTCATAACTTTTAATGCTCATTTATCAGTTTTTACGTCTTGGTGTACATTGTATTAACATGACAAATGCTGCCTAATGTTTTATATGTTCGTTTATATTTAACATATTCTATGTTTTTATCATATGTTTAACTTGTATATATATGTAAATATGTTTTAGAGGGACGCATTGTAGACTAGCGTGATCGCTAAATGTGCTGTCCTCTTTAAATAAAGATAAATAAATAAATAGAATATATAAATAAAATGTACTACTATCTAAAGCACACTTTTTATGATGATTCCCGAAGATTGGGTGAAACTTCATTGAATATTCATATGTCTCGGGTCAATTTTGACAAATAATATAAATGCAGTAACTACTTGTACACAGGTGGTAAATGATCACTGGCACCAACAAACACAAATACATTGACTGTTAACTAATCAGAATAACTGTACTCTATTCTATGTGTTTAATCACCTTTATCAAAACAAAATGGAGGCTATTCAAATGGACCTGAAATCCCCTGCTATGATGTAAGTTGTCATCCTTGAAACAGATGTCTCCGCTACAAATGTTTTGTTTATATTGAAGCTCTACGTCACAGTTTACATTGTTTCAGTCATGCTAGGACGTTTCTCCAGTTGAACATGTACGATAGCAAGCATTTAAGATAAAGTGTCTTGCTAAATGACACAGCACAGAGGTATCTTTGGGACTCTTAGTCACAAGTCAGACACTCTACCAACTGAGCTACAGTAGTTTTATTATAAGTAAGTGATACAGAACCTAAAAGTTATCATGACTAATGGAAATCTGGCCCGGGATGTGCGTTAAATATGGAGCCAACACAAATCCTGTACATGTAACCTATCATCACCTGCAATGACCTCGCCTTAAAGTGGAGCGACTGAAACATTCACTCTGCACGTCCTTTTACAGAAGTGTACATTTATGCAAATTACTTTTATAATCAAACCAGCCGTTTGGGAGATATGTCACAAACACAAAAATAGTAAGACACCAGGAAGACAAATTAAGCAAAGCAACTAGCTCTCTCTTCCCCACCAAGATGATTGCAATACTAGAATGGACATAACGTAACGTACAACAAAATATAGAACATTTACAGACTCCCACAATGGGAATAACAATAAACAAAAAGTCAACAACAACAGAACCATCGCCTTAGAACGGACAGCAGCCTAAGCCACCGGGGGGCTTAAAAGCATTTTACTGGTACCAATTCTTTGCCCTAGATTCTGCTGTTGTTGAAGTACAAGAAATGTTCAGCTCGCATGGAGGGCATCTTACTTATGCAATGTATCACCATGGTGAAACACTCTAATCAAATTAACACACCATGATGAAACAAATAAAAGTGCTCATAACTCAAAGATAGTCAGAGCTAAAGAAAACCTCAAGTTGAGCCACGGTGGGTCCAGCTACAGATAAGCATCAGGCACCAGCCCACCAATCAAAGCTTTACGTCAGAGCCGTCATAGAGTCTGAGGCCAGACCCACCGTCGTGCAAACCATAGCTATAAACCGTGATTGGGTTTAAAACTAGGCATCCAGACTGTCGCATGATATCCAAGTTATATCCAACCCTTGTATAAGGTTTTACTATCTTTTTGAATTGATCACTAAAATTAGTTTTTCCAACAGTTCGTTTGAATTTATAAACTAAAGCACCATAAAATATAGGTTCTGATATGCCTTGTTGCAGACAAAAGTTTGATATACAGACGGAATGACAGATGAATAGGCAGATAGGCAACACTCACATGTATCCATTAAATAATTTGGGCATTATTAGTATTCAAAGCTTTCATTTTTATTTCAGTAACTGTTGACTGTGCAAACCTTTGTATGCATGGCCAGCCAGTTGTGTTTTATACCAATCCAGCAAATAATGTTGCATGTAATGCTGCGTCTAACATATGCACGCCGGCGTGCATACTATTAAAGTAAGTAAGGGTGCAAAGATCAGGAATCGATACAATCAAGTACCACACCTGACCCATGATACCAATGGGAAAGTGATAAACTTTCGGTTAGACACGACAAACGATAGCCAAGAGGTCAGCCCTTTCCCAGCAGGTGACCACAAAGCACATATAAAAAGACGCGTACAAATACATAGCAAACACAAGACAGAACAAAAACATAAAGATCCACAAAAGAAGTACCGCCTTGGAACGGTCAATAAAATATTTTACTAGAGGGCTTAAACCAGTTTAACGGCGCCAACCTCACCTTTTATTCAGATGTGGATCAAAACACATAGATATTTGGTTTGCATGAAAGACCCCTAATTTATCAATGAATCATCTCCTAAAACATATAAATCAAGATACAACAAGGAGATAAAGAAAAAGATAAGGACTCAACAGTAATTAAAACTGAATACCGGAGCAAAAGAAATCCAACAGGTAAACCTTGGTGGGCCTGACAAACAGCCAAAGCATCAGGTCCCTACCATCTCATCAAAGATAAACCGGAATATGTTTGTTTGTGCTGATGATTAACTGGAAAAAGCAGTAAAACAATTAATAGCCTTAAATGATCAATATATATTACACATAAAATAAGCCATCTCATCAAGGCAATCTTAGGCAAAGTGTGTAGAAAGGTTTTAGTATAATTCTAATTAATTGTGGTAGTTTTAGCTCAAATCATAACAAAGAAATGACTATTATAAACACAGACATGTTTGGTATCATGTCTGTGGTCGGTTTGCTTAATGCAACTTTTAAAATATCCACGTTCGTTGAGTAACCTCTGTTTATACATACTGGTGAAAAACCTAAATTTCTGTGATTGCATATGGCATCGTTAAATTTAAAACATGCTCATGTGAAGGAGGAAAGGATCAAACTACCTTATATTTAAATTTCAGCCAATTCCATCGTGGGCCCAAAAATGGCCAAATCGTTACACATCCTTTGATTTCTAATATATTTATATTGCAAAAATCTGAAATATCCATTTTTTTCATTAATGTTAAAGCCGGCATCATTAAACTAGTAGCTAGGCGGCTAAGAGCCAAGATTGTGCTATTCTGGATACAAGCATGAAACTTTCCACACTTGTTAAGGTTGGTGAGCTGATGACTTTAAGATATAGAACCACTTCAACAAATTTCCTTTGCGCATGCGCAGGGCAAAATTCACTTCTGTTATAGAAAAATTGGTCTCACTTGACTACACAGACCAATATTTGCGTTTAACATGGTAAAAAATCGACCCACTTTATTTCCAGATGTCATAAGAGACATAAACAAATATATTTCAAAATAATTTCCATAAATACGCATGCGCAAACTAACTTATACTTCCGGTTATCTTGTTTAATAATGTCGAAACGGTAGAAACCATTGAATAAAAGGAATACTTATATCTTTTGACTGGGAAATAAACGTGTTTCTGCACAATCGTTTATCCAATAATTTTTTCTGCGCATGTTTTCACGCTAGAGAACCACTGTACTTGAACAGTGCAGGAATTGTGGGTCGGTTGCAGTCAATGAGGGCACACACTATATTACTTCGGTTTACTGTGATCCATTCTATGAGCTAGTTCTTTACAGCTATTAATTTTCATGATGATGTTTTCAGTTGTAATTATCACTTAGGTATTGTAGTCCATTCTCGGACAATAGGAGCCTTTAAGTTCTAAAACTAGCTAAGTACCAGCCAATTTCTGGATAGCCTATGGGATTTTTTATGTGTACGAAATGTGTTCACAGATTAATGATACACTAATTAAGTCTATAGTTATGATTTAATGACATCACTTAATGAAGAAAACAAATAAGTGAATGAATAGAATGTTTTGCATATGTTTGTTTATTTTTTGGGAAGTTGCAAACCATTTTGTAGCTGTACGCAAAATTTAAGTAGTTAAGGGCATTATACTTGTAGTCGAGGGTCTAAATGTAATCAATTTGTATGCAGTCTATGACCCAGTCACTGGACCGGAACAGACAATATATGTAGTACTATGCATACAGTATGAAAGTTAGAAAGGTGGCAAAGATCAGTAATCAATACAATTAAGTACCACACCTGACCCAGGATACCAAATAGGAAAGTAACAAACACACAATTCAACACCAAAAACGAGAGACAAGAGGTCAGCCCTTTCCCAGCATGTGACCACAAGGCAGCAATCAGCAGACGCAAAAGCATGACAAACACAATACAGAAATAACACAAATGATCCACGAAAGAAGTACCGCCTTGTAACGGTCAGTAAAAGTATTTTACTGGAGGGCTTAAACCAGTTTCACTTGAATAACTTTCAAAATGGCATGCCCTCAGATTTTGAACTTTTGCGCATTTAAGTACCACTATTTTGCATTTTACCTAAACTAACTAAAGTAAGCATATTTTCCAGAACATACACAAAAATGCCTTTCATCCTTTTTTCAGGAAAAAATATCACCTTTTTGGCATAACTCAGGTGCTGTATCGACTAACGCTTAACTCACATAAATTTTTGTTAAGCAGATACACAGCTGGGTATATAAGTGAAAATAATAAGCACAGAATATGTACAAAAGTAAATATTGACAAAATATTACCCTTTTTAACAGCCAGGTACGCTTAAACGGTATATTTTGTGCCCTCGTCGACAGCAGCCAACCGGCGATGGCCATGCTGTTCGAGTACAGTGGCTGCCATGAATTAATTTCTCTTGGTATGCTGGGGACATGCATGGTTTACCCATCATGTTCTTGAATGACTACATACCATAATGTAACTTCGACTGTAACTCATGTTATGGAGTTTACTGAAGAGTGTTTGACTGTCTTTTGGACTGTCTATGCATTGTTATGCGTTTTATTTTTTGGTAACTTGGCACCTGGGCCAAGATGACAAGATCACGTTGATCTTATATATAAACGTATACATTTTCAAAGTGACATTTAACCAAGAGAGCTGGCAATATGTGCCATATTCTGTATGTAAGCTGATATGACACTGCCTTTTCCAAAGATTTTCAGTTAATTAACATTACCAATTTTTAAACCAATCATCAATTTACAGAAATGTAGTGTTCAAAGTTGCCACCACAGACAAAAAGGGTCGTACACTGGAGAGCTGCATTGTCTACGTCTGCAACCTTGAAAACAGCAATATCTCACAAGGTCAAGAGAAGATAGTGATGCTTGTGGTATGGTGGTCCACAGTGGACTGTACACTCCAGTGTCTAGTTCTATCCATCAAAGTTTGCTGGCCTTGATGCTTATCTGTAGCTGGACCCACCGTGGCTCAACTTGAGGTTTTCTTTAGCTCTGACTATCTGTGAGTCATGAGCCCTTTTCTTTGCTTCATCATGGTGTAGTAATTTGATTAGAGTGTTTTTCCATGATGATACATTGCATTAGTTAGATGGCCTCCACGCGAGCTGAACATTTCTTGTACTTCAACAACAGCAGAATCTAGGGCGAAGATTTGGTACCATTAAAATGCATTTAAGCCCCCCGGTGGTTTAGGCTGCTGATATTTCACACAATGAGACATTATGTATAAATAAGTACCAATGGCCAAGCTGACTTTTGACATTTCATCTATTAGTAGGGGACCCAGAGAATTAAAAATTGGAAAAAGTGGCCGGAAAGTAGCAGAATTTTAGATTATATTATGGGTTAATATGATGTTTCAGAAGTGTGAAAACAGATATTGCACAAATTTTAAGTCTTGCAAAAGATGTTTTATCATCGGGTAACCATGGCTACTCGTATGCAGGCTCCATGGCAGGCTATTCACTGCATTACTAAAACGAAAAGCAATTTCGACAAGATAATGCACATTTTTTTACTATCTGCATATTACCTAAAAAATTTAATTCAGTGCAGCAAACTGTTAAAAATATTAAAATAATTTACGCTAATGATTACTGTTATATACGTTACTTACGTTCAAACATACTACTGTTGATTACCTGACTATTAATTACCAAAAGACCAGCGGAGAGAGTTTTTTTTAGATAAAGATTTTCTTAACCATATTATATGGGGTAATATTTTATGTATGCTAGCTCTTTGTAAATATGTGCATTATCACGCAGCAGCCTAGTCTAATACGTTACTATAAGATAATAGGGGAACTTCTATTTTAGTTTATTATAATTTATTTTGTTTTCTTACATATAATCTTGATCTTTTGATTGAATACAGCTTACTAGCAGAATAATATCATTAGCTTAGGCACGTGGTATTCTGGTATATACGGTACTTTAATTTTAAACATTAGTTTTGTGCAGTGGTAGGGCTATATGAGTAAAAAAGCTAGTGGCTGAAAATAAAATTGACTGCCATCTAAGTGTTCTTAATTACAGAAATTGTGAAGATTGTCTGTTTAAACATATAATTTGAACGAGATTCAACTTCAACAAAAGCATGTTTGCTTTTAATGGTAGAATTTGAACTTAAAGCACATGACAACGTCATCAAATATGTTTTAGGAATCATGTCAATAGGAATTTTAAAACGTTTTTTTATTTTTCATATTCACAGTTTGTTTCAAAAAAATTTGCATGAATCTTGTATCTACGCGCCACTGCCATGTATTGGCTTCTTTTTTATGCAGTAAATGACATTTACAAGGAATTTTGCTTCACTGTCAACAACTTAATAAAGATGAAATATATAAAAAGCGCACAGTAACATTGTAGGCTCCATCTTCCATTGTATAAGCCATCAACTATTTGCATTGAAAATCAGCTACAGTATTGATTACAACAGCTATGCTTATGTCAATAAGGCACATTTGCTAACTGACAACCTTAAAAGCTGTAAGTGATTCTAAGTTGAAGTCCAAATCAAGAAGTGAAACATTAAAAAATGCATTCATCCCAGGTATATGATAAAAACAAATGAGTTTGTGGGAATTGTAATGATTTCTGCTTCACATTTAGCACCCACCATACACATCCTTGTGGTTATAAAATTGAAGTACCTACAGTCCTACAATCTGGTTTGAAAAAGATTATAATTTAAATGGGTAACGTATATAACCAAAAAAGAGAATACTATTTTTATCATTGTTTTGCCTGGTTCTTAAATTTTGTGACGCTGTGAAATAGGACTCCAGTAGCCTATTTTACTGACCGTTCCAAGGTAGTACTTCTTTTGTGATTTTTTATGTGTTTTTCTGTCTTGTGTTTGCTATGATTTTTTGTGTGCGTCTGATTATATGTGCCTTGTGGTCACTTGCTGGGAACGCGCTGACTTCTTGGCTCTCGTTTGTGGTATCCAACTGTTAATTTGTCACTTTCCCATTGGCATCCTGGGTCAGGTGTGGTACTTGATTGTATCAATTCCTGATCTTTGCGCCCTTACTTACTTTAAGTTGGAACCGTAATAGAGTCTGAAGTCCTATCCACTTGCGTGCATTTTAAGAGGAAAGCAAAGTTGCCAACCGTGATTGGGTTGACCACTAAACATACAGTCTGTTACATTACATTAATGTTAGAGCCAATCTTTTTATAATGGAATTTATTTTTAATGAACTGCGCTGAAAAAAAAAAGAGCCAACAATCTTCTTCAACTTATACACCGTCACCATAGAATTCAGGTTCCTAAAGTCCTTGGCGCAAGAGAGATTTAATTCCATTTTTTGGAATTAAGTTATCAAACCGTAATATCGTCTATAAAATTTAGAAAAGGTTTTGCGATGTTTATGATACTTATAGCCTTGTTTAAGAAGTTTTTGAGTTTCTAATTTATTACGAGTGTTGAAGTTAGCAACATGGCTAGATGCTCTAGCAAAAGGAGTTGAGAGATATATATACTCCATAGGAAGTAGAGCGAGGAACATCACGATCTAAAATGGGAAATGGACAATTTCAAAATCAAAATCGTTCCGTTTATCATAAATTTCGGTAGAACAATATCATTAGAAATTGACAAATGCAAGTAAAAAATTGCGACTTCCGTATCAGGGGTATTAGCTTTATTAGGGTTGTGCTCTGAAGGGTATATTTGACTTACCATATGAAATAAACATTGAAGTCTAATTTCATATTCAGACTTCTTATATTAAGGGGAGTAAATTTATTACAAATGTGTATGGTCACATGACGAAGATGCCACCATGCCCATATAAGGTAAAACCCTTTTAAATACCTTCTTCACTGGAACCAAACGATCAATGGCCTTGGGAATAGTATGGAGCCCTGGAGATGTAGGTCATACCATATTTGGTCAAAAGAAGAATCTAAGTTGACCTTGATCTACTTTACAGCAAGGTCAAATTTGATTCCTAATGCATTTATATGAGGAAAATAATGAAGTGTTCATTATTATGTAACTGTTTAACCCGAAATCATAAAACTCGCGAGACATGTTTAACCTAATGAGACGATGGCTTTATATAAGTGCCAAATGTCAAGCTGACCTTCGATCTTTCATCCAAGGCCACTCATTTGGACTGCCACATACCTATCTAAACTTTTTATTTCAGAAATCACTGGGCTGTTTGAGCTCAAACATATAGGGTATTCATCAGATTATTTTAGGTCACTTGACCAAAATGGCCGCCACTCCCACATATTACAAAACAAATAAAAGTAAGGAAGAAGGCCAAGATCAGGAATCGATACAATCAAGTGCCACACCTAACTCAGGTCAAAGTAAGTAATGGTGCAAAGATCAGGAATCGATACAATCAAGTACCACACCTGACCCAGGATACCAATGGGAAAGTGACAAACTCACAGTAGACACCACAAACGAGAGCCAAGAGGTCAGCCCTTTCCCAGCAGGTGACCACAAAGCACATATAAACAGACGTGCACAAAACATAGAAAACACAAGACAGAACAAAAACATAAAAGATCCACAAAAGAAGTACCGCCTTGGAACGGTCAGTAAAATATTTTACTGGAGGGCTTAAACCGGTTCAACGGCGCCAACCTCACCCTTAATACAGATGTGGATCAAAACACATAGATATTTGGTTTGCATGAAAGACCCCTAACTTATCAATGCATCATCTCCTAAAACATATAAATCAAGATTTAACAAGGAGATAAAGCAAGGATAAGGACTCAACAGTAAATTAAACTGAATACCGGAGCAAAAGAAATCCAACAGGTAAACCCCGGTGGGCCCGACAAACAGCCAAAGCATCAGGCCCCTACCATCTCATCAATAGATAAGTCTTTAAGTCGGAACCATCATAGAGTCTGAAGTCCAACCCACCGGCGTGCAATTAAAGAGGAAAGCAAAGTTGCCAACCGTGATTGGGTTGACTACCAAGCATGCAGTCTGCTGTAATACATTAATGTTATAGCCAATCTTTTTATAATGGGAAATTATTTTAATGAACTGCGCTGAAAAATTATTAGAGCCAACAATCTTCTTCAACTTATACACCAAGTCACCATAGAAATCAGGTTCCGAAAGTCCTTGGCGCAAGAGAGATTTAAGTCCAACTTGGAATTTAGAAATCAAAAACACAAAAAAACATCCTGTACAAGAGAGCCAAGAGGACAGCACTTTCCCAGAAAGTGACCCCAATGCTGCAATGGAGAGACAAAACAGCATGACAGACACGAAACATAAATAACAAAAAAAATCCAAAAAAGAAGCACCACCTTGGAAAGGTCAGTATGTTTTGTATTTTGTTACTCGAGGGCTTAAACTAGATTCATGGTACCAACCTCACTCTTTTTTCTGATAAACCTAAGTTGACCTTAACTTATTTTAACATTATTAAGGAGATCAGGTTAGCACACCAGGACCTTCGGGTCCTCTAGTTTTTTATGTCGTAATGCTTTGGATAAAGCTGAAAAAAATGATCTTAGAAACAGGTAAATTTTTTCATAAAAATAAGAATTTACGAAGGTCGTACAGCTGTTTCAAAGATGCATAATAATAAGATTTAACTATTTCTCATACAAACAGGAAAATTACGGTGTATATTATACTGCAGTAAATGATATATACCTGTATAAAGTACCCAATACCTAGATTAGTTTACATTTTTGTTTACAACAATTCTCATTTACCTTTGAGTACTTATTGTTTGTTTACATTGACATGAGACATATGAATATCCAATGACCTTTCTTCCAATCTTCGGGAATCTTCGTAAACTGTGTGCTTTAGATTGTGGCACAATTGCTTTAATGAATGAATAAAATACAAATCCTCGATAGCCTAATGGATAAAAGGCTGTACTTTGAACTCAAAAGATAAGAGTTCAAGTCCTGTAGCGTTTTTTTTTTTCTTTCATTTAATTTGCTTGTCTTTATTCTTGATTTTGCGTACACATGAATCTGGTATGCGTTTATTCAACAAGTACACACATAGACACGTGAATAATTTCAATAAGTCGAAATGTAACAACTCTTTGCACGCTGGATGATTTTAACATTTTTGGTGGCATCTGCTTCTGCTGACTTTTTTTCAAAGTTAACTTTTTCAAAGTATCTTTCAGGAACACTATCAGAGTGTCAAACGGTCTGTATCCAGATCAGGACCAACGTTCTGTCGGTACTGATCTGGGAACAAACTGTTTGCAAAGGTTATTAGCAGACAAGAAAAGTGGCCACCGACAAGAAAAGAGTGAGGAAACCTAAGAAATAATGAATATAAAAGGGACTAAATACACATGAAAGATGAAAAAAACTCACCACGAGATGACGTAAAATAAAAGAACAATCTTAAATTTAAAAAAAGGATACAAGGACCTCGGACAGTCTTAATGAAGGATTGCCCATAAAAATGACCAGAGAAAAGTTTCAAAGAAAATGAAATTTTTTCTATGAAAAAGATAGTAGGTTCAACACTCGACTTATCCACAAAAGCCGTTTTCTCATTGGACAAGAACCAATTGAAAAATATGGGTTGAAAACTCTGTTTTTGCTATTCAACATACAGAAAATAGAAAAAGTTTTACTGAGGTGCTTTTCCCCCCGTGACCAAACTAATCATTTTGCATACAGTCGTAGTTTTACATTTCACACACCATATAAAAACGGCATGATTGGTCACGGGGGGGGGGGGGGGGGTAGGTAACGCTGTCAAAATGCTAAAAAATACTTTATTATAAAAATATATTAGAAACTTATTTTGTAAAAGCCTGTAGGTAAATATCAATTTGCAAGGGCATGTATCAGGGCTTTAGTTTAGAGTGCTTATAAAGTAATTACTTGTCCCATTTCTCAAACAAAACGTATGCTGTGGGTACTCAAAAGAGCCCTTTCAATGAGACGGTTCTTTTAAGCACCAAATTATAGCCTAAATCTGATGTGTAAGAAAATATTAAAGATTTTATGCTCAAAAACTGTGTTTATCTAGACTATGATTTATACAGTATGCAGATATGATACACCTCAGTGCACTTCAAACTGGTTGACCTTAAAACATTTCAGGTAATAGTCAAAAGTTATTGACAGCACACTTCTTTAGCTGAAACAATGAAATATTCTCAACCCACATTTTATGCAAACACATCACTTTCTTCTCAAGTTTTATGCCGCAAACATTATATTTACATGTATTTAGGGGAATACTTGACGAAACTTTGACTTTCTGTGAAATAAAATTTTGTCAAAAAAAATACCCCCGCCCCCTAAATCCTAGAGTCCTGACATAATTATGCAATGTTTTCAAAATATTTTTATTTGGCTAGGTGCACTTAATGTAAGGGTTTGATTTAAGCACAAAACTATAGTTGGCAATTATGCATTATCCTAGCCTCAGGCTGTCAAAATTTGGGCAGATTGAATAGGAAACTGTCCGAGGTCCTTTGACAGTTATTAAAAAAGAGGCTTTTCCAAGTTTCGATCCAGGTAGGTCGTAGTTGATCTGTAATTTGCCACCTAACCACTAGGCTATCAGACCATTTGCATTAATGAATCGACATTATCTTCATATTCCTGTTAAAAGAATGACCAAGGTCGGAGTACTTCACGAAAACGCACGAATATCACGAAGATTTTGGCGAAAATTAATCAGTCTCATGTCAATTTGGGCAAACTATAGTACACCTTTTTCAGTCATATGTTTACTGTTTGCTCCTTGTTGTCATATGTAAATTCATTTCATCAACTTTTTTCGAGAAATGTTCTTCCCAGTGGAATTGCGTTAACTACAATGTTATCGATGACAAGATTCAAGCTCCCAAGTAAAATAATTTTACTGACAGTTCCAAGGCGGTACTTCTCTTTGTGGATCATTTGTTTATTTATGTCTTGTGTTTCTCATGCTTTCGCGTCTGTCAATTGCTGCATTGTGGTCACCTGCTGTGAAAAGCTGAGCTCTTGGCTGTCGTTTGTGACGTTTGGTTGTGTTTTTGTCACTTTCCAATGTGGCATTCTTCGTCAGGTGTGGTACTTGAGTGTATCGATTCCTGATCTTTACTACATTTCTTACTTTGTTTGAATTATAGCTACAGCTGTTACAAAGGCAATGACAATTATTAATATGTGTCGTTTCCTTTCATGTACTTTTTATCGACCACAGCCCTTTCCGGAAATCAATTAACACATTACGAAAGAATAATAAGACTAAAAACAGATTTGTGTAGTGTCATTTAAAAATAAACGGAAACATCAATGCGCACAATTATGTATGGCGCGCATACTACATGACAAGAAAAAGAACCCGAACAGCTATTAAATCTTAAATAACTAAATAGAACAAGAACTCCGCGAACGTCGATATCGCACCTGCATTTGACAAATTAATTACAAAACTTCAAAGTCATTGGAGCGTGAAATGAAGGGAAAATAGGTGCTTGCTATATAAGAGAGTTTGTCAAGGATAATAACTATGCAATATTTCAAAATCCTAGCTACAGAGAAAAGTAAGTAAGGGTGCAAAGATCAGGAATCGATACATTCAAACACACTTTTGTATTTTACGCGACGTAAAAATGTTGACAAAGTCGATGGAGCGTGAAATG
Source organism: Loripinus fragilis (assembly GCA_964019695.1). Lineage (NCBI taxonomy): Eukaryota > Metazoa > Mollusca > Bivalvia > Lucinida > Lucinidae > Loripinus > Loripinus fragilis. Next base: position 97,371,397 of record OZ026522.1, read on the forward strand.
TAGGTCAAGGGCACCGGGTCAAGGTGCGTGCTTGTTGAGTATGTCAAGGGCGATTACTATGCAAGGTACATGTATCTTAATCCTAGCTACCATAAGTACAGAGAAACACAGTTTAGTATTTTACTCAACATCGCGACATAAAATTATGACAAAGTCAATGGAGCATGAAATGAAGGTCAAGGTTCCAGGGTGCGAGCTTGCTGAGTAAGCTAAGAAGAATTGCTATGCAAGGTTTCATTATCCTAACTACAATGAATACAGAGAAACACACTTTAGTATTTTACTCAACGTCGCGGCGTAAAATCTGACGAAGTAAATGGAGCGTGAACGGTAGGTCAATGGAATAGGGTCAGTGTGAGTGCTTGTAGAGCATGTCAAGAGGAATTTCGGACATTTAAAGTACCCAACCAGGGTCCTTCGTGAGTACGGACGGACGGACAGAAATTCGAAGTCCTATATCGCATCCTGATATAAGCAGGTGCGATAAAAATCAACACCTCTTTCTTGAAAAATTGTACCCAATTGTGAAATTTGTGTGTTTTGTAGGTTTGGCAAAGACTACCTACTGGAGAGGTTTAGGGCGTATTCCAGATAAAAGTCCTTGCCCACCAGGTCTGCGAGATGACGGTGCGAGGTGTTGGAAAACTGGTGTCGGGATTGTAGTCACCCTCAGTCAAAGGGAACACTGTAGGAGTGGAGAAGAAATGTATGGAGCGCGTTGTTACCCGAAATGTAATAACGGTTATGTACCCCAAGGTTGTTGTATTTGCAAGAAGATTTAACTTCAAAATAACAATTTGTACACAATTCTTGGAAACTTTCCAAAGGATAGTTTTGCTTTCAAATTTAGGAACAAGCGCCTACCGTGATTGGTCGCCCATCATAGAGTAAATTTAGAAAAAAGTACTTAAATAAAAGTCTTTGCAGCATGCACTTGTCCTGTGTTATGCCCCTTTTAATACCTGTCCTGAGACACATTGTGCAATCTGTATTCAAACAATATTTTACTGTAAAACCTGTATCAATCGGCAACTCAAAAATAGACATAACACATATCTTAATGACAAATGGAAGTTCGCAATTATAGCAGAATTACTTATGACCCGCATTAAGCGATAATTGGTCTTGAAAACAAAGAACTACGTGCATTAAGGGGCTTTTTTGCCCCCACATGGGGCTAAAATATATAAAAATGTTTATCACCAATTTGTTCTTATGTGTTTATTAGAACAATAACCAAAGTGTAAAAGTCTCAAATTACTTTGACTTTTACAGTTGCCATGATAACAAAAATGGCCGCAAAATAGGCTGAAAAAAGGAAATTGACCATTTTGGAGCAAAATTGATAAGTTTGACAAAGAAATTAACATGGAGCACAAGCAACTACCAAAACGATATTTTAACAGAAGATGAGAATTACTACGACACACAACACATTAAAAGGATTTTTGGTAGTTTGCTTTGCTGATATTCTATTCTTAATAAATCGATCTCCAAAAGCCTTAAATTGGTCCAAAATGGCAATTTCTCTGTTTTGTCGTCCATTTTGTTACCATAACAACTGTAAAATTTAAATAAATGCCGAAATTTTACACTTCAGTTATTCTTCCAATAAACTAATGAAAAGAAATTGGTAAAAAGCAATTTCAGTGTTTTGATCTAGAGGGGGCTAAAATAGCCCGTATAAAACAATGTCTAGTACCCTCATTATTAGGTGATTGATGTACGTGCAAAATTTGTATCTGCGATATCAGTTGATTTTGGAGAACTTGCTTTTTCAAGAAAATATATTATTTGTCCTTTGACATTGATATTGTGGTCAAGGACACACGAAACGCTGCTCAGTACTCTATACATAATTTGACATGTGCACCTGCAAATATTGAAGCTGCTATTTCTTCGGTTTAAGAGAAGATACAGTTAGAAGACGCAAGCGCACAGTATGTAAACTGAAATAAAAACCCTGTACCTGTTCCTCCTAGCTCTCGCCTTATACATTATGAATTACAGCACTCGTGCGTAACCAGTTGTCGGAAATCGTGATGTGACAATTGTTGGTACAGCTGTAATTGCGAGAGCCCATCTATTAAAATTCATTTTTTCCATAGATCTTAGTAGCTGTTACAGTTACAACCATGTAATCATGTAAACATGTGATTGCCAATTCCACTAAGACCTTGCAAACTGCCATTTAAGCTCGTTTTCGACACAGAACGGCTCTGATTGTGAGCAAGTCGTTTTTTAACAAAGCAAAATGCAAAGAAGGAAACCGTTAAAATCATTGAATAAAACGGAATAAAATAGATAAAATGGCTTTTCTTACCTTGTTCGAATGTGTATTGTCTGTATCGCTAACAATATAAATCGAAACGTGTACATGTTCCTAAATACACGCATTTTTCCGACTACTGGTTACACACGAGTGCTGTTTTTCATGTTTATAAGGCGTGAGCTAGGAGGAACGCGTACAGGATGTTCATTTCAGTTTACATACTGTGAAGCGGGAATAATTATGTGACGAAGTGACAGCAATGCTAAAATATATACATGTACATGAGACATATGTGGTCGTTATAAGTTTGGGGCTTTAATCCCCTTCTACATATCTCGTATCATACTTGGGCCTTGTCGCCAGAAAATCTCACTTTGTTGGATGTGAATAACAAAGGGCGCAGACAAGCATGCGCATCCACTAATCTTGCTAAATTCAAATCTCCAAGTTTCTAGCTTGTATAGTATCTGCTAATGGACAGGCTAGTTCGAGCATGACCTAGTGGGACGACATCCAGACAGGTTTTCTTGCGATGCGGCCCATATTCAGCCCCCATCAGTGATCTTTACTAAATTGTATTTCTTTAAGCTTATCAAAGTAAGAAAGAGGGCAAATATCAGGTATCGATACAATCAAGCACCACACCTGACCCAGTATACCAATGGGATAGTGACTACTTCACAAATAGACATTACAGACGAGAGCCAAGAGGTCAGCCCTTTCCCAGCAGGTGATCTAAAGGCATATAATAAACAAGACAGAAAAAATCAGAAACGATCCAACAAAGAATAACCGCCTTATAACGGTCAGTAAAAATATTTTACCCGGGGGAGGGGGGGGGGGCTTAAACCGGTTTCATGGTGCGCCAACCTCGCCCTTAGTTCAGACGAGGATCAAGACACACAGACGTTGGGTTTTGCATGAAAGATCCCTAACTATTCAATGCTTCAACTGCTAGAAAATATAAATAAAGATATAAAAAGGAGATAAAGCAAAGATAAGGACTCAACGGCAATTAGAACTAAATACCGGAGCAAAAGAAATCCAACAGGTAAACCCCGTGGGCCTGACAACAGCCAAAGCATCAGGCCCCTACCATCTCATCAATAGATAAGTCTTTAAGTCGAAACCGTCATAGAGTCTGAAGTCTGATCCTTCAGTGTGCATTTAAAGAGAAAAGCGAAGTTGCATAACTTAATTTTGGTTTTACCTACGAGCATGAAGTCCATTGCAATACATTAATATTATAATATATCTTTTCTTGATGGGAAAATATTTTAATGAACGGCGCTGAAATATTATTAGAGCCAACAATCTTCTTCAATTTATACACCAAGTCACCATAGAATTTATGTTCGATAGTCCTTGGTGCAACTGACATTAAAATCCAAATTGGAATTTAGGTATCAAATCATGGTATCGTCTATAAAATTTAGAAAAAAAGGTTTTGCGAGTTTATTATATCGATGATATTGTTTAAGAAGTTTCTTAGTTAACAATATATTGTGAGTGTTGAAGTCAACGGAACGGCTAGATGCTCAAGTAAAACGAATGAGTTGAGAGATAAAGACTCCATAGGATGTAGAACGAGAAACATTTTCATCTAAAACGGGAAATTAACAATTTCAAACTCAAAGTCGTCACGTTTATCATAAATTTTGGTAGATAATTTTATTAGCAATTGACAAATGCAAGTCTTAAAACGCGGCTTCGGTATCAGAGGTTTTAGCTTTATTAAGTTGGAGCTGAAGGCTATTTTTTACTTACCATATTGTCCAAATAAACATTATTAATGTTTTAAATATCGTCAAAATATCTGGATGTAGTGTTAAGGATAAGGTTGGCGCCGTGAAACCGGGTTAAGCCCTCCAGTAAAATACTTTCACTGACCGCTCCAAGGCTGTACTTCTTTTTTGGATCATTTATGTTTTTTATGTCTTGTGTTTGTTATGCCTATGTGCACATCTGGTTATTTGTACCATGTGGTCACCTACTGGGAAAGGGCTGGCCTCTTGGCTATAGTTTGTGGTGTCTCATTGTAAGTTTGTCACTTCCCATTGGTATCCTGGGTCAGGTGTGGTACTTGATTGTATCGATTCCTGATCTTTGCACCCTTACTTACTTTGTACATACGCTGCTTTTATCTTCTCTTCAGTTGGCTAGGATGACACACGTATATACGCACTAAAGTACGAAAAAACGAGGCTCACCGAGTGATGAACTTATTGTAGGTAGAAGAGGAAGAAGAGCATCATCATTATTTAATCATTTTCTGCACTCCTACTTACTTTTTAACGCATCCATAATATCAGCCTGCTTATCATAAGTCTGAGACATCATAAAGTCCCTTTCATAACAAAACAGGCATAAATTAGCAACCAGGGGAGCACAATTAGTTCTCATAGGAATCTATACAACTTAGTGCCAAATCAAAAGAAAATATTGTCCAACAAAAAGGTCAGTGCATCACATAATTTTTTACAAGACCATGCATGATATTTTTTACGGTTTTCTAAAGTGAAAAATGCATTTCTTTTGTTACATGCAAGGCAAGGAAAGCCTTCTCTATTTAAGGTTCTTTCAATAAGATCAATAAGTTTTTCTTCAATTAAATTATGAGACAAAGTAGTGTAAAGAGAAAAAAATCATAAGAAGACAAATTGGTCGCATTGAAGTCTCTAGCAGAAAGTTTATCTAAAATTTCACCTATATTTTTGACCAAAATAGATTTTTACCCGATCAAGAACCAGAATTAGCAATAAAAACTTGCATTATATGTTTTTTTTTGGCGATTATAAAAGCACTTACATACTACAAAATCAATATTCTTTTGTCAGTAACTAATTTAAATCTGCGGAAAAAGAAGAATGGTCGCATCAATGTTATCTCTACGAATGTGCTAGGCGTGCATTTTCTTTTAAAAAACCTAAAAACATTTGATGGACAAAGTTCACATGTTCATTTCGTGCCATACACGCATTCACTCGCTTCAGAATGCACGAAACTGTGTTAGTGTTATGTTGCCTTTCACTGGGTACAGCAACGCTGTGAGCAACACTTTATATCTGACTTAGCTCTGACTATCTGTGAGTCATGAGCCCTTTTTCTTTTTTTTCATCATGGTGTAGTAATTTGATTAGAGTGTTTCTCCATGATGATACATTGCATTAGTTAGATGGCCTCCATGCGAGCTGAGCATTTCTTGGACTTCAACAACAGCAGAATCTAGGGCGACGATTTGGTACCAGTAAAATGCATTTAAGCCCCCCGGTGGCTTAGGCTGCTGTCCGTTCTAAGGCGGTGGTTCTGTTGTTGTTGACTTTTTGTTTATTGTCACTCCCATTGTGGGAGTCTGTGATTGTTCTGTGTTTTGTTGTACGTTACTTTATGTCCATTCTAGTATTGCAGTTATCTTGATCGGAAAGAGAGAGCTGATTGCTGTGCTAAATTTGTCTTCCTGTTGTCTCGTGATGGTTGAGTGGCTCTTCCTCGCGGTGCCACGGGGTTGTCTGCAGTTTGTGATTGTGGTATATCCTGATCATACTCACTTACTTTTTTTTACCGTTTCCTCGAAATAATGAGTATCAATTTTAAGCAAGTGATCTAGATATCTTGAGGTACATTTAAATGCTTCAACAACATCAGCTTGATTATTGTTAGAAAGAGACAATTTCGATACAATTTCGAGCCAAATCTGATAAATATGTTTCACTTATTTTGTGGAACACGGTGAATATTTAGTGTGGATTTTGTTGTTGATAATTTAGCTCTTAGGGAGCCTTCCTCACCTATATATTATTACAGAGAAAAAAAATCATATTCGGGTAACTTAATGCGAAGAAACATCAAGCGGTTCACGATTTTCATCCCACACACAATGATAGCAGCAACAATCAATGAATAAACAACAGCATGTTTACTTTACGTATTTTGCTGTTTTCATAGAAAAATTCTCTTTAAACTACTGTTTGTGGTGTCCTACTGTGAGTTTGCCACTTTCCCATTGGTATCATGGGTCAGGTGTGGTACTTGATTGTATCGATTCCTGATCTTTGCGCCCTTACTTACTTTGTACATACGCTGCTTTTATCTACTCTTCAAATGGCTCGGACGACACACGTATATACGCACTAAAGCACTAAAGTTTGAAAATACGAGGCTCACCGAGTGATGAACTTATTGTAGGTAGAAGAGGAAGAAGAGCATCATCATTAGTTAATCATTTTCTGTTCTCGTAAAATACAATCTGGACGACCAGATAATGCCTAAGTCAAAGACAAACTTATAACACCAGATGGTATTATGAAGCTCATATTAAACAGTAGGAATACAATTACACTAGCCTAACCAGCTCAGTAAAATGGTTACCATCCTTTAAAAATTACCGCCTCAGAACAGACAGCAGTAACATGCCACTTGAGGATACTTAAATATGTTTTCCTGTGAGATTATGTGCGCCATAGATTCTGCTGCTGTTAACAGACAAACATAGCTTGCATGGAGGTTCGAAGCGTGTCATCACAGAGACACATTAATATATGATTGCTATCTTCGACGAAAGAGTATATGTCAATTGCCACTTAATGTTATGGGTTATAATGAAGCAAGTCTTCTGTGGCTCTTCCTATTGTGGAATTTCCTAATTTTTATCAAATGAATGCGTTTAAAAAACGGAAAATGAAGCAATCAATAATCTGGTATTTTATCCTCATAATTAATAAGGATGTGCGACGTTTCGAAGCATAACCGGGTTTTCAACTGCAAGAGTGGTAGGTTGACACATTCACATTTAGGATAAAATAACAAAAATGAATCTGAATCACATGCACAGCTTCTGATTATGACGAAACACATTAAAGTTTCATCAAGATTGGCAAAAATGTAGGAGGAGAGGCGCAAAAAAATTATCACGTATCCCTAACATTGAAAGACCCAACTTTCTAAGTTCACAAATTGAAAACAAACTATTGAGTATACACAAACCAAATGCCCAACACCTGACCATTGCCGGATCATCTGTAGAGTTTCAAAATAATTGACATAAAATTGTAGCAGGATATTCAAACGCAAGGTACCGTACTATGCGTTCACTTTGATAGTAATTACTAATAGTCACATATGACTAAGTTAAACTTATGAAAAATAGGGGGAAACATAATCTGAGGATTTTTTTTCAGATTACATGCAATTATTTCGACCTGGACTGGAACATCGTTTTATAATCAAGAGAATCGCCATACGACTATAGGAGAGGCTATGCACGCAAGGTACTCATTATTTATTCACTTGGATAGTAGTCTACGCCTGCAAATTACCAAGTTCAACTTGTTTTAAAAAAGTAAAACACTAATTTGAGGATTATATCCAAACAACATGCACATCTTCAGACCAACACCAAAATATTTATAAAGTTCCTAAATTTCATACACCTGTTGGATGTGATGCGAATACAAACTACCCACGATCTATTCACTTTGCCTGGTCCCAGATTGTCTTGTATTTTGAAAATCCTTTTCCTTGTGTCAACACAGTAAATTAGATTGATATGTTTATTTCCCTCTGATGATACATTGTACATGTTAGGAAGCCTCCAGTTTGGGTTTCTACAACATCAGACTCCAGGGCGAAATGTAGCTAGTAAAACATTTTAAACTTCATCAACTGAAAATTGTTTTATTAAAAAAACTTTCATGTTGGTACATAGAATCATAGAAGAAAGAGCGCACTAGTCAGGTCCTCTAGTGTAGGATCAGATATATCATATTTCCATAAGCAAACAGAGATACCCTGATCAGCAAACAGAGCAGACCCTGATCAGGCAGCTCTTACAAGAGCTGCCTGATCTGGGTCTGTCATGTTCGCAAAAGCGTTAAAAGACGTCTATTTGAGGAAAAGTGTTAGGTCCAGTTGCATTGGCTACTTTCAGTTCTATGGTTATTATTTCGTAATTGGTCCATAGTTTGCTTTTGCTATATATTTGTGAGTGGGTTTGCTATATTGGTATTCCTATTGTGGGATATGGTTCCTAGTGCCCTTGTTAGTTTTGCAATCATATTGTTGAGAACGAGGGTGCTGGGTATGTTACTTTTATAGTGTTGTCATTTTGCTGGCTGTGATCTCTATATGAGCCATCATCAGTCATGACATGTGATTTCCGAAAATTGGAGATTTTTACATTAGAAGACTCAGTCGAGCATATACAGTCTCCTTTTAAGCCTAGAAACTTCAAATGATGTTCGGTTAATAGCTTTACAGTCATAGAATTTTCTAGCGACTAGCTACTGCTCTGATCAGACAGCGCGTATGCGCATGATTATCTGATGCTTTACTGGTCGCACATACCACATTGATGGAAATCTGACGCGGCGGCTCATATCTTCTTTAATGTGTCATGTATATATCTGTGAGAGTGGTCTTTCCAAAGTCATACTCACTTGCTTTTATGGGATTTTTATGAAGTTTAGGTGACCAATTTCATGTAGGACAAAGCTTAAATCACATTGTATACACAGATCAAAGTTATATAATTGTATCTTTTTATGACTTTGATATCCGTAGGATGTTATATAAATCTTGTCTGAATTCATTGCCAAATAAACAATAGAGAATGAAATTCACGCCGCTGTTCAGATAAAACATAAGATTGAAAAATCTATATAGCGTGGTTTGATTTAAGATCATCACCTCGTTTTCAAATGATGTAGCTTTCATTACCTCTGCTATAGCTATCGGTCCAGTAGAGACCATGTGTACAACACCCAGTATCAGGATTCGCAATGTTAGTGAGGTCATTCTGAATTGCCGAATATTACCTCGGTTTGGTGACTCTTTGTTGAACGTTCGTACTCGTTGCATTAGTTTAACTACTATAAGTGAATTACTTAGTGTGATGATTAAACATGGTAGAGCAAAACTAAGAACCAATACCAGAATGATTGGTACAAGCACGTTTCTTTTTCCGTAAATAGAATCACCTTTCATGAGGCACAAACGTATTTCGATATCCTCCAAATCATGTTGCGTGTATCCAGCGTTATCCATTGAATAATCTAGCGTATTATCTTGGGTATTATTGACAAAATGGTAATCGAGTATAGCTGTCAACTCTGAAGTATATAACGTATTGTTCCATAGAGACGTATCGTTGGCACCTGAAATGTTTCCTAAACCAGTCATGTTAAGCTCGCTTAAAATATCTGATAGGCTGGGAATGGAAGAAGAGTCTAAGTTGATGGAAATGATTTCTGCATCAATAAGAAATGGTAAGTCTACAATAAAAAAGATACTTAGAATGGTTACTAAATATGGGATCGCAGTTTTATTCCTCCATGTCTGTGAACGTAATGGAAGCCAAATGCTAATTGCACGTGCCACTGATACACCGACAACTGTCCATGATGATACATGAGGTCCATAATATAGCACGAAGGTGAGTAACTTGCACATAAACTGATTAAGATTTCTGAGAATTGTAGTCGTCAGAAGATACAAGCACAATTCGAGGGCTGGTAACACCAACGTAACAGTGTCTGATATCGCTAAAGTTATTAGATATGATGAACAGAAGAGCTTCCGGCATCTTTTCCCCAGTAACAGTACAACTAAAGCTAGAATATTTCCAAATATACCAAGAAATATGATCACCGCTAAAATAGTTCCAAGTTCAAAGTGATTCATTAGTGTGGTTTCAGATTCTTCACTATTCTATCATTTGATTTTCATGTTGCGTCTGTGAGTTAAATAACGCCATTTATTAAAATCGGTAAACCACTAGTGGTTTACAGATTTTCAGGAAACGTTGTGACGTCCATAACAACGTTGCGTACATAATGACAAACTATTACAATTTAATTTTTTACGCAAGAAATAAGATTTCAAAGTTATTATCATGCCATATGAAATATATAATCTTACATTCGTGCTCTTGTATAATTGGATTTATTAAACTCGTTGCGAAAAAGAGATAAAATGCTCGACAAGCCTCGCAAGCCCCGCATTTAAACAATATACCCAACTCATTTAATCAATTCGAAAAACACGAGTCTCTATATACATATTTACACCGCCTTGTGGAATACTACAAAAACAAATGTTTTTGTCACATCGACCATGTCGACTGTTAAAGCTGCTTACTCTGTAACTATGAACATTTTTCGAAAATTTTTATTTTCTTATTAAATCATTTGTAAAAGTAGAATTAAGCTATGTTTTCACAATAAAAATGTTCAGTACAGCTGAAAACTGCATAAAAAGTGAATTATCTTATCAGATAGGTGTTTTTTTTCTCTTGTTGGTAATTATTTGCGTCCCTCCAATAATTCTAAACCGTTGAATTTATCATAAATGCAGTTGTTTTGATAGTGATAACTTGTTAAGATTTACGAAAATGGTAAAGTGTTTACCTGAATTTGAGTATTTTTACTGTGTTCTTGAAAAATAAAAACATTATTTTTAAAATTAGAAGATCAAAAGTTACAGACTATGCAGCTTTAATTGCATTCTTAAACAATTTACTTCACTATATAGAGAATATTACATGATTGCTCATATTTTATTGAATTTGTTAAACGAGTTGCTTGCCGAGCATTTTATCTCTTTTTCTTTGAGATTAATAAATTTAATAATACACGAGCACGAATGTTAGATTTTATTTATCACATGTCACTCAAATCACATTTTTGGAATGAATGCGGTCACGATTTTGCCATCTTTTACGCAACGTTATAATGAACGCCTTTACGTTACGCTACTAACATATTTACCACTAGTGGATTATCTATTTTATTGCATGGCGTTATATCCCTCCCAGACGCGACGTCATGTGATAGCTAAAACTATGGTCCTGATGAATAAAACTTGCTGACGGTATGATAACAGTCCTGTCGTTTCCTTTGATACGTGTGTATTGACATTTGAGCCGCGACATGTGATTTCCAACAATGTGGCATTTTGACAAGTGAAGACTCAGACGAGCCTTTGCAGCCCCCTTTTAAGCCTAGAAACTCCAAATGGTGGTCATTCAGTAGCTTGTCACTCATATAATATTCAAGAGACAAGCAAAGGCTCTGATCAGACTGCGCGCATGCGCAGGCTGATCTGAGGCTTTGCTCGTCGCACATTCCACATTTTTGGAAATACCATGTCACGGCTCATTTATTGTAATTTGCTCTCACTGGCGTCACAGTAAAATGTTTCGTTTATATCACACAGAAACAACTGTATACGTATGCCGCTAATGAGGAAATGACCATGTATAAATGATGCAAATGATTCCAGTGCGTCCAACACGGTAAAATAAGCATTCGACTATATACCCCCATCACAGGGTAAGGCAAAATTCAGCCTGCTCGGCTACAGAGTCTACTTTTGCATGTAGGAATTATATAAATAATACTTTCCAAAAAAATGAATAACTATGGCGCTGAAAAGACTGCACAGATGAACAGACTTGTATGTGCCTTTGTTTGTCACAAATCAGAATCAGGATTTATTGCAACACGATGAATCTGTAGTTATCTCAGAATACGCGATGTTCAAGCCACATAATACATAATTGTATAATGTGAATACTCCAGCCATATTGTTCATAAGGACAGGCTGAATTAAATGTTTGTATCTCGTACAAGCTCGATGGCATGTTCTATCGCATTGGGAACAAACACATCTAGTTAATATACACAGCGTCAAAAGTTAAGCATCACCCCACATTTTTTTCAGCTACGGTTTTCATGTTTGATTTTCTTCAAAAGAACAATACATGTGTAACATAGTGTTTTCGAAGTCTTTTCTTGATCTGTCAGTCATGTCAAAAAATGTCATTTGATACTTTTGCTAAAGTTCTTCGGTGTCCTGTATACACTAACCCGTGTTTTGGGGAATACCCTTATTGCTTCCTATTAACGAGAAAATTAACTTGACCTATTATTAAGACTAGTGCCAACATGGTTCTGGCAAACTCAAGGCGTCTTGCCAGTTACATTTGTACAGAGATAGTTAATCATATATTATAGTTGTTGCGTTTTCACTATATAACATGCCATTCTTTACATCTCAACATCGTTTGTCCTATCAGAGATATTCATCTAAAAACTACAGACAGAACACGATTTTGGTTTTGTAATAATATGACACTAACAATTTTCATCTCATAGCTGTATGGGACAGTGAATAGAGACAATTTTAGGGTAAGTGTGCATTTGTCATGCCTTGTCAAAAACCTTAATGCTAACCGAATCAAAATTTGCTATAAAGTGTCAGCACGTTATCTTATTTCAAAAATATAACGTCAAATTTAGAAATCTTCTTTGTTATTTTTCAACGAAAATATTTAGGCGGTGCTTAACTTTTGACGCCGTGTATATAACAACGTATACTAAAATGTCATATAATCAGATAATGAAGGCTAAAATGGTATATGATTGCAGAAGCAATTAGCAAAATACTTTGGTTATCCAATTAATTATGTTTATTCGTATGAGGAAATGTTTCCATATGCCAAAACTTTGTAGCAATTTAGATGTATCATTGACATATTCACTGTCTGCCTCTGTATAAGTAAGAAAGAGGGCAAATATCAGGAATCGATACAATCAAGCACAATACCCAGGATACCAATGGGAAAGTGATAACTTCACACTTAGGCATCACAAACGAGAGCAAAGAGAGCCCTTTCCCAGCAGGTGACCACAAGGCATCAATAAACAGACGCGCGAAAGCATATTTATTAACAAAAACAGGTAAGAAAACGAAACATTTCGGTATGTCTGGTTGCATAAGGTACACACTATTGCATGCGTTATGCTACAGTATAAGTTCTTTGAAATTGAAACTAGTACTTAAAACCCTTAAACGAACACATTGTTATTCCTGAGAGGTATTTAATTACAATTTGATAACGTGTTACTTCGATAAAAGCGTTTATATTAAACGCATGCATGCATATGACGCAAAAGGGCTGCCATACTTTATTGGCTTTAGTGGCGCTATGCGATTCCGGGAAGTTTGCAATACAGTGGGGTAGTATACACGATATATATATATACTAAGAGGAACTTAGAAACTTCTATTTTTTACATGGAAAGGTAGATTTTATGGAACTTTAACACCATGAATTCGACTCCCTTTGCGTATCACTGACTGTCATTCAGGCTATCGATGCTATCATCAATTCTTTGAATTAAATTTGTTAAATGAATCTTGAGGATATCAGATTTCAAAAAAAAATAATTAATTTGAATATTATTTTCCGTCCAGACATGTTAAAAAAATTAAGTGTCTAGTTTCTCTCAGTATACTTCTTCAAAGTTAGACAATAACAAACCCTGCTACTTTCAAGGTAACCATTTTATTCACAATAGCACTGCCCAATAGCGTTGGTAGAGCGTCCACTTTCGGAGCAGAAGGTCGTGGGTTCGAGTCCCGGCCGCACCATACCAAAGGTGTAAAATGGTACTAGCAGCTCCTTGCTAAAGCTCGCATAGAAGGGTTTATGTTAGGAAGATCAAGTAAGGCAGGTACAAAGACCTGGTCAAAAAATTCGAGATTTTTATTTCGCAATAAAAGCTCTTCCTCACGATACCACGGGTTTGTCTTAGTTTGTGATTATGGTATTTTCTGATCATACTCACTTACTATTTTTTATATTTGAAGAAAGTCTATCCAAAATGAGTTGTTTGGTGGTATATTAGCAGTTCATTCAAATTTTAATAGAAATTTCTGAAAGCAAACAGGGAAGACCCTGACAAGATACCACAATCTGTTGAGTCTAATCTGGATATGCACTGTTTATATATTTCCCATAAAAAGCCGCTTGGCTTACATGGGTTTATAAAACTTGACCCAGTAATCCAACAAGAATAATATTACAATCTTTTCATTTCAAACCGGATCCATTAAAAGGCCAAATACGTCAAATGAAAGTACCACCATTGTATTATCGTCTATTCCCTAATGACATGGCTTATTTGAATATCAAAATGTCTGATCCATAATACTTTATTAATCAAATGATGTATCCTGAGGGATATATCTAATATCAAGGTACAGTAAAGCAAATGATAAACATTTTCAATTTTCGTGACCTCTAAAGCTAGTACGAGGGCTGTTCAAATATGAATGCAAGTTGCTTCATAACTTTCTTCACATATATGCTACGACAAAATGTCACACCTTTCTGGAAAGAGCTTTTTGTCGCCATTAAAATGGCACCAAACATTAAGAAACACGTACTATATTTCTCGAGTTACAGACCCTTATATAAAGGTCATTCCTGTATACTGATGTTTTACTGAAGCAAATTGCAACGCATGTTTTGGTACATGTGCGGATATAGTGTTATATCTTTGTAAGTTTTAGACAAAATGGCACCAAATTTTAGATGCAAGTCTAAGTAACAATCCGAAAGTTGCTTGCAGGAAAAAAAATATAAATCCTGTTTCAATCTCGAGTAAACATGCACGAATGTGACGTCATTAATTTAATGATCAACGTCAATTTGAGTTATTTACTGGTGATGGAATAATGAACATCGCTGTGTCGTTTTCTTTGCGTTTTGCTGAAAACATGCTAAATATGCCATAAGGAAGTTTTCAAAACGCGCCGTCCTCTATTTACAGAGATATTACATTTTATATCATTTTTCAAGCATTGTTCTGCTTCTTAATGTCGTGTTTACATTAATTAAAATATGTTCAATCTGTCTAGTTTTAATGACCAGATGAGTAATTTTATTGTAAATAATGCCTAAAGTGGTAAAACTTAAAGTTTACGTTCAAATTTTGAATAAAGCGGCAATGTTATGACAAAAAAAAATAAATATAAATTATATAACACCTTCGCTTAAGGCATTTTTGACTTAATAAAAATGCTTTTCAGCGTTTAAAAATTACCCACTATCAATCAATAATTTGTAGCAACAACTCAGTATGAGCGATGGTGTTTTGTTTACCATTTATTTGCAAACATAAGGAGACTTTAGTGAAAACGATTCGTTGTAATTTAATAAAAAAACATATCGGATGTTCACAACTTTCACATAATCATCATGTAAGAATATGGGGATACTTCCTTAAAATTTTCAAAAAATAACACCGATTTATCGAAGAATTATACGCTCGCCTCTACCTGTGGTATACGTTCGAAGCATTGAGTTTGTCAGTATACTAACGTGACCCCCAATCAAAGGGCTATAACTCGATAAGTATACTGTATTTATCTTAAGGCCTGGTGCCAGTTTAAAGATGACATATAGTCCTTTATAGAAATGTTTACCATTTTGTCATAGCATATATGTGAAGAAAGTTATGAAGCTACTTGCATTCATATTTGAACAGCCCTCGTACACCTGCTGATTATAACATAATAAATAATCGTGTTGCAGTAGATTATCATCAAAGAGTTTGGTGGATGGGGAAGGCGGACCTCAGACTCTATGACGGTTCAGACTTGAATTAAGGGTGAGGTTGGCGCCGTTAAACCGGTTTGGGCCCTCCAGTAAAATATTTTACTGACCGTTCCGGGGCGGTACTTCTTTTGTGGATCTTTTATGTTTTTGTTCTGTCTTGTGTTTGCTATGTTTTGTGCGCGTCTGTTTATATGTGCTTTGTGGTCACCTGCTGGGAAAGGGCTGACCTCTTGGCTCTCGTTTGTGGTGTCTTCTGTGAGTTTGTCACTTTCCCATTGGTATCCTGGGTCAGGTGTGGTACTTGATTGTATCGATTCCTGATCTTTGCACCATTACTTACTTTGTGGTATTTCCTGATAATACTCACTATTTTTACAGACTTATCTGTAGATGGGAGGGCTCGGCCTGATGCCGCAGGCCCATCTGTGTTTAACTGTTGAATTTCCATTGCCCTGGTATTCAGTTGTATGTACTGTTGAGTGCTTATCTATGTTTTGTCTCCCTTTTTATATATTGTTTTGTATGTACTAGGGAAGGTGCATCTATAAGTTGGGGATATTTCATGCAAACAAAACATCCATTGTCTTGATCCACTTCAGAATTAAGGAAGATGTTGGTACCGTTAAGCATGTTAAAGCCCCCCCCCCCCCCCCAGTGTTTATCTACTGACTGTACGAAGACGATGCTTCTTTTGTGGATCATTTTGTGTGTCTTTTTTATACTGTCTCGCCTGTTCCTTGCAGCCTTAAGATCACCTGCTGGGGGAAGGGCTGACCTCTTGGCCCTCTTGTGTGTGATGTTCCTTGTGTGTTTATGATAATAATATGTAAACGGCATTTAGAGGAAAATTATTCGATTTATAAGATTTTTTTCCATTTGAGCCAGTGCATGAGATTTTCAACAATGTGAAATGTGTGACCAGCAAAGCCTCAGATCAGCCTGCACATACGCGCAGACAGATCAGAGCCATTGCTAGTCGCTTGACTATTCCATGAGTGTTAAGCTACCGACTGAACATCATTTGGAGTTTTAAAGCTTAAAAGAAGGCTGCACAGGCTCGTCCGAGTCTACACTTGTCAAAATGCCACATTTTTGGAAATCACATGTTATGGCTAATTTATAAATACAGTTAATCCTGCCAAGTAATTGGCAAAATGGGTGCCTGTGGATGTTGATAACAATAGGCTATATAGATCACTGTATAACAAAAGTAAATGTCGCATATATTTAAACATGCCATTGTTGACCAAGGGTTTTCATATCGCTTTTGGTGTGTATAAATGAACATTGCTTTGGTCTTGGGATCAAAGATAAATGCCAAACAGTGCCCTATGGTGAGCCAATTACATAAAATGACTCGAAATACGGATACGACCTTCGGATCAAGGTTCATGGATCAATGTGAAGCATTCTTAAACCTGTTTTTGCACGAAACGGGAACTCTCTTTTATTTTTTGATGATGTTCATATTTAGCACAATGATTGCTTATCTTGTGTAAATCACAACACTGGTTTAAATTTACTAATACGACCTAAATTAAAAGGTGAACTATGGCTTGAAACTCAAAAAGTAAATGAGTATGATCAAGAAATACCACAATCACACACTGTAGACCAACACAAGGCACCGCGAGGAAGTGGCATTATAAACTAACAGTCACAAGACATCAGGAAGACAAATAAAAGCAAATAGCCCCTCTTTCTCATCAAGGTGATTGGAAAACCAGAAATGATATTATGTACTGCTTAATCAATCAAAAACTAAACACAGAGCCCACACAAGCAATGGGAAGAACATTAAACAATAAATAAATAAACATTAACAGAACCACCGCCTTAGAGCGGACAGCAGACTAATAGGCAACTCAGGGGCTTGAATACATTTTACTGGCGCCAGATATTTGCCCCTAGATTTCACTGTTGTTAAAGCACCAAAGTTGTTTAGTTCGCATGGAGGCTTCCTGCCTTATACAGCGCATCAGGCAATCAAAATGGGCCGCGACGCGAGAAAACCTCTCTTAAGGGTTTCCGACAAAGTGAGATTCAAACCAGTCTGCTCAGCTACAGAAACTAGCTAGAACATTGAAATTTAGCTTGTAGCAAGTCTATATATAATATTTTCCATTCAGCGAATAACAAAGGCGCTGATCAGTCTGCGCGGATGCACAGGCTGGTCTGCGCCTTTGTTGTTCGCAAACACCGAAGACAGATTTTTTTTGCGTCGCGGTCCAATTAACACACTATTATTTCAGCTCCTCTTTTAATTGTTTGGCCGTCAGTTTTAAATATTTTGCACACTGTTTGAATTACGTGTGTAGGTTACACTTAAAATTACAAATTAGTGCTATATAGTCGATGTCGAATGGACCCCAAAAATGTCCCGTGTAAATTTCGTGACGATTTTTGGCGACCTATATAAAATTAAACTTTGGGGTGTTTGCAACAATTTCAACCAGTTCAACCGGCGTCTGCTCCGAGTAATGACGTCATCAAAATGGCGGCCATCGCACAATTATAATGCGTATGTATTTAAGAAAAATCAAAGTTGGCAAAATAAACGTTTTTGTTAATATATTCAATGCCAGTACTGCTCCAGATTTTAAACAGAAACAATATTTACACAGAATTCTACTTTGAAATGCAATAGGCCATCTTGCCCATGAGCATACGGCATGAGTCACGTTGTAGCATATGTCGAAAAGGACAAAATTTGGCCCCGTGTAAATTTCGTGACGATTTTCGGCGAACTATATCAAATTAATCTTTGAGGCATAAGCAACGATTTTATCCAGGTCAAACATCTGAGATGCGCTTCTAGGGTAAATAGCGACGTCATCAAAATGGCGGTCACCGCGCTATTGATACGAATATTTATAGTATATGTATTAAAGTATGTTAGCCAGACAAAGGCTTTTATAGTTTAGTGCTTGTGCCGCTCCAGATTGTTAATAGAAACTACATTTACACAATATTGCACATGCCCGAGGGTGTTCATATTTGGCACAGTAATTGGCTATTTATTGTAGACTATAACAAAGGTCTCAGATCTGATCATCGATGTGATCTTGTAATCGAAGATCAAAGTCAAATAGACTTAGAATCTATCTGACTTATGGCTCGTAACACGAACTCCTCTTTTATGTTTTGACTAAGGGTGTTCATATTTGGCACAATTGTTGCTTGTGGTGTAGATTATAACAAAAATATAAGATCACCGATATGACTTTGAAGTCAAAGGTCAAGGTCAAATATATATAAAATTTGCCTAACAGGTCTTAAAGCAAACTCCACATTCATAAATCCACCAACGCGAAGTGTCTATTCATCCGTTTATCTATAACTCTTGTATCTAATTAAACCTAAAAAAAATCTCTAAGCTTTTGTCAAATGTTCACCTCAGTTAGACGGTGTGCAGAACCCGTGACTCAATGACGCAGACTCAACGTCAGGGTTACAGTTGCAGGTAATGGAATTAAGACTTCAATTGCGCGTATGCTCCTTATCTCCTCAAACCCTTGGAGGATTATCATTTCACTTTGATAACATGTTCAGCTCAGTGCGAGGGTGTGCAAAACACATAACTCAATCATGTAAACTCAAGGCCAAGGTAACAGTTGAAGGTAATGGGGTTTAGTATTGAATTTTATGTCCACCCTATATTTAATTTTGGTCGAATATTTGTCTAAGTTAGATGTTGTGCGAAGCGTGTTATTCATTCATGACCACAAGGTCATGGTTACCAGTGGTGACCACAAGTTTGAGCCTTTAATTCTATGTCCGCACCCTATCGCCTTTACCCTGAAATTATTTCATAAAATATAGGTGAAATGTCCGCTTCAGTGACAGGATATGCGAAATGTATGACAACACTGTGGCTAAAGCTCTATGTAAACATTTAAGGTCACAAGTTTGAACTTTTGAATTCCTTCTTTTATGTCAGAAGGATTTTCATATTAACTTTAGTCAAATATTCAACTCATTGAGACTGTATGCTAACATTATGTTTCATCCATGCCAACTCAAGGTCACAGTTGAAGGTCAATAATTTGAACATTTGTTTTCATGTTTGCATTACGTTTCTTTTAAATTTGCTAAACTAAAATGGTTTCTTCAGTGAGAGATGTACAGAACACATGTCTCCGTTACACGGGCTCAAGGTCAGTGTCCTAACTTCATGTCAAGCGTTGAAGGATATTCATTTAACTCTGGTTACATATTGACCAAAGTTAAGGAAAATGCGCAGAACACATGTTCATACCCATTCATAGTACTAGTCATGGGGCTTATGCCTTTTGCTCTCAGCAACCAAAGACATGCATGGTTGCCTTGTCATTTTATGTCCTTTAAAACAGTATTTTCGCCATGCTATGATAATGAATGGATGGCTAAAAAGCTGAGTGCAATGAGGTGATGTATAGGTCAAGCAGTAATCGAACCCTGGACGCTGTGATCCATACCTGGGAGCGCTAATCGCTCGGTGACCGGTCACTTCGATAACTATAGATCCAAGCACTCTGTCGTTCTGCGGTTAGGGATATAGCTGCCCTTCGAACTGCCTTCTTGAGTTTTGCCTGAAGGTGTTCGTATTTAGAACACTGATTGCTTATGATGTCTAGATGACAACGAAGGTTTATAGATTACTGATATAATTTCAGAGTCAAAGGTCAAGGTCAAGTATACTTGAAACCTGTCTTACAACTCGTAACACGAACTTCTATTATTTTTGATGGAAGGTGTTCATTTAGCACACTAATTGCTTATGGTGTGTAGCTGAAAAAAGGGTTCGGTTTGCCTATTTGATCTTTATTGTCAAAGGTCAGGATGAGATATACTTAGCAAGCGAACTTGCTGATGCAATGGTTATAGGTTAAGGTCTAGATCAGCTGAAGTCATCATGTAAAGATCTTTACGTTCACTTTTGTCAGTAGATGTTGCTGATTTTACTGGATTAATGTCCGGCAAGGTAAAATATTATGTTGGAAAGCTTTTAGTAACGCCATGAAGCTTTCAGGAAACTTGGTCATGTCCCACTGGAAGGCGGGACTAAGAATGCTCTCGAACAATATATATGCCTGCTAACCATCGGAAATTTTACAAGGTTAAGATAGTGAATGTTTCGTAGGAAACTAATCTTTCTATTCTTCAGAGTGTCAAAAGATCTCAGTATCAGAGCATCATATGGAAATCAACAAAGGAGCCAATTCTCACAATACAGTTGCTTGAAAGAAAGAAAGACGGCAAAGATCAGGAAACGATACAATCAAGTACCACACCTGACCCAAGGTCCCACATGGGAAAGTAACAAGAATACAATAAACATTCACAAACACGAAAATTATGTTGGAGTTGATAAGGTGACACTTATGTTCCTATTATAACAACATTACCTCCAAATAAGGAATAATAAATGGTTGCAGTAAATCTACTTGCGTCACTTCTCACCACAAATAACTTATTACAATGGCTAATTTCGAGTAATATTGTATGCCATTACTTTGATGGTATTCTGTCGCCTAAGTGATATGTGGAGCCCTCTCGGGCGGGTGGGGGGTACATGTTTCCTTGTTCCACTGAAATTAATTGGCTTGTTCCTCTGTTCCCTCAAATTTTGTTTTCTTATATTCCCTGTTCCCTAATATTGTCTCTGTTCCCCTCAAAATTTGGCCTTTCTTCCTCTGTTCCCCTGAAATAAATGCCATTTCCCTTGTTCACCAAAACCCCTGCGAATGCCTCATATGCACCTGACTGAAAGACCAGGTCAATGAGCCCAGCAATCAATAATTCATATAGTATGGCTCCAAAACAATCAAATAGGGCAAAAACTGAATTTATAGATTCAGGGTCAATTTAAATAAAAAAAATAGAACCCCAAAATAACTTGGCCATGTAGAGCAATCGGTAGTTAGTTCGATTGCTGATACAGGGATCGTTAGTTCGATCGGGGCCCAATACTTTCGTGGAGGTTGATCATGAAATATTTTCTATCGTCATTCTTATTCTTTCAGCGATTCAAGAAGGGATATTGTCAATTACAAGCGAAAGCGTGTTAACAAAGTACTGACTGCCTAGTCTAAGCCTACCCTGGAAAAGCGTGGTTAGGTTAACTGACCATCTCGACATGGCCATGACAATTAACTAGGATTTTAAACCCAAAACAAAAGTATCCCAAAATAGCTCCAAGGGGTCAGTCATATTTATATAGTGTGGTTTCAAATTCATCACAACAAAGGAGCCGTTGTACTCCTCGCCTTGTAAACCAGGGGTGGTGTGTTTGATCACCGGTTTCACTAGTCTGTCTGATGAGAATTTAAGCTGTTGCCCCGTCTCGATATGACCATAGCTGTTGTAGGGACGTTAAGCACAAAAAAACAATCAATTTAACAAAAGGAAACAAAAAAAAACACTCAATTTCAGCATGATGTCCTACGGGATAACAAGTACGGTAATGGGTTCTGGGTCAATTTTATTGAATCGGAAGCCAAAAACGGGTTCCAGGGATCTGAAAAAAAAGAAACACCTCATTGTCGTATCAGAAGACAACAAATCGATCAAATAAAGACAAACAATTGAGTCCAGCAAAAAAATCCCATATAACTAGTGCTTTGAATCTAATGACTTATGTATATATGTGCATAAGTAGTGCCATTTTGATGACGTCATCATTCGGTCCAGACGCAGAACTCAGATGTGTGAACTGGTTTAAATTGTTACATATGCCCCAAAGTTTATTTTGATATAGGTCACCAAAAATCGTCACAAAATTTACACGATATTCCGAATCGACATAGGCTATAAGGTCAAATGTCGTGTACGATAACAGCTCCATAATTCGGCTCTAGGCCTATTCCAATGAAATAAGGACCCCAAAAATAGTTTTTTCCCATTCTAGGGATATAAAACCTAATTTACTTCATATTTTGTATAGAATGGCCCCAAATTAACTCTACAGAATTACAACAAAAGTAATAGGATCTGGGTCAAATTTATCGATTTGGGGCCCCAAATGGACTCTAGGCGTCTGAAAAAATGGAGCACATCTTTTCCGTATTGTTTGACATCCAATCAGTTAAATAAAGACGAAAAATCATTTCTAGCAATAAATTATCCCTCAAATATTGCTTTAAATACGATGTCTTATATGTGTACATACGTAGCATTATGGCCGCCATTTTGATGACGTCATTACTCGGACAAGACGCGGAACTCAGATGGGCGAACTGGTTCAAATTTTTTCATATGACCCAAAGTTTATTTTGGTATAGGTCGCCAAAAATCGTCACGAAATTTACACGGGATGCCCATTCGACATAGACTATATAATTTTAGCGTCAAGGTCAAGATTTTGCGTATGAATCTATAATCGAATGCATTACGGAGGTTGTATGCTGTAGTATTTCCAACAGTACGGGGACCAAATGAAGACACGTAATCCGTACGATGTCCATTAATCATTTGGTTAAATGTTATTTGCTCATGCATTTTCCTTCTACAAGAAAGAGTATCCCGTCTAGCTTCTTTTAATAACTTTTCTATTGAGGCTAACTTTGTCACACCACTGACAATACGAGCAGCTTCATGTTGTATTTATTATTGAGTTTGTCAATCTGCTCCTTTTTTATTACGCATTTCGTTGGTGGCCATATTTCTAAACGATTTGTAATTATCAAAATCATAAGCAGGTGTATAATGCTTGATCATCTTATTAAACTGACCATGTAAAAAAGGCTTTTCAGTGATACTTTTGAATTCATAGACTAAATCGCCATGAAATACTGGCTCCTAAATGCCTTCCTGCAGAAAAAGTTATCAAGCCAGAATTTATTTAACGATCAATTCTGAGTGTCTTTGGTAGAATTTATAGAATGTTTTACAAAGTTTATGATATTGGTAGCCTTGTTTCAACAACTTAGCAGGCAAAATGGGTTTCATTTGTTGTAATCACATACATTTGAACATACATGTGTTCTAGCAGTACGAACTAGCTGTGAAATATATACACCATACAAAGGAGGGGAAGGAACATCCCATACAAAAATGGGACATTAATGAGCCTACTGTATGCACATATAGAGTTATCATAATGTATCTATTCATGACTTTGATATCCGTAGGATGTTATATAAATCTTGTCTAAATTCGTTGCCAAACAAGCAATAGAGAATGAAATTTACACCGCTGTTCAGATAAAACAGTAGATTGAAAAACCTATATAGAGTTGTTTGATTTAAGAACATAACCTCACTATCAACTGATATAGCTTTCATTAGTTCTGCTGTAGCCACTGGTCCAGTAGATATACTGTGCACCACACCCAGTATCAAGATTCGTAATGTTAGTGAAGTCATTCTGGATTGCTGAATGTTACCTCTGCATGGTGAATTCTTGTTGAAAGTTCGTACTCGTTGTAGTAGTTTAAATATAATCATCGAATTACTAAACATGATAATAAAACATGGTAGGGCAAAACTAAGAACTAATACCAGGATGATTGGTACTAAAGCATTTCCTTTTGCGTAAATAGAATCACCTTTCACAAGACACAGTCCGATTTCGATGTCGTTCAAATTATCTAGCGTATTAGCGATATCTTCCCAATTAGATGGCGTATTAGCGATATCATCTCCATTAGCGAGCGTATTTGCGATCTCATCCAATTTATCTGACGTGTTTGCTTTGGTAGCATTAGGTAAATGGTTGTCAAGTATAGCTGTCATCTCCGAATTATCTACATTATTGTTTCCTAAGGACGTATCGTTAACACTTGGATTGTTTCCTAAATCAGTTATGTTAAGATCCCTTAAAATATCTGATAGGTTAGAAAATATGGAAGAGTCCAATCTGATAGAAATAAAGTCTGAATCAATTATAAATGGTAAGTCTACAATAAAAAGGATACTTAGAATGGTTACTAAATATGGGATTGCAGTTTTATGCCTCCATGTCTGTGAACGGAATGGAAACCAAATGCTAATTGCGCGTGCCACTGATACTCCAACAACGGTCCATGATGATACATGCGTTCCATAATAAAGTAAGAAGGTGAGTAGCTTGCACATAAACTGATTAAGATTTCTGAGAATTGTAGACGTCAGAAGATACAAGCACAATTCAAGGGCTGGTAGCGCCAACGTAACAGTGTCTGATATCGCTAAAGTTATTAGATATGATGAACAGAAGAGCTTCCGGCATCTTTTCCCCAGTAACAGTACAATTAAAGATAGAATATTTCCAAATATACCAAGGGATATGATCACCGCTAAAATAACTCCAAGTTCAAAATGGTTCATAATAGTACTTTCTGATTATGATCTTGTCTATAATTTGATGTGCATGTACACATTAACACCGACTGATGGACTATTACAAATTAATCTATCCGTCAGGTCGAGCTTTCGGACAGTTTACTGCACTCTAAGACAACTTAGAGAGATATTCATTTTGATGAAGTTAACTTTATTACGGTGAGGCAAAAGTCCTGTCGTTAATACTGAGATTTTGTTCATCCAATGTTCAATAATAGTATGGCATCGCTATGTACGTTTATATCAAACCGAACTAACTTTATACGTATAAGTAGAGGATTATGCCTCCAGTTGTTAAAATGACCAGTTATAAATTGCATTGAATCCAATGCGTCTAAACATGACAAAATGTACCTTCGTTCTTATTGGAAACTGCGACACGGCTAAACTCCATTTACTCTCATCAAATATAAACATTATAAAGTCTATCTAGAAAATGGATATTTTGAATTATAACACATTCCAGAACGAAGATAGGAGGCTGATTGTGTCTTTTTTTACCTTATACAACAAAAGCAGGTTTTCTCACCCATATGGTACAATGATGCTCAGTTAACCATGTGCTTGATAACGGGATGCACGGTTTTCACTCCATACAGTGAGTCACTTTAGTTACGCACCACTATTAAAGGGCCCACATATTTTGACAGTAATGCTGTAATCATTATTCTCTATGATAATTTACTCAATGAAATTTTATCTGTCTGATGACATCAAAAAATATCGGAATCACTCATGCGAAACATTCTGCTACGTCAAAAAATGCACGTGCAACCCGAACCTCTATAATTCTACTTGCATTTTGCGCTGGGCATTACATGTATCAATGGTGATCGTTGTGAGAGAAAAACACCCAAAACAATTATTTTATTCAAGAAAAACTCCCTTTTTCGGTCGTTGAATTTAGTGGCATCGTTACTTTTTGTAGCAATGCTCGTTTTGACGTCATATTAACGTCAGTTACAATAATCAAACAGGTTTTTCTTCGCAAATTGTTTTGTTATGAGTCACGTAATGACATAGAAGTATCAAAACCCTAGAACATCTTATCATTGACATGTCTTGGTAGTAGTGACGTCATCACTAACGTCAACACCATGACGCCAATGAATCCCATTATTTTTTACGAAAATAAACGGCGGTTACATGGTTGTTTAAAATGAAATTATAAAAGAAGTGTTTTGATAACTAGTTTACTCAGAACCGTACGAAATGTTATCTTACTTTAAAAAAAGTACTAAAGTCAACTTTTTTCAAACCTTGGCCAGCTGGGAATCAAAATAGTATACCGTTTTTTTAAAAAATGAAAAAGTTAAAAACACATTCCAATCTTAGATATTGCCAAGAATAAATCGGATCTTATCCCTGGCATATCAGAAATTCGACCCTGAAAAAAGTGCAATGCGATCTGAGTTGCATTCGAAATAATGTAATGTGAAATGGTGTTTTGAGGGTAGTGCCTTTCAAGATCCATTTTCTCATTTGTTTCTTATTTGATCACAATAAAACTTCAATGGCTACTGCAAATATAGATGCGCTTTATGCTGGTAGTTTCAGAATAAAAATATCAAAATTCTTTTTCGAGTATTATTACATTTTATAAGTGGTGCGTAACTAAAGTGGCTCACTGTTTATTTGGTCTTCGCCTCAAAATATGTATTAAAATCGATTGCACCCTGTTGTATTAAATATATGGTAATGTTTTGAAAAGGCACCCATAACGACGTCGCGTATTTTTATTGCCCTATAAAAATATATTCTAAACTTTGTACTCGTTTAAAATGGACTTGATTATAAAATTTGCAGGAAAAATGCACTAAATTGCGACAAATACTCACATTTAATTGTTTTTCCTCAGCTCGTTAAACAGCTTCAATCATTACTTAAAGCTGCATACTCTGTATCTATGAACATTTTTCGAAAATTTTTATTTTCTTTTTAAATCATTTGTAAAAGTTGAATTAAGTTATGTTTTCACAATAAATCTGTTCACTAGAGCGGAAAACTGCACGGAAAAGTGAATTATCTTATAAAACAGGTGTGTATTACTCGTGTCGATAATTATTTGCGTCCCTCCAATAATTATAGACAGTTAAATTTAACATAAATGCTGTTGTTTCGATACTGATAATTTGTTAAGATTTACGAAATTGGTAAAATGTATACCTGAATTTTAGTTTTTTTACTGTGTTCTTGAAAAATAGAAACATTAGTTCAAAAATTAAAACATCAAAAGTTACAGACTATGCAGCTTTAAGCATTCATGTAAGATACACAATATATGAAACCAGTTGGGTTTTTATATTGCAAATATTTGGTCGGATATGGAATATGTCCCGTTGCCCCAGATATTACAAAGCCATCGATCATGGTCCACATGGTTTTCCGCTCTGATCAAAGTACACGCTCACAACTGGAATGCTGCAGGTTAGCTGGTTTCGAGATTAGGGAGGCGCGTAGTACAAAAACTATACAGCGTGGGAAGGATTCAGACGAGAAGAAAAAACGCTACTCATTTAAATGGTGTCATTTGAAAATACGAATAATCAAATTTCAAACTACTTATCCAACAAGCATTATTTTTACATTCTTTACATATCAAACCAGATTTATGAAATTGCTGAAAGTACCACTTATGTAAAATCGTCTTTTCACTTATTTATAAGAATTTCTGATCCATAATAAATTAATAATTAAATTGTGTATCCTTATGGGATTAATTTAATATCATGGTACAGTATTTAATAATACTTGACTTCAATTAAGTTGGCATGAGTATTTATCGACCCGAAAAAGTGACTAGTGACCGAGGCCACAGAAAGCCGATGTGAATATAATTTTTAAGGGTAGATTAATCATTATGTCTACCGAAATGGAAAGTAAGTACGAGTAATTGTGCAAAGATCAGGAATCGATACAATCAAGTACCACACCTGACCCTGAAGTAAACTATGAATGAAAATGTCTACTTTCACTTTTGTTGTTGAAATTACTTTCTCACAAGTTCTTAAAATATACACATGGTAAAAAGTTAGGGAACACCTATAGTATTACGAGGCTAAACTTTGGACTAACATTTCCCTACATTCTTAAAGTGTAGTAACGAAACTTTTTAAATAATCTACATCCGTTTTATATAAAGGTGCTTCAAAGTGAAAATGATGAGTATCAAGCAATTACTGTGGCTGGAAGCGGCCATTTTGGATACAGAAATTTAACTTTTTGATGTTAGGACCCTGTTGATAATGTTTGCAATAAATTCCTTTTATGAAGTTTGATTGTACTCTTTTTTCGTAAGCAAAAAACTAATAGTCTGTGTGACGAACTTTGATCATAATCTTTTACTTTCCTGGCCTTTTGTTGGAGGAGGGGGGGGGCATACTTTACCAATGCCAATATTCTATGCCACATTTCCTTCTTTGTGTATACATTTTGCAGGTTGTTATGATTTAGCCAGATTTTGAATATGGCCATTCACGACTTTCAAAACATACATTCTTATTATAAAATTACAACAGAAGTATACGAATTTCGTTTACTTTGGAAATTATCTAAGAATATCGGTTTTCCATAGGAACTAGTGCAAAATGCAGATCGTATACAGTTATGTTACTCAAAGCTGATACACTCTTTTTCAAAACCAAAATCATTTATTCATTAAATATGCTCAGTGTTTTCATTTGATGCTGTTTTAGCTTTCCAAAATTGTCTTCTATGGTGTGCAGAAACTAAAAGGCAAACGTGTATTCAGGAAAATTGAGATTATTCAGTGGACTTCAGGAATTCAAGCTGTAAGTTGGCAATGCTTTCCAAAGGGTCCTATCAAAAATCCAGAATCGCAAGCTCTCAGGTAATTTGGGTATTCAAAAGTTAAAATTAAGGCTTCAAGTGTTCCTTAACTTTTTTCCAAGTGTATATATAAATGTAGTATATTTGCTTTTTGAAATGTACGAGGGATGTTCGAAATGATTTGCTTATTGTCCTCTATCTCGATATCCACGTGGTGCACGATAAAACAATACATACATGTCTAGGTCTATTCAATACCCACTCAACAATGTATAAATGTACACATTAGACTACGTGTAAGGCACGAAATCTGCCATTTGAAAACACGCAGTCATTGACCACAAACTGTGAGTTTGTCACTTTCCCATTGGTATCCTGGGTCAGGTGTGGTACTTGATTGTACAGATTCCTGATCTTTGCGCTCTTACCTACTATGGGTTGCTGTTCCAGAAAAATAAAAAAAAATAATATGTACTAGGAGATAATGCATCGATAAGATAGGATTCTAATATGCGAATCCAACATTTATGTATCTTAATCCACATGAGACATAAGGGCGAGACTGATACCGTTTAACACGTTTAAACAGTCCTATAATAATTTTACTGGCCATTCTAAGGCGTTGCTTCTTTTGTGGATCATTTTTGTTATTTATGCATTATGTTTGTCTTTGCCATGCTGTCTTGTCTTTTTTGTGTAGCTTTGTGAAGGGCTGATCTTTTGGCTCTCTCTTGTGTGATGTTTTCTTGTGTCCTTGTCACTTTCCGTTATGGTGTTGAGGGTAACATGTTGTACTTGATTGTATCGATTCCTGATCGTTGCCTTCTTTCTTAATTTGTTCCTGCAGTTTTCGCATGACAGGGTTCAAATTATTTAACCCCAATTGTTTTCACGATAACACAGTAAGGTCAAATGATCAGCGTGAATGCTTAGTGGCGGGTGTAGACGATAGGTTTATGGCATCTTCCACGATTACTTAAATGACAATGATAAGCATGTTTTACCGTGTTCCATCTTAAAAGCATATACAGCTTGCCCAAATCATGAGACATCGTACATGTATCGAGGAAAGATAATACATAAGTATGCGTTTTACGCAATTTTAAGAATTATAAGGTGAATGCAAAATACCGTCACAAAATGTGCTTATTCCCCACGAAACCGTGTACGCGTTGCTTATGCCAGTGACTCATTATTTTGGAAGCGTTTTCAAAGTGTAATTTCGAGCACCAGCATTTTCAAAATTCACAATGCTTATTGTAGATCTAATCGAAAAATATCCGCTTCATAAAAATTCAAAATTTGAAGGGAATTTGAAAACCTGGGCGAATTGTTGCTTTCGAAAAAGCCCTGTATCGACATTAAATGTTTGCATTACTAAGTAAAAAAAGAAGGCAAAGATGTGGAATCAATACAATCAAGTACCACACCTGGTCCCACCGGGGTTTACCTGTTGGATTTCTTTTGCTCCGGTATTCAGTTTTATTTACTGTTGAGTCCTTATCTTTGCTTTATCTCCTTTTTATACCTTGATTTATATGTTATAGGAGATGATGCATTGATAAGTTAGGGGTCTTTCATGCAAACCAAATATCTATGTGTCTTGACCCACATCTGAATTAAGGGTGAGGTTGGCGCCATTAAACTGGTTTAAGCCCTGAAGTAAAATATTTTACTGGCCGTTCCAAGGCGGTACTTCTTTTGTGGATCTTTTATGTTTTTGTTCTGTCTTGTGTTTGCTATGTCTTTGTGCGCGTCTGTTTATACATGCTTTGTGATCACCTGATTGGAAAGGGCTGGCCTCTTGGCTCTCGTTTGTGGTGTCTAACTGTGAGTTTGTCACTTTCCCATTGGTATCCTGGGTCAGGTGTGGTACTTGATTGTATCGATTCCTGATCTTTGCACCCTTAATTACTTTGATCACTACCAACTAGTTTCCTACAACATCTTTAACAGTCTAGTTTTGATTTATAGTGTCCGAAATTGAGTCCTTAGAGATTGTACATAAGAAACATCTGGAATTAAACGACAAAGCTGTAAACATGGAGTCACTTGGCCACCTGTCTAGTCCAGCTTTGTTTATTTGCCAATTGTCAAAAACCCATACCGGAAATGTCATGCACCTGCACGATACTAGTGCAGAAAAAAATCCTTAATGTGGATACCACGTGGTCCTCTAGGTTTCCCAGACGTCTTACTGGTGTACTATCGTATATATGTGTATATCTATGTCTTGTAGTATGTGTTTCTGTTCTTACGATTGAGGCTATTATGTATGAATATAATAATTTGCTAAATATACTATCCTTCTATTATCAGTCCAACTCAGAAATGCATCACCAAGGTATACAAATATATCAGGAATAAGTATTTGTTTTGTTTTGTTGTTATTTTAAGTCCCTGTAAAAAGCTAAGGTTTTGGCGGGACGGACACCTCCGACTTTATGGGCTTTTACTCGACTGAGATGAATAGCACATCACGCCCTCCAATTAAGCACCGTACAAGTGAACAACTAAGACAGGAGCGATCGGACACACCACTTATCATTGGCAGGCTTAGGCGTTCAAAGCGGTTAATCAGTACACAAGTGCCAAGTCCGTGCGAAGCTCTGCGCGGAGGCACTTTACAAAGGGCTACTTACATCTGTGCCCACGCATGGATTTTCTTTGAACTTTGCATATTTATAACTCATTATGTACAAACTACGAAAATGTATCTATCGAATAAGATAGTTAAGAATAAGGCTTAGGAAGCAACCCTGATCTGTATGCCTAGTATATACAGCCAGCTAAAGTATAAGTGTTGCTATTTGATGACAATTAGCACCAGTTCTACAGAACAGAATGAACAGAGAAGAATTGAGCATTAAGATAGCAATACCTGTGGAGCCAAGAGTTCTCTGTGACCGAAATGGTTAATTTTAACCAATAGGTTTGACATGAAGGCTTTTCTTGTAAACCAGGTTTATTTATGAGGCTTTGTGCGTGTCTGTTTATACTGGCTTTGTGGTCACCTGCTGGGAAAGGGCTGACCTCTTGGCTCTCGTTTGTGGTGTCTAACTGTGAGTTTGTAACTTTCCCATTGGTATCCTGGGTCAGGTGTGGTACTTGATTGTATCGACTCCTGATCCTTGCACCCTTACTTAATTTACTTACAATTATAACATCATAGATATAAGGTTCTTCTCCTGTATCAGCTAACTTGTCATAAGGTTTCTCTTCTGTATGAATTAAAATTCTTAATAATGTTACATATTACGCGTAACATTGCTTAGATGTAGTTTTAACGTTAGAAACTAGATGTGGTAAGTACAGGTGTTACCATAATGTATCATTTTGGGTAATATTATTGTGTAAGCACTTCATTAAATAAGAATCGTGGCATTTAATATCAAAGAATATTGTGTTTTTTTTATAATCCATAATAGGGAAAAAAACTGAACATATCGACTTTTACCAATAAACATACTAGCAGGGTGATTCAAACTAAGCAACTATTTGAGTATGTTTTACACTAAAACATATTTTTTTGTATTTTTACATTTCGATGAATAAGGGCCATGTGTTTACATCAAGTTGAAAAAAATGTTACCGGTCTTTGAATTTCATGAAATTTGGTCTACATATTCTTAACATATAGGGCTAGTTTATATGTTGAAATCATGGTATCTTGACAAAGACTGCAACGCGTAAAAAAATTTAATTCCAAATTCGACTGAATATATAATATACAGTTTAAATTGTGGTACCATGTCATAAAAATGAATGCCCACCCACTATCCTAATACATACAAAGCCATTTATATTTTTTGTTTGATTTGATTCTTTACGTCCCATCAACAATCTTTCAGTTATATAGGGACGGTTCTTCCTGGGTTGAACCAGTACTAAGCTAGGATAAATGTGTCTTGCTCAAGGACCACAACGCAGTGACGCCGGTGAGGCTCGAACTCGCGGCCCTTCGATCTAGAGTCAAACACTCTACCATTGAGCCACTGCGCTCCCTGCAAAGCCATTTATATCATCAAAGAACGTATCAATGATATATTTATTTTATAAAGCATTTCTGCGCCCGTTACATGATTTGTCATTTACCTTATAAATGATTATAACTGGGTACCCTGAGGTATTGTAGTGATATCATACATGACGTCATAAATTAGCAATGGAATTGCATAAAAACTCAAATGTACCATAAATAAAAAAAATATACCCAAGACAATTAATAAACATAATATTATCAAATTCCAAGCGTGGGCAGACTCCCATGTTAATTTCCCATACCATGTAAGAGCCCCTTTAGTTTTGATTATGATAGAAACTCGAGAACTCGACAGAAACAATATACTTTTGCGACACCTGAAAATCCCGTTTCGTGAGAATCTGGTAAAGTTGAAGACCATCAGAAGAACCCATATGGATCAAGCTACAGCAGTCTTATGTGTGTTTATTGTTGTTTAGTACATTTGAGCCGCGACATGTGCTTTCCAACAATATGGCATTTTGACAAGTGTAGACATATACAAAAAAAGTAAGTGAGTATGATCAGGAAATACCGCAAACACAAACCGCAGACAACCCTATGGCACTGCGAGGAAGAGCCGCTCAACCATCACAAGACACCAAGAAGACAACTTAAGCAAAGCAACCAGCTCTCTCTTCCCAATCAAGATGATTGCAATACTAAAATGGACATAAAAAAACGTACAACAAAACATAGAACAAAGTAACAATAAACAAAAAGTCAACAACAACAGAACCATCGCCTTAGAATGGACAGCAGCCTAAGCCACCGGGGGGCTTAAATGCATTTTACTGGTACCAAATATTCGCCCTAGATTCTGCTGTTGTTGAAGTACAAGAAATATTCAGCTCGCATGGAGGCCATCTAACTAATGAAATGTATCATCATGGAGAAACACTCTAATCAAATTAACACACCATGATGAAACAAAGAAAAGGGCTCATGACTCACAGATAGTCAGGCCTAAAGAAAAGCTCAAGTTGAGCCACGGTTGGTCCAGCTACAGATACGCATCAGGCCCCAACCCGCCGATTAAAGCTTTACGTCAAAGCCGTCATAGAGTCTGAGGCCTGACCTACCGTCGTGCAGTTAAAGAGGAAACCATAGCTATAAACCGTGATTGGGTTTAAAACTAGGCATGCAGACTGTTGCATGATATCCAAAGTAATAAGGTTGCAAAGATCAGGAATCGATACAATCAAGTACCACACCTGACCCAGGATACCAATGGGAAAGTGACAAACTCACAGAAGACACCACAAACGAGAGCAAAGAGGTCAGCCAAGTTATACTATTGCCATATAGTTAATCATATTCCATTTGATAACACCACTTAGTTTTTAGAAATGGTAAGACCGGAAACTTTTGAGAGATATCAAAAATTAATTGTGATAGCCAACAAAAGCAGAATACCAGCGATTTGATAAAAAAAGCCGTGGAATCTCTTGTTTATAGGCTGCAAACACCTAACAAAAATTACACATAAATTTTACAAAATTCAATGAAAACAGCATGGAGGCCAAGAGTCAGCAAAACTTTAACAATAAGGCCGTGATAAGTCTAATTTCTTCAAAACTTTCTCTTTGGAGCATACACGTTCAGGATCTGGAGCAAAAAGTCATGAAATGGCTCATAGAAACCATTACTTTCGGTTTATGTTGTGTATAGCCTTCACACTATCAAATAACATCTTGGCACACTTTCATCATTAAATTCACTGGGTACATGCGTTTAAGACATGCAATCCTGTCCCACTCTTGCAGTAGAGTCTAGCAAAATTCACAATGGTTTGGATACGGCTGGTTTCCGGTTTCAAACACATTAGTCGAGTTTTCCCACACGTGTTCGTTAGGGTTCAAGTCAAGCAACAAGCTCGGCCTTGGAAGACTAGCGATGTTCTGTTGATTTTTGTATTCCTCGATGATGCGAGTACAGTAAGGTCTTGCAATGTCATCTTGGATCACCATGTTCTGGCCATCTAGCGAGTCCAAGGGTGACTTAACACCAGATTCCGGGATTTCGGCCTGGTGCATTTGAGCGTTCAAAGTCCCAGTAACCACCATTAACTGTATCATGTGGTCGTCAGATTATGCACCATGTACCATAATGCTTCAGTAACAGTTCCTTGCACTCAAGAATCGATGTAGACCATTTCTTTTTTCTAACACTCAGTCTGCCACTCTCTGTACGTTCTTTCAAAGGTCTGTTTACAACACTCTGAGACACGTTTAAAATCCTTGCAATGTCATCTTGTTTCATACCAGCGTTCCTAATGGCAATTTTACGAATTCTGTCCCATTTCTTCTTTGTTGATTTATCCAACATACGCGTTTTAAGGCTATTTAATAACTTCAACAGCAAAAGAAATTTATTTTTGCATATCAACTCCTGGACAGTACTCTGTCGTAAGCTTCCCTTCATGGACAGTAGTGAATGAAACTAATCAAACTTATCCAAATTTGGTAGCCAAAATACAAGTGCACATGTCTAATAAAACCCAAAACTCAACTAATGTTTCATTACTTCGAAAATCGGGATCGTAAACAAAATATGCTTAACTTTATGGCAATAGTATATATCCAACCCTTATATAACATTTTACTATCTTTTTGAATTGATCACTAAAATTAGGTTTTCCAACAATTCGTTAAAATTTATATACTGAATCACCATAAAATATAGGTTCTGATATGCCTTGTTGCAGAAGAGTTTTTAACCAAATGTTGTATTTAACAATTAACCCTGAGTGTCTGTGGTAGAATTTAGAAAATGCTTTTCGAATTTTATGATATCTATAACCTTGTTTTGATAACTTAGCAGTTAAAAATAAGTTTCTATTGTTGAAGTCATCAACATTAAAACACACTCTAGCAAAACGAATAAGCTGAGAAATATATACACCATAGGAAGGAAAGCGAGGAACATCTACATCAAGAAATGGAAAATTTACTATTTCAAAATTAAAATCATTCCGTTTATCATAAATTTTAGAAGAAACCATGCCATTTGTTATCGACAAGTTCAAGTCCAAAAACAGAGCTTCAGTATCAGAAGAATTCGCCTTAACTGAAGTTCAGTGGGATATATCTGACCTACCATTTGTTCAAAATAAGGATCATCAATATTAAGCAAGTCATCTAAATATCTGGAGGTTGAGTTAAAAGCTTCAATAATATCAGTTTGATTATTGTCTGACAATTACAACATATAGTCTCCCTCATTACAAAACAAAAACAAATCTGCAACAGGAAGAGCACAATTAGCCTCATTTTAAGCTTAGAAACTTAAAATGATGTTAATAGTCATAGGATATTCAAGCGACTAGCAAAGGCTCTGATCAGACTGTGCAGGCTGGTCTGAGCCTTTGCTGGTCGCACATACCACATTGTTGGAAATCTCATATTGCGGCTCATTTTAACTTATTCTCCAAATTAAGTTGTTGTACAATACACGTTGTATAGCTCTGTACTACTACACTGATGAATACCAGCAGAGTTGCCACATCCCACAACCGCGTATGTCATTGGATAATATGCGATGCCATTGGTGACATAACCGCACCTACAAAAGTAAGAAAGTAGATTTTATCTGGAAAATGAGAGCACAACAACCACAACTGTACATAATAAGAATAGTAAGATCAAATAAGAAATGATAATTAAAGACGACATGACAATAAATACCAAAATAAATACAAAAAAAACGTTTCCGCGTGAGAAATTCTTTTTATTGTGAAGATACAAACTGTTATAGAATTCTTATTTCTGATCAAATCTTCCAACATTCATGTAATGCGTAGATAAAACATATTATGTTCTTTCATTATGCATAAATAGAAAACATTATTGCAATCTGTAAGCCTATTTTGGTGGCGTTTATTCAAAGGTACTGTCTTGTCGGAATTTCAAAAAGTAAATGAATATGGTAAGAAAATACCACAATTATGCAATGAGGATAAACCCACCGTCGGCAACGTGAGGAAGAGTCATATAACACCAACAATCACAAGGCACCATGAAGACAAATAAAGTAAAGAAACCACTTCTCTCTCTAATTTTACTGATACATAATTTTCGCCCTTGATTCTGTTGTTGTTAAAACACAAAAATAGTTTAGCTCGCATGGAGGCCTCCTAACTTATGCAATGCATCAGCACAACAACGAACTAATCTAAATACACTATGGTGAAACAAAGAAAATGACTCACAACTCAGAGTCAGAGCTAAAGAAATCATCCAGTTAACATGGTGGGTAGTCACGTGGTTATTGTTTTGATACACGGTACGGATGTTCGAATACAGTATATGAATATTCTGATCGAATGTAAGTAGATTTTTCTATGTTTTCTCATCTATACCCAGAAAGTTATACACCATTTCTCAACCCACAATAGCCCCGATCAAACGCTACCAGGATATATATCCTCTTTAAGCTTCTTACAAACTCTGTCACAAAGAAACTAACTGTCGTCCGTACAGTATATTTCTATCATTCAGGCTCGATCTTCGCCACTTAAAAATGTGACAGAGTCTGTACTCAAAGTAAGAAGCTTTATGAGAATATTCTGGCATTGCTACATCGGGTATGGGCTAGAAAATGGTGTATAACTTTCTGGTAAACTATGAAAAAACATGGAGGAATCACTACTTACTTTCAATTAAAACATCATGATTGTGGAAAATAAGTCAGACATTTTTCCGAACAGTGTATTCAAACAAAAACCATGTGACTATCCACCCTGGTTAAACCAAGTATTTTTTTTTCAATTTGAAGCTTCGTAAACTTTTTTCCCATTATTTGAGACGTATCTAAAGTGTTGTTTTTTATGTTTTTTTGTCTTTTCCAAACCGACCTTCATAAGACAGGACCGTTGCAATTGATTAAAACAGTCCCCCGCGGTGACTTAAGCTGCAGACCGTTCTAAGGCGGTGGTTCTGTTTTTGTTGATTCATTGTTTATTGTAGCTCCAATTGTTTGTGGGGGTTCTGTGTTTGGTCCTTGGTTTGTTATTCAGTCTTTTGTGTCCATCTAGTTTTGCAATCATTTATGGGGAAGAGAGAGATGTTTGCCAATACTTTAATTGTCTTCCAGGTGTCTTGTGACTGTTAATGTTCTGAAGCTCTTCTGCACGGTGTCATTGGTAAGTCTGCAGTGTGTGGTTGTGGTATTTCCTGATCATACTCACTTGCTTTATGCAAGAAACGCTCAGCTTTATTTGAATGAAGTTTTGTTGGCATAATGTTGGAGTATTGGATATTGTGGAGTATTACACATACTGACATTTTACAAGGTCAATGGACCCCAAAATTCATTTGAACCTATCTATCGAAAGTTCGCCGATCCTGGATGAAGAAAACTAACTTAATGCGCGCCAAAGAGTCTTCATAATTAGTTGAGCAATATACAAATACCTATAATTAGTCGTCCAACACAAGTCGGAAGGACAACATCAGAACCTTAACGACTTGTGTTAGACGTTTGGTTAAGTATATTTAACAAAAAAATCAGAATATTAAAACATAAAACATTAAGTTCCTTTCAGATCATTCAAACTGCATATTTTAAAGTCTCATCAGTGGCCAGGTAATGAATTGACAGCAAAAATCAAAGAAACTTTACTCAATATTTGTTACGACATAAAGCCGGTCAGGAAGGAAGAGGGGAAATCTTATTGGAAAATTCCTTTATGCGATGACGATGCTACCAGGGAAAAATAATGCACACATCTAGCAAAAACTTTTCAGTACTTTATGTACTAAGAAAACATCAACAACACATCAATATACAATGACACCACCTACGCTGTTATTTCTGGCTAATTGACCATCCTATACTAGAGCAAGTTGCCACTCCAAGATCGTTTCAATTAGAACCAATCTTGGACTGTCCTGTTCTAGATGTACGTCAACTAGTCAGAAATAAGAGACGTAAAGAATATGATTAACATATAGCTTAAGTTCTCATAAAAGAAAAAAAACAATTGGGCCCTTTAATATTTTAGTTCTCGTATTGACGAGAAATCTCGAGATTATACGCGTCTCGCGAACACTATGTCTTCTAAGCTGCACGTGTGTCTACTTCAGACCATCGGCGCTGAGGTGATCGAACCTGTACTTTGGTCGTCACTGGATTCACGTAATCGTATTATCTGTTACGCGTACTGCTGATCGTCGCTCAAGACGTCAGCATTAATATATATATGTCCTCCTGATCATATCCCCACGTTGGGGTGTCAGAATCACATATAACCATTCAAGCCGGTTGGCTTCCCATTTGATTGTGCTACGTTGTAACGATTGGGCCTTGATCCACGCTGGTCGTGGCCTGAGGGGGACAACTAATATGTGCCCTCAGGTACAAATCAACGGCTCACCAACATTCAGCCTCCAACGTAGGAGGGGACACAAGAGACGATTCTGCAAAAAACAATCTATATTTAGAATCTCAGAATCACTCTTTTGCGTCAATATTGGGGTTGTTCGTTCGAAGTTCACAAAAATAGAAATAATTTCAGTGGTCTTACTCTTTTAAATTACAGCCTAACCCTATAAGCGCGCGATTAGCCCACACCCGTGGGTGTATGGCTAACGGCTCCCATGCGGTTAGGATGGATCGGCTCTTCTAAATACCCACACTTAAACTTATATAATAGAGAAGTATTTTTTAGTGACTGGCCTATGTCAGCGCTAAACAATACCTCTTATGCCAAACGAACAAACCCATACGTAACAAACTCTTCTATACACTGTCGTAACGTCACCCTGGTTGAGACGCTATCGCAGCCGAAACATCAAGATCCTGTGGCCCTTTTTCCCTTCAAGGTCACGTTATCTAGACAGTTTCGAGGTTTACAAATACTGATACCAATTCTCTTAGAATTCCAGGAAAAAGGTTGAACAGTGTGGTGCCGACGTAACGTTTGGACGTTTACGTCGGACATCACCCTGCCCACGCACTAATTTCGGACATGGATAACGTATCAGTTGTAAACAACTAATTATGACCTCTCGGCAAAAAATATTTACATCAATATTGAGAGATTACATTCTGCTGTTTTATGTGTGTAAAACCGTACAATGCTTTCTTACATTTATTTTGGTGTAACACAAAATATTTTACATTTACTTTGGTGTAACGAAAATATCTTACATTTACTTTGGTGTAACAAAAAATATTTTACAATTACTTTGGTGTAACATTACACCTACCTAATCTCTAAACATACATGTCAGCTATCACCTTATTTATGTAAGTGTGTTGTAGTGTATGCACCTAACCCTTATTCTTATATGCGTCAGATACAACTCGAGGTGACACATACAGGTCGCTACAGAAAGTCGATTATCACTGGCAGTTAAATCGTCTTTCCAACAACGCCGTACAAAATCACAACAATTTAAAATCTAGCTGCTAAAATTGTTTTCACCTATCGGTCCCTGGTAAATCTTTCAGCATGCCATTATAGTTTTAGGTGCAGGCCCGACATGGCCTGTGACTACTTTTGTCCGAAATAACCCGACGAGTCCATCCGGACAGCTTTTACTATAGCCGCAAGAATGGTCCCAGCAGATTTTTAGGCAATACACATGTGCGTAACTTCATACGCAAGTGCGTAACAATCGCTATTTTCACCGAAAAAACGGGACGTTATTGATAACACCCGAAAGAACTCATACACGGAATGCTGGCCAATTCAACAGACGACAAAATAGAAAACGAGTGACTTATTATTTCAATACAATGTGACATGCTAGAGACATAGCGATTCAATGCAATTACAGGAATCGCCACCGCCCTGTCATGTACAATATCAATACAGTAACAATATATATAACTTCACGTACCTTTTATAATAATGAATAGCATCTCTATATCGAACCTTTCAACGGTATGTTTAAAATGTCCCCTAACAAGAATGGGAAATTCCATCCTTTATATATTGAAAAACGCACAAGATTTCCGAGATATTCAAGAAGAATAAGGAAAACGTGCAAGCGTTGATAAATATAGATACAATGAATTCCATCTCAGACAAACCGACCTTTTATTGGGACTATCAATAGAAAGAGTACCGTATCATGGTTCGAACAGGTGACCAGGTGCATTCCTAAACCACTGCGTATTTGTGCGTATACGCAACCATAGCTGATTCTGTTATTCCAGCCATTCTGTATCGTAACAATATTGTAAATTTCAACATGACAGTCGATCAAAAGACTGATATACATCGGATTTGTGCTCAAATATAAAAAAAACTTATCTAGAATATGATTCTAAATTTGTGTTTGTTTTCTTCGGACTTGTTATTTACCCGATAATATCTTAATTATACTTTACGCACGCGCATCTAAAGAACCCACTGTCTTTAGCGGCCGTCAGTTGTTCCAAGCTTGCCATTGTCGCTCCAATTGATAAACAATATGCCTCTCCGGAGGTAAAGCTAAACGAATAGTCGCCATCCATGATAAATACTGAAAGAAATATAAAAAAAAGACAATGCTTGAGAAACATCAGAGTAGGCAATACAAAATAAGATATAATACACTTATACTTCAAATAGCATAAAGTAAGATTTACATTTAAATCACCGCCTTAGAACCTTCAGTAGCAAGCTGTTGGAATTTATGGAAAATCTTTTACTGTGCACAAGCTCCACTCTGAATCGAGTTAACTCTGCCTCAAGATATCTAAATGACAGGTTCAATATTGATAATCCTTATTTTGAACAAATGGTAAGTCAGATATATCCGACTGAACTTCAGTTAAAGAAGGCAAAATCCAAAGACACTGAAGCTTCCTTTTTGGACTTAGCTCTTTGCACCCTTACTTACTTAGACCATTACCAATGGCATAGTTTCTTCTAAAATGTATGTTAAATGGGACGATTTAAATTTTAAACTAGTTAATTTTCGATTTTTTGATGGAGATGTCCCTCGTTCCCCTTCCTAAAGTGTATACATTTCGCAACTATTTCGTTTTGCAAGAGTTTTTTTCTAATGTTGTTGACTTCAACAACAGAAACAATGTTTTGACTTCTAAGTTACGTACACAAGGTTATCAATTACATAAACTTCGTTCAGTGTTTTCCTAAATTTTATTACCGACACTCAGAGTTGATTGTTAAATGCAATATTTGCTTAATTAATGTTCTGCAACAAGCATATCAGCACGCACCTGTATTTTATGACGATTTAGTTTATAAATTTAAAAGAATTGTTCAAGAGCCTAATTTTAGTGATCAATTTAAAAAGATTATTAAACATTATAAAAGAGTGGGATACAACATGGACATCGTACGACAGTCTGCATGCCTGGTTTAGAACCCAATAACGGTTTACTAAAGCCATCTCAGATTAATTAAAGTGAAATATGGGCAATGTAAATTCAAGTGGCATAGTCTGAAGACTAGTGAAACGAACGAAATATGAAAAAAAAATCAAGAGCATTTTCCAGATCATTTATAGGTCGAAACAGCTGTCGTTGTTTCTGTGTGGAGTTGGGAAAACTTCTCCCCGTGCATCGATATAGTGTTGATTTTTTTTCATATTCTAGTCCTTTGGCAGTATTGGGTTCTGAGGGAAAGCAGAATGACGCTTAATCCGGTACTAGGTGACATGAGAATTGTTGCATTTTCAATTAGTACTCATGAACAGACTCAATAAAACCTGGATTTCTGTTTTTAAATATTGTAGGTTCTCTCTATTTCTGAAGGATCCGTTTTCCCAGATTATTGAGAGTGTATGCTTTTTCGGCATTCTTAATCAAATGGCAAATGAGGGGTAGTGAACAGGAACTGATACAAGTCATCTGTTAGACATAGATATATGAGCCGTGACATGGGATTTCCAACAATGTGGTATGTGCGACCAGCAAAGCCTCAGATCAGCCTGTGCATAAGCGCAGTCTGATCAGAGCCTTTGCTTGTCGCTTGAATATTCAATGAGTGTTAAGCTACTGACATAACATCATTTGTAGCTTCTAAGCTTAAAAGGAGGCTGCACAGGCTTTTCTGAGTCTACACTTGTCAAAATGCCACATTGTTGGAAATCACATATCACGGCTCATATTATTTGGCTTACTTGGTATTGGCTTGACTAGAACGACGTGGTAGTCGGTTGGACCGTAGCTCAATTTCATAGATTTGTATCCTCCAGGAGTTGTGCCAGGTACCAACCAATGATGATAGGAACAGGAACTGCCTGAAAATAGGGTAAAGTCGGGTATATT
Organism: Loripinus fragilis; assembly: GCA_964019695.1. NCBI lineage: Eukaryota > Metazoa > Mollusca > Bivalvia > Lucinida > Lucinidae > Loripinus > Loripinus fragilis. Next base: position 97,414,413 of record OZ026522.1, read on the forward strand.
CGGACAAACAGCTAAATTCGGACAGCCGCCTTGCTTGTTTCATAGTTCAGTTATTGGAATAAAAAATAGATTAACTAAGCAAACAGTGAAAATCCTGATGAGACGGCTCATAAGGAGCCGTCTCGTCTGGATTTCCACTGTTTGCAAATGTGTGTCCGAATTTACCTGATGTCCGAATTTACCTGACTTTACCCTAATCTTTTGTTAATAATGGATTATTTCTTCTGATTTGATACAATAAACTTGTGATAGTCTATTGTAGATATCTAGGGATGTCAGGTTATATTGTTAAAAATGTTTTTTGTCTGGTACTCTTTTTTACTTGAACAAACAGTGTGGACCCTGATGAAATGCCGCATTATTGGCATTTCATCTGGGTCTTCACTGTTTATAAAAGTACCCGTTTAGGGGTTTCCTATATACAAAGGTTTAAATGTGTACAAAAATAATTGGCGAAATTTAACTCATACAAAAATTGCATGTGCACATTACTTCATGTCCTTTATAGGTTTGCAATCATATTGACGACGACGAGAGGGATAATTGCTTTGATTTTATTGTTTCCTGATGGTTTGTGACTGTTAGTATTCTGTGACTCTTCCTCACTGTGTCGAGGATTAGTCAGCAGTCTGTGATTGTGGTATTTCCTGAACATACTCACTTACTATTTTTGGTCAAGAGACATTTTTGTGACGTACTTTTATGTCTCCCTTTGTCTGATATGATTATCGTTGATTAGTTACCAAAGAGGGACGAGCGTTTAGAGGCTATTTTGGCCGCCCTAGGAGGTTAAAAAATAAAAATAGTTTTTCAGCATTTTCTTCTCATAAGTTTTTTAGAATAATAGCCCAAGTGTAAATATTTGGTTTTAATTTGACTTTTACCGTTACTATAGTAGCAAATATGGTCGCCAAAATAGGCTGAAAACAGGAATTTGTCTATTTTGAAGCAAATTTGAGACATTTGACAATACAACCAATTGAAATAGAGCACAAGCAAATACCAAAAAGATATTTTAACAGATGATGAGAATTATCACGGTACACAGCATGTCAAAACTTTTTTTGGCATTCCGCTGTGCTGAGATCTAATTCTTAAAATATTGGTCTCCAAAAGCCTTCAAATTGGTCCAAACTGGCGATTTCTCTATTTTAAGCCTATTTGTCGACCATTTTGTTACCATTGCAACCATTAAATGTTAAATGAATGGCAGAGTTTCAAACTTGAGTTACTTATCTACTAAACCAATTAGAAGAATTGGTGAAAACAAATTTTCAGATTTTGGCTCCAGAGGGGGCCAAATTAGCCATTTAATGCACGTACACCTTTATGTCAAAATGAAATCAGTCAAATACACAGGCTGAACTGCAAGAAAATTTGATGTGTCTCTGACTGCCTTTTGTATGTTTTATACTCGTTTCATCAGCTGAATATCTCGGTAAGTGTACAAATATTTCCATTTCTGTCTTATATGTTGAACCCAATCACGGTTTATAGCTATTTTTTCCTCTGTAAATGCACGATAGTGGGTCAGGCCTCAGACTCTATGATGGCTCTGACGTAAAGCTTTAATCGGTCGGTTGGCGCTTGGAGCTTATCTGTAGCTGGATCCACCGTGGCTCAACTTAAGGTTTTCTTTAGCTCTAACCATCTGTGAGTCGTTCACCCTGTTCTTTGCTTCATCATTATATACAGTCAGACATACGTTAAGCATCACCCGAACATTAATTCAAAGACGTTTTTCGTGTACAAATTTCTTCAGAAGAACAACCAGTTTGTAATATATTGTTACCCTTGTCTTCCTTTGGTCTGCTAACATATCAGAATGTCTTTTGGTCATCTTGCTAAATTTCTACGGTGTCCTGCATACACCAACCCCTATTTTAGGGGTGTACCCTTAAAAGTGTCACAGCTTAACCCAAAATTCTTACTTTGAATTCAGATAAACGCAGAAATAATCTAGACTTATTTTTCAAACTAATGTTAAACCGATTTTGTCGAACTCAAGGTTTTATGTGAGTCATAGAGAATCATTGACAGCTCTTGTAATTTTTGAATTATCACTTTATAACATGCCATTCTTTACACACCCATAACTTTGATTCTTTTAGAGATATGAATCTGAATTTTTCAGACAGAACTTGTCTTTGATATTGTAACAATATGACACTAACACTTTATAGTGTAGGCCGCTGTGTAATTCCGTGTGCATTTTTTGGTAAAAGTGTCAAACATACATTTTCTTGTAGAAAAATGTATTCTGTTTAAGAAAAAAGATGTTTACAATTTTTCTTTGGCGTTTAAACGTCAAAGTGACGTCACAAAGTGACGAACCCATTTTTAGCTTATTTAAGGCTTGAAAGTGGGGGGTTATGAATTCCAGCAGGCAAAAACATGAACTGTTTGATCAGTTGTGGTAATTTTACTGGCGACATGTTGATTTCGGAGCATAGACCCTGACGCTGGAGGTTACATTAACTTCAAAATGATGTCTGTACATGGAAAAATGACGTCAATACCAAAATGAAAATTCTGTGATAGTGAAAGCTCAAATAGCTAGACCCTCCTCTCCACACAGCAGGGAAAAATGTTCACTATAGTTTTCTAAATCTATATTATATAAGATGCAAAATGACATAAGTTGGCTCTCTGAGCTGTATTTAAACAGGCATGTAAACTACGTTACTCTCTTATAGTTTTAAATCCTATTTTGCAAATACCAAGTTAAACCTAATTATTAATTATCGACATGCTGTTGCCTTAAAACATTTTCAAATGAAGGGAACAGCCGTTATGCATTTAAACAATACACCACTATAATGTTACAGTTATATATGTTACTTTAAATTTACAACTATTTAATGCATTAGTGTCACTAGACATTGGACTACCAAGATACCTCCTGGGGGAGTTTTGTACATTATAATTTTCTAAAACCACATTTTACAAGCCACACAATAATGTATGTTAACTCTTTAGCGGTTGGGGCGATATCACGCAATAGCGAAATTTTTCAATGTTACTGTAAAATAATTGGAAATCTTATCTAATAACTCATTATTCTTAAATGCCAATTTAACCTTTTAATTGTAAGCAATATGATGTTATCAAGTAGAAGGATCTGTTATTAATGTGATATAGGTTACTTTCTTTAAAATACATTTTTTAAATAACAAAGGAACACTTTTAAAATTTACACTCCTAGTGGGCAATTTATTGCAATTTAACTGTCATTAATTGTCATTAAAGGATTATACCAACAACGCATGGATGAATAAAATGATAGAATTTGACTTTTATTCGCATACAATGATTTTTTTCAAGTCTGTGCGGTTTATTAAATATGTAAACAGCATTTTATCTTCTTAAATTCTTATAAAATAATATCTTTTATCTTACTGACACTGATATATTTGACTCTTTTATACGTGAAATGATATATGAAAGACACATATTAAGTCATCAAACATATCAAAATAAATGCAAGATGCTCCTCAGGAAATGATTGTTGTTTCACTACATTAATATGTTAACTTATAGTATAGTTTATAAACATTGTTATATGCTAAATGCTGAATGAAATATATTGTATTATATTTATCGTATTTTAGATTACACAATAATATTAAGCATTGTCTAGCTTAGTAAGATTTATCACAGTGTTTAAGCCAGCTATGAATTTGTAATTGTAGGTCAATTCAAGCATATATCTAAATCGAGAATTGAGAACTTTACGCTTGTCTTTTGAAAAAAATAAACTGAAATGAGTTAAAAACTTAACGATTTTTCCCCAAAGGTATGACACACGCCAAGCCTATCTCTATAGTTATAGCTGCTTTATACCAGAACGATATTCAGTTTGGCGACAAAAGAATACCATTTAAGATGGTCAAATGCATAACAAGATAATTTTAAGGACATATTGCACTTATCATCTGTTCTGTCTGGTTCTAAATTATTGTGAAGCATTCAAACAGAACAATATTTGTTCTAATGGTTCATTTTAGTCATACATTTGAAAGATATATGTTTATCATTTAGGAAGTCCCCAGGCATTATTAGTATAACATGTATGTAATTATTGTAGCCATTGCTAAAAAGCTGACTCACAACAAACTATTGCTTTTAATAAATTATTTGTTTGTTGCATTAGACCCATTAGTCGTACAGCGGAATTTGGTTGCAGATAATATCAAATTGATATTTAGCATGTCAAATGTGAACATTATCGTTGATACAAAATTGCAGCCTAATAATTCTTTGCATAGTTCAAATCAAACAAAATAGTTGTACTAGTAACGAAAGAACAGATCAAAGGAATAAGCCCATTTGATTTGGTACTTGTCACAGTGTTGAGCAATGAAGGCTCAGGTGAGCCTGTGCATATGTGTAGGTAGACTTGCCAGAGCCTTCGCTGCTCGTATACACAAAGTATTATGAAGGTTGATGTCCAAATTTTAGACCGCTAGCCCCTCTGCATCATCGTGAATGATTAAACAATGCATTTGCTAGTCCAAATATTTATGATTTACCGTAAAAGAGTCTAAAATATTTTTCATCTTAAAGCAACGTGATTTATACTTGCGCTACTGTCATAGAACATATCTGAAATATAGTTTTCAACATTTCCTAAACTTTACCATACACACATATTACACTATTGACAGTGATGCACTGTTAAATCAACCTCTGAGATTTATAATGATATTATGTACATTTAAATACAATCTAAGCTAAAAAACCTTAATTTAAATTGGTATCGTAGTAACAGCTGACCTATTTTCTTGTATATGGTATCAAGTAAAACTCACCACTTTAACCAACTTTCACTATTTCCAGGGAAATTAGATATTATTAGTTGAGCAAGTGATCCAAGGTACTTACTTAATGTGATGGACAGCATTGTTGATTGCACAACGAAAAGTATGCTGTATATAAACTAAAATTAATCTCAACGCTTCTGTAGTGCGCTACCTTATGCATACACAGCTAAAAGTCAGGATGCAAATTGATTTCGAGATAGTCACTTTAAACAATAACTAATAACAGACACTTTAAAAATTGAATTGAAGTAGCTCAATTGAACTTAGAATTCTTCAGTAAAATATTGCAAACTCTAAACTTAACATAACATATTAGCATTTCTGGCTCAATTATATATCGTCTTTGCTAACATTTTGTATAAACATATGGCAATATAATATATTTTGTACAGTACTATTATGCTATTTTAACAGATTTGACAGAAAATTGAAATGTATCCTTCTAAGTGCTGTTACTTGAGTGTTATTATTTTCTTTGTTTATGAAATTTAAAATCTATAATTTTGGGCAAATCATTTCTTTGCAGATGTAAAAAGTTTACATATATACTATTTTGCAAATGTAAATGTGCATGGATATTTAGTAGGAACTTAAATACAAACTGATAAATCCTTTTGTTTTCAGACAGGCTGGTATCTTGATATCTATTTACCAAGCACAGTCAGTTTTGAGATGAAATAAAATATCCTATGATGTATAATATACGGAATAAAGCAATGTATATGCAGTCTTAAAAGTTGTAATATACGTTACATGATGCCGTACAAACAAAATCAAGACTAATATTTTACAGCTGAAAAGAAGTTAAGCATGGCCTTTCACTCTAGTTATCAACGGAATGCTCATATTTGGTGCTTAAAGGTTTTCCAATTGAATTCCATACTGAATTAAAGAATGAACTTTTTGTTCAGGGTCATCACATATAACAGTTTAAAACTCTTAAAGTATTTGTGATACAAACAAACTGTTTGCAGCTATAATGGTCTATTACTTGTCTTATGGAGGGTGTATTTAAAACCTGAAAGTTAACTGGGAAGCTTAGCAAAGAAAATTAGTTAACAAAATTTCAGTGATTTTAAAGGGAGTAGCTTTAAAAAAATGTAACATAAATAGCATTACAATGGGTCCATATGACTTTTATAAACTTAAATATATATAAGGAATGAAATGTTCTTGTATGATACATGAATGTTTGTCCAATTTAAATAATTAAAGTATTACCTTAACAACCTTGATTACATTTATTTTGTTTAAAAAATTTAGGGTAACGTAGTTAACACGCTGTAGCAGCTAAACGCCCCAACCCTCATAAAGCTAACTTGTTTCAAAAAGGTTAGCCAAGAACATACAGTTATGCTAAGATCTGATTTCAGTCGCAAGGTACACGCGAATTTCCAGAATTATTATTTTTTGAACGAAATGTGTTTTTCCAGCACATTGACGTCAAATCGACGTCAATTTCTTGTAAAATTGAAGTCCATATTGAATCAAAGTTCCATATTAGTGTTTCTATAGACGTTTTTAACCATTTCAATGCAACAAACATAAAAAATAGGATTATTTTAGTTGTGTAAATAAGCTTACCACATATAAGCTCTTTGATGCAAGTGAAAAGACGGTACCCCATTTTGTGACGTCACTGTGACGTTAATACTGCAAGAAAAAATTGTAAACATCTTTTTTCTTACTCTGCATATATTTCTCTAGTTGAAAATCGATAAGAATCACTTTTACCAAAAAATGCACACGGGAGCCCAAATTTCGACACAGGGGCCTACACTATTACCTGTCTGAGCGTTTTAAAAATACCATAATGGGCTAGTGAATAGGGACATTTTGAGAGGTTAGTGTGCATTTACCATGCTTGGTTGTTTATCTTTGTGATATTCGAATCGAACTTAGCTGTACATTGTCACCACTTTATCTATTTTCATAAATAAAACAAGAAATTATTCATGACTGGAAAGTTTCTATCGTTTTCTAGGAAATTATTTAGGCGATGCTTAACTTATGTCTGACTGTATATGTTAATTCGATTAGATTGTTTCGCCATGGTGATACATTGTAATAGTTTGGAGGCCTCCATGTGTGCGTAAGGTTTTATGTGCTTCAACAACAGCAGAATCTAGGGCGAAGATTTGATACCAGTAAAATGCATTTAAGCCCACAGTTGCTTAGGCTGCTGTCCCGTGTAAAGCGGTGTTCCTGTTGTTGTTAATTCTTCGTTGAGTGTTACTCTCATTATGGGATTCTGTAATTGTTATATGTTTTGTTTTTCGTTACTTTATTCCATTCTAGTTTTGCAATCATCTTGATGCGGAAGAGAGAGCTGGTAACTTTATCTAGTTTGTCTTCCTGGCGTCTCGTGAGTGTTGTGGGCTCTTCCTCGAGGTGCCATGGGTTTGTTTGCAGTTTTGTAATTTCGGTATTTCCTGATCATATTCACTACTATTTTAGTTTGGTTTGATGTTTCACGTCCTATTTATCAGCTATGATCATGTCAAAATGGGCTAGCTTGACTTAGCGGTTAATCAGAACTTTGTGCAAAAACTTTCGCTTGCAACTGACAACAACCCTTCTTGAATCAGCGGAAGGATGAGAATGACAGTAGAAATAATTTTATAACCAATCTTCACGAAGGTATGGGCCCGGTCAGAGGGTGAACTCGCAAAGCCTGGATCACCGGTCAGACTTGCAACTGACTGTGCTACGGTGCTCGTCTATCTTCTCTGGTTTGTAGAGTATTACACTTGAACAGGGATTACTTTAGATCTTCTGTATCTACATTTGAACATGCTTACTTCAACAGTTTATGTGTTTGTTTCATTTTGATTTCAAATTGGTGCTAAATGATTGGAAATTTCTTCTTGCATTTTAACAACCTAAACGCATCATGCGAAAAATAGTGTGAATAGGGTACGAGCTTTGTCATGAGAAAACCTGTTTTTGTATATGCGAATACGAAGCTGCAGATCAGGTGCGCCTTAACTGCACAGCTGGTCAGTGCCTTTGTTTTCGCTACAAATACAACAAAATCCATCCACTTCCACAGTATGTAAACTGAAATAAACATCCTGTACCCGTTCCTCCTAGCTCTTGCCTTACACAAATATGAATTACAGCACTCGTGCGTAACCGGTTGTCGGAAATCGTGATGTGAGAGTTGTTGGTACAGCTGTAATTGCGAGGGCCCACCTATTAAAATTCATTTTTTCCATAGATCTTAGTAACTGTTACAGTTACAACCATGTAATCATGTATGCATGTGATTGCCAATTCCACTAAAACCATGCAAACTGGCATTTAAGCTCGTTTTCGACAAAGAACGGCTCTGATTGTGAGCAAGTCGTTTTTTAACAAAGCAAAATGCACAGGAGGAAACCGTTAAAATCATGGAATAAAACGGACTAAAATAGATAAAATGGCTTTTCTTACCTTGATCGAATGTGTATTGTCCGTATCGCTAACAATATAAATCGAAACGTGTACATGCACCTAAATACAGGCATTTTTCCGACTACTGGTTACGCACGAGTGCTGTTATTCATGTTTAAAAGGCGAGAGCTAGGAGGAATGGTACAGGATGTTTATTTCAGTTTACATACTGTGACTTCAATAAATCCTAATTTTCAGACAGTATGTGTCGTGACGTGGCTCTAATGTACTTACTTGGTTTGTTCCATAAAATTACATAACAATCCTCTATCTGCTCACATATGAACAGACACTCTATAATAGATACTCCACTGTCATTTCTTAATGATGTCCCGTTCAACAAGGTTAGTCCTTGGTTATTCTTGTACCTTTTCCAGTCTACGCAGCTCACTGGCACGCACATGCATGTTATGAAGATAAGAAAAGTATTGATGTATTTGTCTTTACCACGTGTATATATGTCTGCCATTTCTTTACTGCTTTTTCATTAAATAACAACTGTTTCTATCAGGAATGTGTCAATTTAAAAATATGTGCAGATCCGGCGAGGGGGACAGGAGGTCCAAATCGCTCCTGAAAAATCACAAAATTATAGGGTTTCTTAGCAGTACTGGACCCGATCCCTTGAAAACTAAACCAGCATTCAATGTTGGGTCATCATCGGTCCGCTAGCGAAACGGCATTTAAATGGCATTTCGCTGGTGGGCTGATGGTAGCCCACTTTTAGTGGTATTTATATCCCATAATCAACTAATAAAAAATAAAATAAAAACAAAACAAAAAAACGGTATCTGGGACGGACCCACTCAGATAAAACTTTATGGATCCGCACATATTAATTCTTACCAAGTACTGCTTTATGTTACAACTGGATAATTGTAATGTCAAATTACTTGTTCTTACACACAAGATAGAGTATCCCTTTTTTATTATTACTGGCCCGTGTCAACATAACGTTAAGGTTGCTGTTAATGAGATCAGATTGTCGACATGTGGAACAGATAAGAACATGACTTACGTTGTTCAAAACATTGTTCATGTTGGTTGTATCGGACGTCTCGTAACTACATCACAAACCTAACATTACAAGAACAATATGAATTGCAATCAATTGTCAGTATAGCTGATGTGAATGGAGAATGTATTGATACACAAATGATTTAATTCGAATGCCGGCGGTCAAAGATGTGCAACATGAGTGCATTTCAAACAATGACCCACCGGACAGATTTGTCTACTTGTACTTCCCGTTCATATAGGATTCCTATATTCTTAAACCACAAAAACAAGATTAAAAGCTTCTCGCACCCGAGGTTCCAGCCAATGTGTGAGCCTAGGAAATTATTTTTCTATCTGTACCTCAATCATGATAGATTCTTTCTCGAGCACACTGATTTGTACCAACGTTTAATTTGAATAATTCTACATTAAAAAGTCCGCCTTCACTACAGCCATTCTGTAAACTGGCGTCTTTTAGTGACTTCTAAGAAAGTTCAAGTAACGTTCTTGCCACAGTTAAAACCCGCCGAAAAATCTTTTTTGTATGAAAGGAAAGGCTTACGTGGTACGTTGCCTCGAAAGTGCAGACGATTAGCTAAAGTATCCTGGCTGTCTGAATAAATTCTATTTGTGCTACAGACAGCGTGTCTAAACAGTTCGAGGTTATTTCTACAAGTATCAAATCATATACTGGGGTTCCATTAATCATAGGTTAATAATAGATAAGTTACAGTGGTATCCAATAAAACTCATAGTTATACAAAGACACGCTTCATTTCTTCAAAATTATAAGGACAGAGAAAATCATACAATATTCATCACTCCGTTCTGTCCTAGAAACCCAAGTCGATGAAACATATCGCAGATTAAGTATAATAGGCCTTTTAAGTGGACCGACCCTGGCACCAAGTGCGTTTCTCCTCTTGTGCTAATAAAGAAAAGACTAGTTGGCAGTAACTGGTATAAGAATGGGCACCTAATTCTGATAAAATATGCCGCGACATGAGATTTTCAACAATGTGGTATGTGCGACCAGCAAAGGCTCAGACTAGTCTGCACATACACGCAGTCTCACCACAGTCTTTGCTAGTCGTTTGAATATTTGATGAATATTAAACTACTGACTGAACATCATTTGGAGCTTCTAAGCTTACAAGGAGGCTGCATAAGCTCGTCTGAGTCTATACTTATCAAAATATATCTTTCTTGGAAATCACAATTCGATGCTCAAATGTCTTTGTGAGGACAGCCTTGCCAAGGACCAGCTTGGAAGTAGTTTAGTTTAAACATATTTTATTGCCAAAATATTTACAGCAATGGGGTTGGGTCACAAATCTCACAACATTAGTTTCGACCCTTCCCCTACATTCTATATATACACAATAGCTTATAAGCATGGCTATATATATACAAACGCATATGTTAACTTAACAAGTTATAATAGGTATCACAAACAAGACTAACTCAGAATCAGAGAATAAATAAATAGATAAATAAATAAATAAATGATCAAATAAATAAAAAAAATATAAATAAATAAATGAAGATAAAATATATAAAATGTATGGAAGAAGAACAAATCAAACATCAGAATAGTAGATAGATGAATAGGTAAATAATTAATTTTGGATAATTAAAAAAAATAATACGACTGCCAGGAACACCTTCATCTTGGGACAAATTGTTCATAAGTATACTTATTAATATACAAAATATGTTTAAAGAAAAACTTCAAACATAGAGTCAACTGGTTTTTTAAACGCTTAGTAGCATGTATGTATCTGTGGACAGCTCTGAACAAGACTATATTGTTTTCAATATTCAAATTATAATTACCACATAGAATCATTTCACTACTTAATGGTTGGAAAACTCTAACTGTGTCATTAAAAATCTGCCTTTCAATTGTAATCTTTCTACAATGAAAGAAGTAGTGGATGGCGTCCTCTACCATGCCACACAAATCACATAAAGGATTATCACGGCGATGATTTCTAGAAAGGTCATTATTAAGGTTGCTGCAATTATTTCTAAAGCGTGCACGCAATATAGAAATATGTCTATTTCCTATAGTAAAGTGACAAGGAACACATGAGTTATTGAATCTTGAGGTAATATGTTTTTTAAAGATTTGTAATGTTACTAGATTTTTTAAATCATCTTCAAGGGAGTTCCATAGTCTAATGGAAGAGGGAATACATAAATTTTGTGAGGTACTGGTTTTATTAAAGGGCACTGATATGATCTATCTCTATTATTTTTAAGAGTGTAATTTGAAATTTCACTAATTAAAGGAGGAATTAAATCTTGTATATATGAAGGTACAATGCCATTATTTACCTTATACATGAAAGAGAGCTTATGTTGCTGCCTTCTTTTTGATAGAGTTGTCCATCCACATTCTGTGAACAGGTTTTTTAATGACACAGATCTAGTTAATCCTGTAACAAGGCGACGGCTTCATTTTGGATTTTTTGTAAAGTTTGTGAGTCCTGTTCAAAGCATCCATCCCATACAACTGAGGTGGTAAAAGAAAGGGCATATACATTTGGTTGAGAGCATTTCTACTAATGGAGTATTTAAGCTTACGCATTATTCTAAGAATTTTAGTCGCTGATAGGACAATGTTTTCAATATGTGAGTGCCACTTCCCTGTACTACTGAAGGTAACACCAAGATGTTTGTGGCTATCTACGAAATTAATTGGAATATTATCAAAAATAAGTTGTGGTAAGATATTAATCTCTTTAAGAGTAAATAAAACCGCTTCAGTTTTCAGTGGATTAAATGTTATTAGCCACTGTCTAGCCCAGTTTGACAACAACTGGAAGTAAACTACACATATCCTCGGTGTCGAGTTGGCAATTAAACGTTTCATAGTTTAGTTTATTCAAATCACTCAGTACATGTTAACATGTAATATGAGGTAATACATACATATGCATATACTGATGCCCGTCATTGCCCACTTATTGTATTGCGGAGACGGAATGTATACTCAAGCCTACAAAGTCAGGAGCATGTAGCTTCTAATATACACAGTGGTCTAATTCATTTTTAATGGACTAGACATTGTGGTATTGGGGCATCTCTGGGCTGATTGGATAACTTAGGCCGTATATATTCTAATATTTAACAACTATTATTTGTAATCACACACATCCACACATACATACACACACATACACGCGCGCGCATGCGCACCCATCAAGCGGATGACATTATGAACAGAGAATTACGTGTGGTTTGCGTCTCCCGTTGCTGCATTGATCATACATTTCAGGGAAAATGCTCAAAGAATACGAGCAAGTGTGTACTGACGAGTGTACGAATATATCAAGTTTTAATTTTTTCAGGACCTCGTACACCCAAATCGATATTAATTTATATACTGGTATTTAGTTTGTGTCCCATAAAATATGATGATTGCAGCACAAGGATATGCATAAGTTTCTGAGAATCTTTAATAGTATTTAACGAGGACGTGACCTAAAGGTATCAATAACACTTTTCAAAAAGTTACACAGGCGTCTTAATCGCCTAAAGTTAGTATCATTAAATATATTTGCATAGGTAAAGCAGTTAACAGGTTTCTTTTTGATATGTGGTAAAAAGATTTTCCTATCAAAGTCAAAGAAACAACATTCCAAAACATAGTGAAACTCATCGCCAACAGTGCCAGAATTACACAGGTTACACTTTCTAAGGCTTCTATCAATATTGGCCCATCTGCCTATTTCTATTGGTAGTTTATTATTACAGAGCCGATAATCTATAAAGGATTTACGCATTTTAGGTGGCATTCTTATCAAATAGTTTCAAATTTATGCTCTGTCTTAATAATTCTGTAATTCAGGCACTTCGGCAACTCGTTTAATGCTGCTGACCATGACTGCCTATACTGGTTTAGGCTTCTTACAGCTCTGACGTAAAGCTTTAATTGGTGGGTTGGTGCCTGATGCTTATCTGTAGCTGGACCCACCGTGGCTCAACTTGAGGTTTTCTTTAGCTCTGACTATCTGTGAGTCATGAGCCCTCTTCTTTGTTTCATCGTGGTGTAGTAATTTGATTAGAGTGTTTTTCCCATGATGATACATTGCATTAGTTAGATGGCCTCCATGCGAGCTGAACATTTCTTGTACTTCAACAACAGCAGAATCTAGGGCGAAGATTTGGTACCAGTAAAATGCATTTAAGCCCCCCGGTGGCTTAGGCTGCTGTCCGTTCTAAGGCGGTGGTTCTGTTGTTGTTGACTTTTTGTTTATTGTTACTACCATTGTGGGAGTCTGTAATTGTTCTATGTTTTGTTGTACGTTACTTTATGTCCATTCTAGTATTGCAATCATCTTGATGGGGAAGAGAGAGCTGATTGCTTTGCTTAATTTGTCTTCCTGGTGTCTCGTGATGGTTGAGGGGCTCTTCCTCGCGGTGCCAGGGGGTTGTCTGCAGTTTGTGATTGTGGTATTTCCTGATCATACTCATTTACTACTTTTTTCTTATTCAAACTATTTACGTAATTCCAAAAGTCTTTGGGTGATTTTTGCTTCATTTGCCTCAATTTATTTCTCATCATACGCTTATAATTTGTGATGCTTTTATTTATTTCTCGCTTGTATTTTTCTGCTAGTGACCAGAAGCTCTTCTTGGTTTGGATGTGTTTTATTTATAATATAAATGCGTCTGGCAAGGTGATATTTCTTCCGTGCTTGTTGACAGTGATTGTTGATTCAGGGTTTACTGTTTGTGCTTGTTTTGTCATTAAAGTGCTGGTCTTTCTGCTTAGCGAATGTCTTGTTACGGGTTGTCTTAAATATACCTTCGATTTCAGACATAATTGCATTAATATCATCTTTAGTTGATTGTATCATACCATTCAACGTATTCAGAATTTCATCCACTTTATTTTCATTCAGGTTTTCAAAAAAAAATGTTTTTTTGTTTTCTTCCCAACGCTTATCTTTGGTTTCCGGACAACTGCTCATCTTAGGCTGTGTTGGCATTACATTACCTTTTAAGGTAAATTTAATTACATTATGTGCACCTAAATAAAGTGGGCAAAATTCTTCAACTTCAAAATTTGACAAAAACATCATAGAAGAGGATGAACATATAACATAATCAACAACAGACTTATCTTTACATGTTGGTTTGCCTACACCTTTATCGCCAAAAGCTCTGCCATTTAATATAAGCATATCATTATTGTTGCAAAACTCAATCAATTGTTTGCCAAATGTACTTACTTTACTGTCTTTTGAAACTCTATTTATATCAATATTCAATCTACTCATCATATCTGTACTATCCGAGAAGATATACATATTTATGTGACCTAGTAAATAATTCTGATTCCTGATAAAATTGTTCTAAAATATCTGTCTGGCTATAGTCTGTATATGCAGGTGGGACATATACTGCTCCAAAGTAAACATCTTCCTCGCTCTGGAATAATGCTTTATCTAGTTTAAACCATAATACATATTCACAATCTGTATCTACATACTCAAAATGCTTATATATATTATTTCTAATCATAACAGCAATACCACCTGATTTTCTTTTGACTTTTTGCTTTCGGTTCTTTTGGACAACTACAAAATTATCAACGTTCACAATATCAAGATCATCTAATTTGGTTTCTACGCATGAAACAATATCATGAGTCTGAATAAGTTCATTAGATTCTGGAATGTTCAATTTGGGTTTAAGTCCACATTCATTTAAATATAGAAAGTTAATATTTTTATCTGACGCCTTCACATCCTGCTGACGCCCTTAGTCTCTAGACACACTCCCAGTATCAGTCGCTGATCTCACTCTTGGATTGGACCCAGCAGAGACCTCTTTGCCTTCAACAAACAATTTGTCCTTAATCAAAACAGCCTTCTTTTTCTCATGTCTAGCTTGTCTTAGCATTGGATACAATGGTTTTCTTCTTTGTTCGACCTCTTCTGGAAATTGTTCTCGGATTCTGAAGTATGTTCCCCTGAGTCTGTTGGCAGATTTTCTTACTCTTTCTCTATCTTTAAAGTAGGTAAACTTTGCCACTATAGTACGAGGTCTTGCAGGCTGTCCACGGGGTTGTTGGTATACACGACCGATTCTGTGCACCCTTTCAAAAGAAATATCTGTGATATTCATTCTGTTTTTCAAAAAAAATGTCAAAAATAGCTCTGTATCTTCATGCTCACGTTCACTAATGTTTGTAAACAGAAGATTGTCTCTCATACTCCTACTTTTCATGTCTATCAAGTCAAATTAAGGGTGAGGTTGGCGCCGTTAAACCGGTTTAAGCCCTCCAGTAAAATATTTTACTGACCGTTCCAAGGCGGTACTTCTTTTGTGGATCTTTTATGTTTTTGTTCTGTCTTGTGTTTGCTATGTTTTGTTCGCGTCTGTTTATATGTGCTTCGTGGTCACCTGCTGGGAAAGGGCTGACCTCTTGGCTCTCGTTTGTGGTGTCTTCTGTGAGTTTGTCACTTTCCCATTGGTATCCTGGGTCAGGTGTGGTACTTGATTGTATCGATTCCTGATCTTTGCAACCTTACTTACTTCTTTCATTTCACAATTTAACTTTTTCATTTCAAGAAGGGCTGTTTTCAGTTCTTTGTTTTCTCTTTTTACATCATCAACCTCAGACTCAACTGACTTTAATCTTTCACGATCTGCTACTCCATCCTCAATAATTGTGTCGTATTGTGTACTTATAAAGTCCACAGATTTCTCAACACTATGCACAGTTTTTTCTGTATTTTGTATTCGCTTACCAAAGCTGTTTATTTTTTCTTCCATTTGGTTCACTGTTTTCTTCATCTGATCAAGTTTATCTAGTTTATCTAGTTTGTCTAGTTTGGACATGTATTTTTCCATAGAATTGATCTTATGCTTCCAAAAGTCATATGCTTTACTTGATAACATTTCTGTTGACTCTGATGACTCTTTACTCTTAACTTTACTTTTTGATGATTGTGGATTGGATGTACTCTGAGCAGGTATTACTCTTCTGCTGTCAAGGTCGAGATAGGACAAATCATGATCAGGACAAGAGGTCTCAAGATCCGAGCTCTCTTTCTGTCCTGTTTCTCCACTTCCGTGCTGACAGGTTTAACAACAGTGGTTTCTGACATTATGAGTAACAGTTCAGCAGTCCAACTTAGAAGAGATCACTACAATATGGCACAGCACACCCCAGACCCTTGCATTAACATATAAAAGACGTATTGCCACTGCGATATAACGCGCACGCACGCACGCACGCACACAGGTACACCCTCTCAAAAAGTATACACCAAATGCACAATTCAACACAGTGCAAATATTTATTATTACTATGATAATAACTGGTTGAGTGGTCACATCATACCTGGCTCTGGTAACAACTCACGCCTAACAATTTAGCAAGTAACGCCAGAAAAGGGACTTATGAGACATCATCATATTCCAATATAGGCTGGGTTATATTACCATCTTGCAAAGCTTTCAATTCTCACTTTCAAATTTCGGTTGCCTTATATGGGTAGTTTAATACTTTAAGGTACTTTTAACGAAGGATTAATATAGTTATACCAGAAACTATGTTGTGAGTAAGTTATCTTTTCATGTGGTACGTCATTTCAACCGTGAAGAGGACAGGTACTCATATGACCTGCTTGGGAAAATTTCAGAGTCCAACAATGAGGACAATTTAGAAATGACAAAATACAGAAAAATATGATATTTATCACAACATTTTGGGTCAGGATCTAACCACACGAAGGCAACAGACTTCAAACACGCTAATAGAGCGAGATACAAACTTAGTGAATTTAGAAAAAATAAACAAAAAAAGGCTGAAATTACATGAGCTAAATTTATGCGACCACCGTAAACATCAACAAAACAAACACTATTGTTATATGACTCCTATAAAATACCTCCTCTGATTGGCTGAAACTAGCTTGCACTGGTTGTGACAAATCTTGATGTCAAACAGTGATGAGCTAAAGACAGGTAACATTACTGACAGAGAGCTAAAAATAGATTGAACTAAATCTAGCCCAGGTGACATTAAGATTTGTCACTGCTACCAGAGAGCTAAAAATAGATATATCAACACTGAGTGATTTCTTATGTATATTTCACAGGTAAAATGTTTCAATTCAGAATTTGTTCATTTTATGAGAACTGCATTTAACCCATTTATGCCGAATGGAATTTCACACCTGTATCAATTGGAACAGTCCATTTCTGTTTTAAGGGGTGTTAGGTGGTATTTTTCATTATTATTCAAATTTTAATAGAAAATTATGCAAGCAAACAGTGGAGACCCTGATCAGACCCCGCATTCTCTAGCGTCTGATCTGGGTCTGCACTTTTTGCCTATGTCCAACAAAAAGGAAGCAAGGCATATATGGGTTAAAATGCAATTATTTTGCTTCTCTCATAAGAATTGCAGAAATTTGGGAAGTATATTGTTGAAATAATCTTCCTACGAACATCTGACTTGAGTAAATCTATAAATATGAAAATAAAAGAGAGACAGTGTCATATAACAAAACAATTGCTGCATTATTTTTTGGTTAACATCAGGATTGGTCAACCCTGGAAAGTGATGTTCACCTCGGCTTTGCCTCGGTGAACATCATTGTTCTCGGGTTGACCAATCCTGATGTTAACCTCAAAAGAATGCATCAATTGTATAATGTCATATCACAAATTACCTAGTAGACTGTGTATGCTACGTCACCAGAATCAATTTCCATGTCGCACATCTACGTTCAAATTAGTCTAGCTATTTACGGCCTGCAACAGCGACCAAAAAAGTAGGAGGCCAATACTAATGTGCTGATCCACGTCTACATCTTTATTGTTCGCATATGCATAACAAGCCGGCTAGCTCATAATTCACAGTCTATACTACATCACCAGCTGATGTCCTATTTGTATGCTTAGGTAAAAAGCAAATCCTCTTGGGAGGTATCAAACGATAAAGTGACAAAAAGTTAATATTTTAGTTAATATTTTTTTCTGAGAGCACGCCATTGATAATAAACATCGTTTAATATTTAAATAGTCTGTATTCTGGTTAATTACAAAAGTTAAACTCCTAAGTGTACTAACTGAATCTTCACTTGTAACTCACGGACTTGCAGAGTGTAACACGTAGATAAGCCGCGTAATGAAACAATGCCTTTTGCATATTTTTTAGCAAATGAAAGCATATATTTCAAACCCTTTGTAAACTAAGTAAACAGTTCGTGAGTTAGCATATGTCACTAAACCAAGCCATTCGCTCTAGATCATTTTTTCGACCTTTACACAGTTTATTAAAATTTCATTGAAAAAAATATAGAAAGACACCAAAAACTGTGTCAACCGTTGGAATACCCGTGATTCGGACCCGATTTCAATGTGTGTTAGTGGGGTATATGATTATTACGTAAGAAAATGGAAAACGGTATAAAACATTAGAAATTTCTAATAAAGGATTTTTTCTGCATTTAAAAAAAATGTGTCCATGTTGTATGCACTGATTTTCAAAATAACTAAGCCCTCTGGCTTGATAGGACGCATGGTAAGTTATGCATTATAGCATGTAAGTAATGACCCAACAGAACTGTTTCAGCGATTAGCTTGTAGGTTAAACACATCCGGTTTGTTTTTCTACAACACTCTACAAATTAACTTATTTCGTTTTAGAACGACTTGTACGTTTTGCACAACCCAGTCCGAGTGACGGGACCTCCCTTTTTTATAAATCATACTTTCACTTCAATATAAAAGATTTCACAGAGAAACTTGCTTTTGACACATGCCAACAGCAATTTCGCAGATAAACCTTCACATCTGCACAATTCTCGCTGGGTTCGATTCTCGCTAACGTCACTAGCACAAATAACATTAATGAAACAATTATCAAGATAGTCACTTAGTCTCTGCAGTGGTACATGTATGTATCAATGATTCCCAGAACTGCACTGGCTTTCCGTCGCTTTTTAAAAGCACACAAGCTATAATCTGACGTCTATCTCCTGTAAGTCACAATGTCTTCATCGCCTTGTTTGTCAATGTTTTGAGAGTATGATCACTAAAAGAGAAAAGACCCACAAAGACGCAGATTCGCCTGCACGTCCAAGCTGGGGCGAAATATTTGTACCAGTAAAATAATTAAAGCCACAGAGTGGCTTATGCTGCTGTCCGTTCTATTGTTGATTTGTTGTTTATTGTTGCTCCAACTGTGTTTCCCCCCTATTTTTTTTCTCGGTGATACCATACTATACCTAGCTAATTCTGAACTTTTGCTGATGCAGTAACATGAAGTACAAAACATTCATTCTTTGCAAGGTGTGGGTCACTAATTTACATTTGTTGTATGTAATTGGGTGTGCATGCGTGTGTGAGACTGGTCGGTTGAGCAAAGATACATTACAAAATAAGATAACAATAGCAGGCCAAGGACAAATATAAAACATACAACAAGGATAACATATCTGCTCTAGGTTTTGTAACTTTAGTCGGTACGCGAGATAATAAGCTTTCAACAAGGCTCAACTAGGACTTTCTTCAGCTCTGACTCTCTGTATGTTAAACACAAGTTGGCCAATCACGTGGTCTGCCTGATTAGTCCACGGACTTAACGAACCAGTAATCGGGCATATCAGGTAAGGAAAATCTTTCATAACTTGCGTTATACTTAGTCGAATTTCATGCAGTAAAGTGCAAAAAACCTCGTATTTATCTACACAAAACTGTGTAAAAGTTTTACCTGGGTTCGCTGCAGTTTTCTAGAGAACATCGACCCAACTGAAGTGAGTACCCAAAAGTGCGGAGAATTTTCCGTTGTTTCTTCAGTTTGTCAAGGTAATCTGGGAAACTACTGCAAACCGAGGAAAAACTTAGACACAGTCTGCTGCAGAAAAAATATGAGTTTTTTTTGCACTTTACCGCATGAAATTTGACTTAGTATTACGAAAGTAAATAATGATTTGATTGGTTCAGAAACTCCGTGAACCGAATCATGCTGACCACGTAATTGTTCACCTTGAAACATATTTATTTTTCATCACATAAAGCCAAGTTATTTTAGTGTTTCTATGATACATTGAAATAGGTTAGGAAGCCTCCATGCGAGATAAACAATATTCCAGTTTTATATCTTGATTTATATGTTCTAGGAGATGATGCAATGATATGCTAGGGGTCTTTCATGAAAACCAAACATCTGTATGTCTTGATCCTCATCTGAACTAAGGGTGAGGTTGTTGCCGTGAAACCTCTTTAAGCCCTCCAGTAATATATTTTTACTGACCGCTCCAAGGCGGTACTTCTTTTGTGGATCATTTGTTTCATTAATGTCAAATGTTTCTCATGCTTTCGCGTCTGTTCATTGCTGCATTGTGATCACCTGCTGGGAGAGGGCTGACCTCTTCGCTCTTGTGTGTAATGTTTAATTGTGTTGTTGTCACTTTCCCATTTGGTATCCAGGGTCAGTTGTGGTACTTGATTGTATCGATTCCTGGTCTTTGCCGCCTTTCTTACTTTGAAAACAACATATTGTAAAGCACAGATCGGATTGGTACACATGATAGATTTAAGTTCCCTTGTGGCCTCATCTGTTGTACGTTCTGAGGCGGTGCTACTTTTGTTTCTGATTCGTTGTTTGTTATTGTTTTCGTTGTGTGTTGGTGGTTTGTGTTTGTTCCTTGATGAGGGGTGTGATTCTCAGTATCCTTTCTAGTTCTGTTTTGGATGATGGGGGGAGGAAGGATCGAAATATCACAATAAACGGGCCATCATCGGATGTTCGCCAGGGAAACGCCATTTGGCGTTTCGCTGTCGTGCCGTTTATGGCCACACATTGAATGCTGGCTTGGTAGCTTTTTGAGTTTTCAGGGGATCCAGAGCAGTATTGCTAAAAAAACTATATTTTTGTGCGCTTTAAAGAGGGGGGGGGTTTGGACCCCCGCCCCCGCCCCCCCCCCCCCTCTGGATCCGCGCATGCCGTGAGTTGATCTATGGTTTATGATTGTGGCAATCGCCTACCATGCTAACTTGTTTTTTTTTCTTTTCGACTAGGCCCATGTAAAGTAAGGTACATTTGTTTGTAGTGTCTTTTATCTGTCACTTGAAATGAAAGATTATATATATAAAAAGGTGGAGGAGCAAGACTTAACAGGCGTGAAGACAACAATTTTACAGGTTATCTACATGTGACAAGATTTGAAAATGTCTGCTGACGAGTATGATCAAGCGGAACAACTATTCTGTGGTAAATGGCAAAATGTAGGGAATGAAAACCTAGATGAGTTTATGGTTGCTGCAGGTAAGACATTGTCATATATTCTCTGTAACGAAACAAACTTGGGCAGCATCGGCCAACTGGTTAAACGCATTTTAAATGGTCGATTGTGGCCTACTTTCTTTTGCTTTTATTTCTAGATACGGCTAAGCATACATGTTCACGTTGCTCAAGATAGTTCCGTTTAACAAATGTTAACATGGAGTAAATGTTCCATCCACCTAATTCAAAATTTTCTTAAGTCTTATATATTGCAACTTTGAGTCTTTATCTACTCTACCGAATGAGATTATTCATTCTACAGTAGTACCAAGAAATTTAAGTAATGACCCTCGATTCACTCAATGCATTTACCGTTACAGTCGCGCTTCAAAGCGTTTTGTCGAAGTATACACGAATACTCAAATGGAATTTATCATGATCGTTTTTTAGAAGAGACAATATCCATTAGCGACAAAAATAAAATAAAATAATATGATTGGGTTACATGTATTATATTTGCCATCTTATTCCACTAGCACAAGTTACAGCCAAAATCACCAACATCACATATAGTAGCTAATTCACTTTGGCCGTGGATTTTTGACACCATTAGAGTGTCCTAAAAACAAAGTAAAAAAGAAGGCAAAGATCAGGAAACGATACAATCTGGGTCACTGATAAAACTTTACTAGCCGAACCTGCTAGCTTGGTCCGGAAAACTTGTACACCCTACACTTTCTGTTATTAGGTGCACGAACATACAGTAAACCCTGTCTTAAACGGCCACTCAAATAAGACCAAAAATGGTTTCAAGACAGATTATCGTTTAACGCAGGTCACGAGAATCACAGAATGCTCAAAGAGAGTATTCTGACAAATTTCTTTAAGCCCTTTGTTTGTCTATTTTGAGACACTGTGGCGGCTTCAGAAAGGCTTTGTGGTTACCTGCTGAGACAGGGCTGACCTCTTGGCTCTCGTTTGTGGTGTCTAACTGTGAGCTTGTTGCTTTCCCATTGGTATCCTGGGTCAGGTGTGGTATTTGATTGTATCGATTCCTGATCTTTGCACCCTTACATACTTTACTGTATTCCGTTTTATCATGAACAACACCACAGCAAACATAATGGCTAAACGGAATCAGTATCACGTGTTGATTCCAAATGGAACTAGAGTGTTTGATGAAACCCAGTAGCTCTCACAAGCCTTTATGGTAGAATCAGGGCCCGTGGTTATAAAACTGTGTTCGTGTTCAACTCAACTGCGCACGAAATTTCACCGTTTATAAAACTAAAATACAAGAGGTGTTTCTTGTTTACTTGAACGAAATTGAAATTGCCATTACTCATTTATTTTTCATTATATTTTATAAGAATTGATTTACAAATGTTAGTCTGATTTTTAGCTATACGCAGTCACCAAGAAAATAGCTCTTTACTTTATAAGCTGGTTTAAAACAGTCTCTGAAGATGCGTTGTCATCATTTAAGCGTTTAAAAATGCTGCTTGTAACGAAATGTTCTGAATCGTTCTTGAACAATATCTCTTAAAGAGGTGAAGCTTTTCTCTTGGAACCTATTATAGATTGTACATAAATACTGAAAGTGTGTTCTGTTAGAAAATAAAGCCTTTAATTTTGGAAGCAACTTGAATATCAAATTTTAGGGTTTACAGTTTCCATGGCAACACTTATTTGTATGCAACATGCACAAATGCGATATTTGGTAATCAGTTTTATCGGCGATATATGCTTCAAATAGCTAAACACTTGAGTCATCTGTGAATTTTGAGAATTTTGTTTCACAAATCATTTTATACATGGAATACCCATATGGACACTTGTAATGTAGAACTTATAAAGTCCAGTTATCGAGCATTAACAGGCACATAGAAGTTGTTTTTCATGAATGTTCCTCTAAACTTAAAAGAAAACTGCACACTGAAATAAGCATTTAATAAAAAATACACCCCTTTTAGCTCTTAAATCATTGAAAGGGGGTCGGCGTGTATTTCGGGCCAACATGTTATAGTAATGCATTAAATTGTCATAATGTCCATTTGGCCATTCCAGAAAAACGTCATTTATTGATAAGAAAGCAAAATTCGATTGATTTATTAATATGCAATCACAAAAAATGAATTTAAATCTGTTCAAATAAACATGAAACAAGTCTCGTACTAACAAATAAAGAAGTTTGTTGTATTTCGTTTGCACCGGTATACAGTTTTATTACTGTTGAGTCCTTATCTTTACTCTATCTCCTTTTCTACGGCGTTACTTATTAATGCATTAGTAACTAATATTAATTCATTTATGAAATAGTGGTTACTTAGCCTATAATTGTAATTGGTTTTGAAATGGACTATTCTGAAGAGGGGTGTGATCAAAGTTATTGTTCAATGAATAATGTTTTGATTAAATTTTTCGTTTTTCCAAGGGTAAACTAAAAACAAATTTAGACTTCTCTTATTAGAAGAGTATTTAAAACGTCTAAAATTGGGTGTCTTTTCAGTGTAAATGTTGGACGTTCAACATCTGTTCTTCCCACGGGCTGTATCTATTTTTCACTCACGCCAGCTGGTCTAATGGTCTAACTTAGAATAACTAAGAATTGTAATTAATATTTCTACCAAGAAAATATTTCCAATTATGTGTTATCAGCGGTTTTCAGGGGCGAACTTATTGATAAATTAATGAATTCATAATTTCTTAAATAAGTATATAAAGGCCCTATTTATAAAACATTGTGACGTCATTCATTCTATATTTATCAGTGTGCGAAGTTAAATTGTTTCGTTTCACCATAAAACAGAAACGAACTTTTCATTTTATTAGAAAATAGGAGCAAGAAAATGTTAAACAAACAAACAGTACAGACAATAGGCATGCAAGCAGAAAATATGAATAAACAGAGAAAATTACCAAAGAAAGATGAATGGCAAAATGCAGAAAAAATAGGTCATTTGATTCGTTTGGCCGATGTCATCGAAACGTGGAAGCTAGTAGATTTTTCCTATCACCTGCAAATTCATGACTGGGGTTGGATTGCTTTCTATCTGAAGGAGGAAAATGTATGGAATAACATTTTGGAACTCACAAAAATTGACTTTTCTTAGACTTTTTCTTTTTTAAATACTGTAGATCTATATCAAGGGACGTAATGCAGTCTAACTTTTTCTTTCCCCACCGGACAAGTATTGGTTTTTATAAAAGACTGAAGATAACAAGTATTCACAAAAGCTTGCTTCCCCATCACCGTCTGATTGAATAGTTTATTAGCGAAACGTCAAGCATTTAATGACTCATTTCAAAGTCGCTTTAATGTATATCTCATTGCGAAAAAAACTTCATTATTAACCTTCATCTATTATTACTCATAAGAACCTTTCAACAACGCCGTTTATAACATGTAACACATGTTTTAGTTTTTCTTGTTATATCTTGATCTATATGTTCTGAGAGACGATGCTTTGATAAATTAGGGGTCTGTCATGCAAACCAAATATCTATGTGTCTTGATCCACATCTGAATTCAGGCGTGAAGCCGGTTTAAGCTCTCCAGTAAAATATTTTAGTGAACGTTCCAAGGCGGTACATGTACTTCTTTTGCGGATCTTTAATGTTTTGTTTCTGTCTTGTGTTTGTTAGGCCTTTGTGCGCGTCTGTTTTCCTGTGTCATGTTGCCACCTGCTGGGAAAGGGCTGACCTCTTGGCTCTCTTTTGTGGTGTATAACTGTGAGTTTGTCACTTTCCCATTGGTATCCTGGATCAGATACATGATTGTATTGATTCCTGATCTTTGCACCCTTACTAACTTTTCTTGCTTCAAGTCCTTCAGATTGTGCATTTATCATGCTTATAAATGTTAAAATACCAACAAAATAACCTCGGGGCCAGGCTAATATGCATTGTATTCAAGGCAATAAACAATGGTACTGGCTGGTAAAGTTCGACATGGGTATGGGTTGGTACTTGATTGTATCGATTCCTGGTTTTTGCCTTCTTCGCTACTTAGACGGATTAAAGATCAGGACCCGGTTGTACGAAGCTCAATTATCTTTTAATCATGGATTAAAACCTCGATTAATTAGCGCCTTATTAAATCGCGTTGTACGAAGCTCAATTATCTTTTAATCATGGATTAAACTCTTGATTTAACACCGATTCCTCAATTAAATTTAATCGACGTCTAGGAGGTGAATTAACCAATTTAATCAGTCATTAGCCCGAAACAAAATGGCCGCCGACATAGCATTTGTCCATTCAGGAAGGCAAAAAAATGAGAAAAAACGTGAGAGAAAGAGCAAACCATGGCATGTAGAGATGACCGACGTGGAATTTCGCCGGAGATACCGCTTCTCAAATGCCAACATCCTTTTCATCTTAAGATTGATCAAAGAAACTGCCTGCCAAAGTACAAAGAGATCAAATCCCATCAGTGCGGAACTCCGAGCGAATCCCCAAAACACTGTTTTTCATCAAACATTCATCGTAAAATGTCATCTTTCTTCTGTCAAAACGAAAGTCGTTCTACTTAGTGACCGCAGAGTGACGTCATGGAACTACCCAGCTAAGTTGCAAAGTGCGGGTGGCACACCAGTTTAGAGTAGAGCATTGTTTTATTGCTATGTTACTTTTTCTTGTTCTTCCTATACACATATCGTTTAAAGTTTTCATGAAAAATGTCATTTCCATTTGAACAAAATTTTGGAAGATGCCACATTTTACGCCGGCGGAAATATTCTGTCAAAAGTGACGGTGTAGAAGGGGGGGTGGGGGGGGGGGGAAGGGTGCTTCATAATGTCCTTGGTGTAAAAGCTTATACGAGTCATTTCCTGTTAAGCAGTCAGTACAGTGACCTATAATACATATACAGGTCACTGGTCAGTAGCAATAAATATGATATGTGAATCATAATCATAAATGCCCGTGTACATGTATGTCAGATTAAAACCCTTCCCATTGCCTTAATCCCTAACTAAAATACTTTTTTCGTCGGGTATGCGAACATATGCCTCATGGCAAGGGTTGTTTGTCCCCTACATAAAAAATCGTATCTAACTTATATGAAGGGATGGACATTTGCCCCTTTGAATGTGGGCAGCTGCCCCCTCTGTATAAAAGTGCAATCCGCATCTCCGTCCTGTTCTTGTATAGTACCTCCCCCCCCCCAAGTTCTGTGTGTAAAACTAAGGGAACTAAATACCCAATTAATAGTCTTTTTTCTCTTATTTTGAGACTTTTTGGAGTGAGGAGGAGTACTTGTGATTATTTCTATTGGGAGGAAACTCACTTGCAATTTAGTTATAATTTTAACTCCAGACCAACCATTCGATGACCTATAGTCAGTGGGAATATGGGCTCACTCTTACAGGGGATGGGCGCCGCTCGAGTATGACATGGCTCAAAACAGACCTAAATTGCAATACTGTGAATGTGCGGATCCAGAGGGGGGATTTGGGGTCCGGACCCCCTAGAAAATCACAAGTTATATGAGTTTCTTTAAATATTAAGATTAGGACCCCCCCCCCCCCCCTGGAAAAAGTTGGACCCCCCTGGGAAATGTTAGACCCCCTCTGGATCCTTGGTAAAGTATAGTTTTCTCTGTAATCAAACCATTGGACCCCCTCTATAAACTGTAAAATAAGTTGAGGACAACTTGAGTCCGTCGGGCATGGACCCCCCCCCCCCCCCTGAATAAATTCCTTGACCCGCGCATGACTTTGTAACCAACAAGTTTGGGGTCGATTAAGTTACATGTGTTAGTAACACGTGGGAGGGTTTGCAGGTATGCGAGAAGCGCAGGAAGTATAATTAACGCCTGATTTCTGCGAAGCCTGAGTGTTCCCTGGGGGTGGGGGGGTGTCTCTATTTTTCTGCATGCGTAGGCTCGCGCCATGCATCTAACTTTCATCCCCAAAAATATCAGGAATTTCAAGCACCCAAAAATATTTTACCCGAGCTTACGTATATATGAAAATATCAGATACCCCTCCCCCCGGGGAGTGTTCTTGCATAGTTATACCAGGTGCCCCAGTGAGTCAGATAAAACTGGCGTGATGAAAATAGCAACTAAAGAGCGCGACATAGACAATGACGTCATTGTTTACATTGCCACTGGCGACGCTTACCAGATATTTCAACAGACTCTGTCAATAAAACAATCACAGAGTAGACAACCTTAAAATTTTTGTGATATCTGGATACTTGGTATATCTTTACACTCTCACTGTGTTTCATAGAAAATTTACCTTTTATTGCGAAAAGAACGTTACAGGAGTAACGATCCCCGGGTAACAATCCGATCAATCGACCATCCCGATCAGCTCGATTCCTCCTCTTTCTATACGTCCTACACTTGATTTGTAAGTTTTGACTCGAGAATTTCTCTTTTCTAATATGGCGGCGTTTTGTGTACGTGGCTGAATTATGGGGGACTGGTTTTATGATTTCTATTGAAATTAATTACGAACCCTCGATTAACAGGTAGGGATCACACGGAATTCCGCGGCTAGCCTTTGTCGCGGATTTCCGTGACATTGATTTTTTTGGAAGGAAGCGGTTTTCCGTGACTTTAAAAAACGCTAAATATATCTCATTGGGGAGCAGTTATTGTTTGTACTTTATAAGGGTCACGGAATTTCATGACATCCTTTGTAAATATCTACCATTTTAAGTTTGTGCACGCATGATATCTGTTGTATCGTCGTCAACCTTAGCTCACCTTGAGGTTTGCTTTAGCTCTTACATCTGTGAGAAATGAGCCCTTTTCTTTGTTTCATTTTAATGTAATTATTATGCCCCCCTGGATGGGTCTGGTGATATATTGTTTTTCCCTTTGCGTCTGTCTGTCTGTCTGTCTGTCCGTGTCAAAACCCAGTCCGCTCTATAACTTGATTACCGTTAAAGATATTTCAACGACATTTCATACATTTGTAAAGCACATTCAGACGACGTGTCATGCACAAGAATCATAACTCTTGCACGTTTATTTATCAAATTTTTCCCCTTGTAACATAAATAAGGGCATTTTGTCCACTCTGTAAGTTGAACACTGTTAAAACTATTTGGTTGAAACTTCATACACTTCTAGAGCACAATGAGACAATGCGTCATGTACACCAACGATAACTCTGCTTTGGGTGTTTTGGAGTTATTTCCCTTTGATCATTTGCAATGCTATTTCGTGTCCCCTCTATAACTTGGTAACCGTTGGTTGGAGATATTTCAATGAAACGTCATATATTTGTAAAGGACATTCAGACAACGTGTCATGCACAAAACCATAACTCTTGCATGTTTATTCTTCAAATTATTCCCCTTGTAACATAACTAATTGCAATTTTTGTCCGCTCTGTAAGTTGAACACTGTTAAAGCTATTTGATTGAAACTTCATACATTTCTAGAGTACAATAAGACAATGTGTCATGCACAAGAACCGTAACTCTGTTTTAGATATTTTTGGAGTTATTTTCCTTTGATCTTTTGTAATGCTGTTTCGTGTCCGCTCTATTACTTGATAACCGTTAGAGGTGTTTCAAGGAAACTTCATACATTTGCAATGTGCATTCAGGTAATGTGTAATTCACAAGAACCATAACTCTTACATGTAAATTCTCAAATTATTCCTCTTGTAACACATTTTTGTGATTTTTTGAGTCCTAAAAGGGGGACATTTTTTTCGTAGAAAAACAATCTTAGTTTCTCTGTGGTGATATATTGCATTAGTTGGGAAGCCTAAATGCGAGCTAAACAGTTTTGCGTTTTAACAACAAAAAAATCTAGGGTGAAGAATTGGCTTCTATTTAGTGCAATTAAGTCCCCCATAGCTTAGGCTAAAATCCGTTCTAAAACAAAAACAGTAAGTGAGTATCATTAGGAAATACAACAATCACAAACTGCAGTTAAACTCGTGGCATCATGAGAAAGAGCCACACAACAAACACGAGACACCAGGAAGACGAACAAAGCAAAGCAACCAGCTTTCTCTTCCCGAACGAGATGATTGCAAAACTAGAATGTACACAAAGTAATGCACAACAAAACATAGAACAATTACAGAATCTCACAATGGCAGTAACAATCAACAATGGATCAACTACAACAGAACCACCGCCTTAGAACGGACATCAGCCAAAGCCACTGGGGGAGGGGTGGGGGTGGGGGCTTAAATGCATTTTACTGGCACAAAATGTCGCCCGAGATTCTGCTGTTGTTGAAGCACAAAAATGTTAAACTCGCATGGAGGATACTTAACTAATACAGTGCATCATCGAAGAGACAAGCACTCAAATTAACGCACTATGACGAAAAAGAGAAAAGGGCTCACGACTCTCAGATAGTCAGAGCTAAAGAAAACCTCAAGTTGAGCCACGGTGGGCCCAGCTACAGCCAAGCATCAGGCACCAACCCACTGATTAAAGCTTTACGTCAGAGACGTCATTGCGTCTGAGGCCTGACCCACCGTCGTGCAATTGAAGAGGAAGCCACGGCTAAAACCCGTGATTGGGTTTGCAACCAGGCATGCAGACTGTCGCATGATATCCAAGTTATATCCATCTTTTTTCTATAACGTTTGATAATCTTTTTGAATTGATCACGAAAATTAGGGTTTCTAACAATAATTTTGAATTTATAAACTAAATCCCCATAAAATATAGGTACTGATATGCCCTGTTGCAGAAGAGCTTTTAACCCAATGTTGTATTTAACCATTAACTCTGAGTGTCTGTGGTAGAGTTTAGAAAATGCTTTTCGAATTTTATGATATCTTGTTTTAATAACTTAGTAGTCATAAATAGGGTTCTGTTGTTGAAATCATCAATATTAGAACACACTCTCGCAAAACGAATAAGTTGCGAAATATATACACCATAGGAAGGTGAGCGAGGAACATCTCCATCAAGAAATGGGAAATTTACTTTTTCAAAATCAGAATCATTAGACTTCAAGCTAAATCCTATCTTGAAGAAAATATCAATCTGCATCTTTTACGAGATGTTTGCACTCTGTGCCCCAGGGCGTTAGTCTCTGACAGCCTGTTACATATGTTACTGTAACAAACTAAGGAAATAAGCAAAATGAAAGTTTGAGCTACAGAAAGAATGCATTAAGCTATCTATTTATTCTAATTTCTTATGTAGTTTGCAAGCTGGATGCCTAAGCTACATAAAAGCAGCATTTTAAACAAAATAACAGCTTCAAATGGTGCTATATGCGTTACATAGATTAAATTTTCCTTTGAAAATTGAAATCGTGACTAACATCATTTAATTTTATAATCGATTTGTGCATTTCTTCAAGTGTTTTAATCTTAGTTAGCTAAAAAACTCACTCGACTAATAGAAAGAAACAAATTTTTGCTTTTCTATCTCAAATAAATTGTTTTATATGAGCTATCAAACAACTCTACCCCAAACTTTAAGTATCCGATTTTGATATCTATTATTGAAGAAAATTATATGAAAATATTTGACACTGGTGGATATCTTACATTTTTGGGACTGTCATGCTTATGCAATAAAGAATCTTAGATTTGCAAGTTTGACAATAGGATCAGAGTACTTATCAAAGCATGTAACGTATGTAACATGGCATAATGAATGAGCAATGAAATTGTCTTGGAAGTAAGAGATGATATTTCAGAAAAAATACTATTTTTCACGTGTTTTCCTATTAATATATAGCCTCTGGTGCCTTAGTCTTAGTAATTATTGTCATTGCTGATTACAAGCCCATGGACTTGTGTTACAGATGTTACATGTATTTATAATCTTTTTATCACAAATTTCCTTATGTCTATAATACTAAAATATATAGACATAAAAATAGAAAATAATAGTTAACATTTAAATGACACTATTTAACAAATATTCCTATTAAATATAAATATTCAAAAACAATCTTTATTCAAGTCAACCTCACAATGTCTATCATTGTGTCTGCTTCTATGGCAAAATAATCACCCATTTCGTCACAACCAGTAGAATCATGACATTGTATTAGGACTGCAAACTGAGTACAATCCTTATCCACTTTACCCCTTTGGGAATTGTGCAGATATACTTACCTTAAAGAACAATTCAAGCTAAATCAAATAAGAGATGTTTGCACTCTATTAACCAGGGGGTTAACCTGGAACAGTATGTTAGGTATGTTACCATATCAATTTTAGAATAAATGAATTGAAAGTCTGAGAAACAGAAAGAAGACATAAAACTATCTATTTGTTTGAATTATTCGTGTAGTTTGCATGCTGAATACCTTTGATACACATGAAGGTTTTTTTAACAAATATACCGCTTCCTATGGTGTTATATGTGTTACATTAATTAAGATTATCGTTTAGAATTGGTAATTGTGACAAACATCACTTATAAGCATTTCGTGTAATACTCATCTTTTGCCATCAAAGGAATTAATTTTCTTTGTATGTGTGGCCTGTCAAATAAATTGACTCAGCTATAACTTGAATCCTTGGCATTCTTCAAAAGCAGAAACAGCATGTCAGTGTCATGGGATCAAACACCTGATTAAATATGGGTTTAATGCCATTTCACATATATGCATACAATGGAGTAAGACTCTGGTATATGTCTCTTCCTGTGAAGTGGCAATAGCAATCTTACTGCAACTGCCTCTGCATCCGTGCTAGTCAAATGATAACCTTGCTCTTATTTTGCAAAAGCTATGTCTCTACCGTGTACCCTCTAAGAATACTTTAAGATTTCTGACATTGGTCAAACAGAAATTTGATTGGCTGCTTTTTCTTTGCATCATTTGCCATGGAACCTTTCCAGTCCTTTGGTGCTTAAGTCATCAGGTCTTAGATCAAAAGTATTTTGCTGCGCCTAAAGAACTTAATACGTTTTCTTTAGTTACAATGTTGACTCTTGATGGTTTTGGCAGACAGTCAGAAACAATTTCTGTTACACCTTAAAAAACATCTGGTATATTAGAAAGAACATGAAGTTGGACTTTGCTATCAATTATGCTTGCTACTGGTTGTTGTTTGTTGTCAATACATTGAAGCAAGCCTTAAAAGAATGTAAAGCCTTTGATTTCTCAGTTTTTGCAGCCATATCATCAGCTGTTGCATTCAAAGAAGGAAAGTGGACTATGTGTAGAATGAAAAATCAGTAGTTCAATATTTTGCCTTATGGAAGATTTATACAGAGTAAACAAGTTGATAAGGTTACCCCATGGCATGATCCATTGAAAACGCTGAAATTGAAAACACTTGCCTCTGACTGTATAATCAAAAAGGATGTCACGACAATGCCCTTGCTCATTTATTACGACGAGTTATATATGGTACATCCTTTAATAAGCGCTCTAATCTTAGAAACTTAGTGAATCCTTGAGGTGAAAGGGTCTAATTTACGCCCTGTTCATCCTGCATTTCATTGCTTTACCTGCTGTTATACATCTAGCTCGTTTATCTGAAGGGAAAGAGTTACCTCCTTTTCAGCACCTTAAAAGTACTAAGGCTTTAAATAAGTTTTTGAATGCTTGGGGAAAGATAATAAGTGCAGAGACATTATTAGATGAAAATATGTTTGTTGCATGTATGGAAAGGTTACATTTATAAGAGTTAACCAGTTTAGATATGATTCTTTTTTCTCAGAAATATCAAGGTACATTATTCCAGGTACTCATTGCTTTTAATGGCATAGTTTTCCTCCTTGTAAAGCTTTAGTCTTTCTCCTACTTGCAGAGTGTCACTTGAAACACATATTCAAAAAGAGCCAACTATTAGGAATTCATATCAGTTTCCAAATGTTCCAAGCCATGAATGGCAACATTGGAAAGTTGATAATGAATCATCAATTTTGAGTGGACTGGTGGTAAAATTGCAATACAGTAAATGATTGAATTATTGTGTGATGATTCTACTAGTTGCAAGGAGGCGGGTGATAATAATTATTACCACAGACCCGGACAACGACAAACATTAAACATGAGTGTTAAATCAATGAGAATTAATTTGGACCATTTCATTTATTGTATTTGCTTGTATAAGTGTAAAACTATCTTGTATATTTGTGGCTCTATATTTAGCATTATATACACAGTATTAAGAAATGTGTCCAAAACGTCATTGATAGCATCTGTAACAACAGTCCATGGGCTTGATAATCTGAAAGGATTATAATTTCTAGTGTTTTGGCACCAAAGACTTATAAGTACACATTA
This sequence comes from Loripinus fragilis, assembly GCA_964019695.1. Classification (NCBI taxonomy): domain Eukaryota; kingdom Metazoa; phylum Mollusca; class Bivalvia; order Lucinida; family Lucinidae; genus Loripinus; species Loripinus fragilis. The sequence continues at coordinate 97,448,122 of OZ026522.1, forward strand.
AATGTCCTGATCTTAGAAACTTGATGACAGCTTGCAGATATATGAGCAAGACAGACTAAGAAAATGTAAAATATCCACACGCTGGTTTAAGCCCTCGAGTAAAATATTTTTACTGACCGTTCCAAGGTGGTACTTCTTTTGTGGATCATTCATGTTATTTCTGTCATGTGTTTGTTATGCTTTCGTGCGCGTCTGTTTATTGATGCCTTGTGGTTACCTACAAGGAAAGGGCTGACCTCTTGGCTCTCGTTTGTGATGTCTTATTGTGAGATTGTTACTTTCTTATTGGTATGCTGGGCCAGGTGTGGTACTTGATTGTATCGATTCCAGATCTTTGCCTTCTTTCCTGTGTTTTACTTAAACGGTAATAACACAATTTGCTTCTCGGTAAAACCGGGAGTAGGGCTGTATATAAGACAATATATTTAAAATCGAAAAGCAAACTTGGTTTTTCCTATTCATCAATTGAGTATATGTTTGTAAAATCTAATAAAACAGTTTTAAACCAAGATATAGTAGTTGTTTAACAAAATGACGATAGCCACAATTATGTCTTTTACATTATAATTAGGTTCATGTAACGCACATAACACCACAGTTAGTCGTATTAATGATAAGCAGCTTCCATATGTAGTAAAGACATCCAGTATGCAGACTATAAAAATGTCAATTTATAAGATAATTTGAATGTCTTCTTTCTGTAGCTCAAACATTCAAATGGATACGTCCATTAAGAGGCTATTTTGCCCCCCCCCCCTATGAAGTCAACAAATAGAAGTTGCTTTTCACAAGTTTCTTCTAATTAGTTTATTAGAACAATAGCCAAAGTGTAAAAGTCTGGTATTGATTCGACAAGTACGGTTGCTATGGTAACAAGAATGGTCCGCAAAAATAGGCTGAAAATAGGAAAATGGCCATTTTGGAGCAAATATAAGACATGTAACAGAGGAATAAATATAGAGCAAAGCAAATACCAAATAGATATTTTATCAGATGGTGAGGATTATTACAGCACACAATGTATTAAAAGGTTTGTTTGGTATTCGCTTGTGCTGATACCTAATTCTTAAAAAATCGGTCTCCAAAAGCCTTAAATTTGGCACAAAATGGCAATTTCTCTATTTTTAGCCTAATTCGTCCGCCTTTTTTTGTTACCATAGCAACGGTAAAAGTAAAATAAAAACCTGGATATTACACTTTGGTTATTCTTCTAGCAAACCAATATCATGAAATTAATGAAACACAACTTTCAGTCTTTGGGTCCAGAGGAGGCCAAATTTGCCCTTTAACGCACCTAGCTCTTTCTTTTTCTCAAATTGATATGTGACCCGTCACGCAAAAAGGTACGAGTTGGGTGGACGACGTCATTTCGAGAAAATACGTCTTAAAGTTAACGTCGCGTCGCGCAAAAATTGCACATCTACGCGTGTTGTGAACAGAAGATTAACTTATTATAAAACCGGATCAAAAGCGTTTTTCATGTCGATGTTTTCTGCCGCCAGACTGTCAAACATTTTATACGATATTAAATGTATTTTTTGAATGTTCGTAAGTGAAAGTTGGGTCGAGAATCGTCCACGCAGTTCAGTAGATGATTAGATCTATTTCTCATCTGGTTTGTAAGCATGATTTATGCCTACTTATTTAAGGATAGTTGTGGGTAATACTTCCTACATTAAAATCTTTTTAATTCTTTGCATACACTTTGTTTTATGTATGTAATGTCAATTTATGAAATAAAAAGGATATGTCACCACTCTCGATTTTTCATAATCTCACATGGAAGTTTTCGGCATTTTACAAATTTTCTGAAAAAAAAACTGATGTGGATGTCCTTAATATTAATTTAAAATAGTTGTAATCGCCATCCAGCTTCTTTATTTTTGTTTCAATTAGATCTATTATTACTCATGACATCAAGCTTTTTAGGAAAATTGAAAATTTATTTGTTTTCCCTGGCCGTGACAAGATTTAAGTTTATTTGATGACGTAGTGATGATGTCATCGGGCAAGAGAGAATTTTTGCTACATTTTTCTTTAACGAATAGTCAAGTGTATTATGAGTACAGCGGAAGCATGGGAAAGTGTTTTGTGAGAAATTCAAAAATTGCTTTTGGGAACTTAAAAAAAAAAAAAAAAAACATCTGAAAATTTTTTCATGATTATGCCATGTGATTTGGCTGATACTTAAATATTGCTGCAATGGTGTAGGGGCTACGATACCTAACTCTCACGCGAACGGCCCAAGTTCGATTCCGAGCGTCTGTCATCCAATTTATTTTTTTGCTTCTTTTTAGGCTTTTTTATATACTTTCTTTTGCTGTAGACAAAATAATATTGACAGACCAATAATATCTGCACCTTTCAAACAAAATATTTAATTCCTAAGAAAAAATACCGTTATGCATCCTTCATTAGGTGTGACTAAGGGTAGCGGGGCTATAATTTTACAGCATCATCTTCACAGCATTGCACTGTAAAATACGCTTACCTGCCGGAAATTGATTTACGCTTTTAGTATTGATATGAACGCGAAACAGTCCCGAAGAGCTTCGCATATGTATATTCATGTACCAGCGACGATCTGACCCGCAATACTTTGCCTGGACAGACACTGTTAACCGGTCGGTTTTGCAGCTCTGTGCGGAGGCTCCATTCAACCCACCGTATGTAACCATGCCCATCATGTATCCATGCCCCAATCGGCGGGAACACGATTCTAGTCAAGCGTGTTTGCTGCCTTTGTCCATTCTTGTTAGTTTAGTGTACAACGGAACACCGATGGGGATACACCATATCTACAAGTCCTATTTCCCGACTGTTTAGTTTTGAATGACAGTGCACTTATTAGGTATATATTTTTAAGCATCATAAAGAACATCTATAACATATTGCCAAGCTACATCAATCCTTCAAATAAATAAAATGCAGGAAGAGGCTGACATGATACGTATGGTTGTAAGTTTCTGCACACCAAACAGCTGAACGGAACATAATTATTTGCCATTTTGTGACGTCGCCGTTTAAAACAGTGCACTTCCAGATTTTTTGCAAAAATTATTTTGACGATGTTTATGGATGCATTTTTACAAAACTTACATGGATGAGAAGCAAATAGAAAATAGCAATAAACGTTTAAATATTAAAATAATTACGCTTTTGGTTCTCAAGGAGAACGCGTTTTAAGTGGACGTAAATTTTCAAATATCACGATTCCCATTGACGCTGACGTTAACGTCACCGAAAATATGAAATTTTAATTTGTCTTTGTGTTTTAATGACTACCATGCAAAAACAATCGACACCAGGAAGCTACTGACAATAAATACGTTTATTGCGTAAATCAATTTGCTTTCATTTAGTACTTTTTTCATGATTGAAGCTTCTATAGTTTTGCGACAATAATTTTTGCAAAAAATCTGGAATTACACTAATTTAAACGGCGACGTCAAAAGTAGGCGAATACTTATGTCCCGTGACTGTACATGCAAAGTTTCAAACCATCAGTATAAACTGTTTAGGTAAAGTTTTTTTTTATAAACACTTATCACATGCTAAAAGTATGCAAGTTCAAACTTGTGTTTAAGTGCAAAACATAAAATAGTGACAAAATAAATTTAAGAATCATATTAAAATCCCATGCAAATACCAACAATCAATATCATGAAACGTTGGTAGCAGTTGATGGTCACGACTAAAAAAAAATGACTGAAATCAATGTGACTGAATATCGCATATAAACCACTTGCGCACCTGTATGGTCTGTAAGCAATGGCAAGTTTCAAACCTATCTATACACTTAAAATGAAGGAGGAGCTGCACACACATAGCATCCGAGCAGAACCACGCACCAGAAACAACACACCACTAATCTATGCTCATCACTTGCTCTAAAAGGCGGGCGACAATAAACAATATACTAAATTAGCAAGAAGCTGGTGGCATAACAATGTATACATATTCTAATTTTTGCTAAATTCAACTGATCATGTAGTAAATGTACACATGTTTGAGAAAGCAAAATTTTCTTTTACGTCATGGCTATGCGACGTTCCCGTTGACGTCAACGAAAAATCAGTTTTTCAGTATTTTGCAGTCTTACTATAATTATAATTTTTCAGGAAGTAAGAGACCTTGGCTAATGAATAAATTTTGTTTATTGCGTTTTTCAATTTCCTATCCAATGGTATCCTTTTTATCAAGTTTGATGCATTAACAGCGAGGAAAATAATTTTTAAACAACACATGAAATAATGTATGTCAGTGTGATTTTTTAAGTGACTAAGCTTTGACACTATAGTGTAATTGAAGGCTAGAAAAAATATCTGGTGCGAAATTTGAAGAAAAAATAGAGGAGGAAGAATGAGAGGAATAATAAATAGAAAAAGAGAAAACAAAATTGTTTATAAAAAAAAATACATTGTAACCACAGGAACTTGTCACAAACCCTTAGAATAGATAAAGTAGGCCTATATTTACTTTTAAAGAGAAGGACTGTAACGGTTGTTGTGGGGGTACCCTATATGACTAATCAAAACAGTCGGAAAACTCAACTTATATGAGCAAACTTATAGTGTCCTGGCTTCAAGAGAAACAAGTCTGTCTAACGATACCAACCTTTTGTTCTTTCGTTGAGTAAGTCCCATGAAATAATCAAGAACAGCACGGATATTAGCGTCTTCTTGAAACTCGTTCGTTTGCACTTTCCTCTTGAGATGGTAAAAACACAGTTCAATCGTTCTTTTCTGACTTTCATCAAAGAGATGCCGATTCAAAGTGATAAGTCCTGGTTTTCAAAAGTTTTTTTCTATGTGCAGTCACCAAGTTCTTGAGAATTTATTCCAAATGAAAGCCAAACGGCGACTTTTTACAGAAATTACGCCAACCTTTTTCTATCCGACCTCCATGTTTTTCGGGAATCCCATTTACTATAGTCCTGTGACGTCATCGACAAGGTATGATTTTGCGATTTATATCAAGGATAGTAATGCAATCTATTGAGTGTAATGATGTAAACTGAAGCACTCCGAAAATACACCACGTCAATATGGGGATTTTCCCAACGGATTTTGCCTTTTCCATGTGACGTATTTGTAATCTCGGCTTAGCATTAACCAATCAGTGATCGCGAAATTTTCAGAGCTGAACTTTTGCAAACATGGAGTGCAGGTAGAAAAGGTCGGCGTAATTTCTTTAAAAAAGTCGCCGATTGGCTTTCATTTGGAATAAATTCTCAAAATTTTGACGACTGCATGTAGAAAAAAGTTATTGAAAACCAGGACTTACCACATTTAGCGGCATCTCATCGTTAGAAATCAGGAAAAAGCGATTGAACTGTGTTTTTAACAGTCTCCAGAGGAAAGTGCAAACGAACGAGTTTCAAGCAGACGCTAAAATCACAGCTGTTTTTGATTATTTCATGGGACTTATTCAACGTAGGAACAAACGGTTGGTATCTTTAGACAGGCTAGTTTCTCTTGAACCCGGGGCACTATAGTTTTGCTTAAAAAGATGAGTTTTCGGGCTGTTTTGATGAGCCAAACAGGGTACCCTAACAACTTGCGTTACAGTCCTTGTCTATGTTTACAGATACACACGCCTACTTTTTCATGAAAAAAGTTTGTGACAAGTTCCTGTGATTGTAACGTCCTTGGCAATATTTTATAACGCGCGTGTTAATCTGCTGGATTTTATGATGTACATGTAACGTTACAATAACGTCAAAGGAAAGTTTGTGACGCTTCAGGGTGGTACCCATCTTCTTTGCAAATTTTGAGACCCAAAATGATCAAGAACCCATCAACATGTTAATATTTCTTGATTCGTCATAAAATTCTCTATTCAAAAAGCGGAAAAAGTGAATTTCACTATATGACACCCAACTCCTCCCTTTTCGCGTGACGGGTCACATATAGTAACAATTGTAACAAGCTGTTGGAGGTTAACGGCCCAACTTACAGAGTGAAAACAGTTTTTATTCAATGCACCTTGAATGGTTATATAAGATGTTATATGTCTGCACAACTCCAAAGAGGATTGGGATGGAGCAGGCCCTTACTTAGCTTTAAAGTCAAAATACTGTTTGATGATTTTACTTATTACGATGATAATGATGACACTGAAGCAGACACAATGATGGATGTTGTGTATGAAGTAGGCTCAGATGATGATTTATTTTGAATATTTATAAACTGCCCTGTTCAAATGTGAAACAGTTTTCTCTGTTTGTGTCCCTATATGTTTTAGCATTTTACATATTAAGAAATATATGAAAGTAAGTTTATTTATAACATGTGTAACAAATATCTATAGGTTTGATAACATGCACTGAATAAAATTTCTTAGGTTCAGGCACCAATGATAATAGATTTATAGGGAAACAGGTAAAATATATTCATTCTTTCAGAAATAGTATCTCTTAAGTAAAGACACTTGCTCACTCGTTATGCCATGTATCATATGTAAGACTCTCTGATCTTTAAAACTTGGTGACAGCTTGCAGATCTATAAGTCTTTATCATACGAGCCAGCCTAAAGTCCCTAAACATGCAAGTATTTTCACAATTTTAGCCCAAACTTTCAAATTACATTTTCTTTATTTGATATAGTAACGCATGTAACAGGCTATTTCAGACTAACGCCCAAACTAATAGAGAACAAACTCTCTTTATTCAATGCAGCTTGAGTTGTACTTCTAGCAGGAATGTGTCTGCAAAATTTCCTCAAGGAGATTAAAACATTTTAGGCATATCTTACGTAAAGACAATGAGCTTGCCCATTTATTACATCAGGTAACATATGTTACAGCCTCTGATATTAAACATTTTGCAACAAACCTGCAGATTTATGAGTCTTTTCAAAAAGCAAATATTTTTAACTATTTTTACTCTGGTTTTAATACCAAATTTTCACCTTAAAACTGGGAAGGGTTGTTTAATTGCTAATTCCAAAAAAAATATTTAAGATAGGGAAAAACACTTTAATTTTTCTGTTAGCTAATTGCATAAGCTAGCCTGACATTGTTAAAACATTTTGCAAAACACACAGAGAGATTGTGAATGTAAATGATGTTAGCCACACTTGCAAATTTTAATAGGTTATCTGATTTATGTAAGCAAATGACACCTTAGGAAGCCGCAATTTTGTTCAAATGCCTGTCATACGTAGTTAAGATATCCAGTATGCAGACTATATGAATGACTTTTAAAAATAAATATTAAATGTCTTTAATTTGTAGCCCAAACTTACAATTTACCTTTTCTTAATTTGATAAAGTAACGTATGTTACAGGCTCTTACAGACTAACGCCCCAATGCATAGAGTGCAAACATTTCTTAAAAGACTCGGCTTTTAATTCTCTACAAGACATGATATGTCTGTAAAACTCCCAAGAGGGGGAAGCAAACCCATTCTCAGCCATCCGTCTACTGTGCCATTCGTTATGGACAAGTCTAAGATGGTTATGTTGTTGTTGATCAATTGTTTATGTACTCCCCACTGTTTGTGTGTGTGTTTGGTCCTCTGTGTTTGTCTTTGTTTTGGTATGCATTACTGTGTGTCCTTTCCCGTGTTCCAATTATCTTGAAGAGAAAGATTTTGTTTTTATTGTCTCATCCATGTCTTGCCATTTTATATGTTCTGCGGCTCTTCCTCACGGTGCCATGAGTTGGTCTGCAGTGTGTGATAGTGGTATTTCCTGGTCATAATCGATTTCTTTTACACTTCACCAATAACAAACACATCAAGATAAATTTCATATAATGTATTAGGAAAGAAATTTGACATTATCACAAAGAAGGCCAAATTCAACCAAGCCTTTTGAACATTTTTTTGGACCCATATCCCAAATACAATATACAAAGTCCCATCCGGTTCTGAAGAATATCTTTATAGGGTTTTTACGCTATGTTAGCACGACGGCCAACTAGGTCATGTGATTTTAAGGTTCTGAATAAAATGTTGATCTCTTATATCATAGGCCTTCAACTTTTTATAGCCAAATTCCAGGGAACACAGCAGTTCAGTAATTTGGAAGTCGGTTGCGTTGAGGAATTAAAAATGGTCTAATTTGTCGAGTATATAAAAGGCAATCGATCATGCATGTCTGTTTAACAGACATCATACATTGAGCTTAAACTTATTCTGATATTCGCAGTAGCATAAGTTTTCATGCTTGACTATGCCCATTTTCCCTTAGACTGCTTAATAAACTGGGTTGTTTAACTTCAGCTATGCCATCTAATGTAATCAGTGTGGACAACGCAGTGGAAATTGTCTTCTTAGTGCAGACAATCATATAGAAAAATATACATGTGTACAGCTTTTAAACCCATACTTTTGTTTGTTTTTTGTTTGATTTGATTCTTTACATCCCATCAACAATATTTCAGTTATGAAGGGACGGGTCTTCCTGGGTTGAACCAGTACTAAGCTAGGATTAATGTTCTTGCTTAAGGACACAAGGCAGTGACGCTGGTGAGGCTCGAACCCTCGGTCTCGAGTCAAGCACTCTACTGACTGAGCCACTGCGCTCCCTTTAAACCGATACTGTAAAATACATTTCCAGTTCAAGATTCCATCAACCAAGGGTAGAAAATTTCAAAAACAGAGCCGTCCCCAGGGGGTTCTTTGATATTTTCATATACACGTAGGCTCGGGTCATTTTTTGCGTCCGAAGTTTTGAATTTCATTATTTTTGTGATTTTCAGAAAAATGATTTTTGGGTATGAAGATTTGTTGGATATTTTGAGGAGTCATCACAAAATTGGACTATATTTAGGGGTCATTTCTATGCATATCAGGGTCTTTACTTAAGATCAATGTACAGCATGGGGGATATTTATTTTATTTTTCAAATATTATTTTGGGTGCCTGAAATTCGTGATATTTTTGGGGTGAACGGTAGATGCTGGGGCCGGGCCTAAGTATGAAGAAAACATGAGAGTACCCCCCCCCCCCCCTCGGAAACCAAGCTTTAGGTTGTGTTTGTTCCGTGTCTGTGCCAGTACATTGCCGTTTTGTACAAGGCGAGCGACTTAATCACTACAACACGGAAGTTTTTCTTATGGCTGCTCCGTAGCTGTACCGGTATAGTACTTAGCTGAGAGTGTTTATTGTTGTGTGTAACTTTAGGATGACCAGAAGCGCAGGGCCACAGCTTAAAGTCTCATCCGATACTGTAACACTCACGTGGAGAAGAGGATCAAACTCGGGACCCCTTGGTATAAGTCGAATACACCACGCCGATTGTTTGTTGTTGTTGTTGTTGTTGTTGATTAATGGTTGTGGTCGTGTTCCTTGGCTATAACCAGTTCTGGCCGAGTGGGTTTATGTTTTGTGTGGTTTTATGTCCAGGAGCATCCGAAGGCTCACCGGCAGTTTATTGCGAAAGCCTATACTTGTAACACACATTCGCACTGTGTTTAGAACTTATTCGAGAAAAGTATTAATTGAGCCGTGACACGTGATTTCCAACAATGTGGCATTTTGTCAAGGGTAGACTCAGACAAGCCTGTGCAGCCTTTTTTTAAGCTTAGAAACTCCAAATGATGTTCAGTCAGCAGCTTAACACTCATAGAATATTCAAGCGACAAGCAAAGGCTCTGATCAGACTGTGCGTATGCGCAGGCTGATCTGAGGCTTTGCTGGTTGCACATACCACATTGTTGGAAATCTCATGCACTGGCTCAATTCTTATATCTACGGGTTCAGGGTGGGGAGAAAGACGCCTAGATATCGGTCTGAACCTTTATCATCAGGCTTTGCTCTTGCTGTGTGTATGTAAATGCGAGAAGCGAAGGCTCAGACGAAATACATGTATGCTCCTTCGCTGCTCGCATATGCAATTGGTACGATTGTTTAAGTATGGGTCTTATCACCATTGTAAGTTGATAAGAACTGCCACCGGAATTTTTTTGCCAAACCAGTTTTTGGCAAAATGACCTAGTACTTTTAGTTGACATAGAAAGCTAAAGTGACTTATTTCCAGTAGAATAGACCCTACTGAGGAAATTCTATAGGTTTTTGGCTTAAAATCTGTAATGACCTAGAAAATATTCCAGGACAAAGGTCTAAATCCCCGCGGGGATTTGCAAATCCCCGCAGGGAAAATATTTCCCCTGCGGGGATTTTTCACCATCCCCGCGGGGATTTTTTCCCCGTGCGAAAAATTTCCCCGCGGGGATTTTCGAAAAGTCTAAAACTCATCTTTTTATTCAAATATGACAAGATCTCATGTTAATGGTGTGTAAAAATGAATGTCCACCAGTAATAACAATTTTTCATTTTTCCCCGCGGGGATTTTTCCCCGCAGGGATTTTTGGAGAAAAAATCCCCGCGGGGATTTTTTAAAACATCTGTTTAGGGTCTAAAATCAAGCTTAGGTTCACTCTTGCAATCTGTTTGACACATTTGAGTATGTTTCAAGTATATATTAACATTTTGATTTTCCCCATGGGGAAAAATCCCCGCGGGGATATTTCCCCGCAGGAATTTTTTCCCATGGGGATTTTTTTTCTGCACAGTATTCATCCTTAGAGGATTTTAATCAATGGAAAAGTATTTTTTCTGCATTTATTCACATTTATATTGTATATGGTATGGATTCAGCTCAGTTGCTGCATGTTGTAGTGAAGAAAGTCGGTAAACTGTATTTTAGATTTACTTGGTCACAAACTCAAAGGCAGATTTTCACATTATGCTGCCTAAGAACTGTATTTACAGTAAAGCTGCACCTGTTAGGGCCACCTGCTTGTGCCATCTCTTTATTCACTTTGCAAAGAGTTTAGATCCAGATCAGGCACATCTCAGACCTGATCAGAATCCAAACTGTTTGACATTGTGGTGGTATTCCTGAATTTGCTTGGGCATAGTAATAAAACTAATATCAATATCAGCTAAGTTTACATAAAAAATTCTACTTTAACAGTTTTTGTTAAATAGTTGAGAGGTAACATAATTTTAGCATTTGTGTTGTCTGCTGATTCTTTATAAAATTATTTTTCAAAAATTCAGTAATACCAACAGAAAGCGAAACAGTTTTGATCCGGATCAGGCCCAAATGAAATATGTATTCATAATTTTGATGACTTTTTGGCCATATGCTACACTACAAACTTCGCCACACGTAGAAATCATATAATAATTATATGATTCTTATATAATAACTTTCATATAATACTTGTTAAAAAAGGCAGCTGCATGCGGATCATATAAATCAGATTATATAATTCTTATATGAGAATGATATAATTTTACGTAAATTGAAATACATATAATAATCATATGATACTGATAATCATTTTCACATAATAATTATATAAAAATTATATGAAAATCATATCATTGCCCTTTTATATAAATATTATATGTGTGCCTTTATAAAAATTTACATAAAAATGCAATCACATGTGAATGATGTGTAATGCTCAGTATATGAAACTTACATAAAAATGTTTACAAAACTTAATTCACCACACATGAACACCACATGTATTAGTTTACTTATAAATCTTATATGACTAATTTTGTGTTATAATCATACAAGAATCCAGGCCTCCTGTATGAACTTCTTTATTGTTCAGCATCTCAACAGCCCAGCCTGAGGTTGTTTCTTTTTTGGTTATCGTTTCATGCTCAATCAACTAAGATTGAAATTTCAAATGCTAAATGAAATGCTGATAATAAAGTCTTTTCTTTTCCAAACTCTTAGATGTTGTAATTATCACGCTAATAAATGATAAAATGAATTTGTTACATTTATAAGAATGATTAATTTCATGCTCAATTGAGTTGAGCATGAAAAAAACTTGATAACCTCAGAGCCAGGTTTGTAGGTAGAATAAGAGCAGTTTCTACTGTACCAGTTCCTAATGAAGTTGCCTTTTGTTTTAGATAGGTATTTAAACAAAGCTATTGCAGTATTGCAGGGATTACAGACAAAAGTCCTCAGAATTTTGAATGGAGATATGGGGACAACATTGAACCATGCAATAAAATGATGATGTCACTGTCAGACTGATAAAGTAAAAACATTCAAAAAACAGATAACAACATGTATTTCGATCTTCTTTTTTTTAATATAACAGCAAAGACATGTTATAATGAAATACATATATATAGCAAGAGTGAAATTTGAAATTTTCCAAAATCCTGATTTTTAAAATTCATATAATAAAATTTTAAAACATGCAGTATGCTTATGACAAAGTATTAACAAATTAAAGCTTTAAAGGTCAGTTATCTTTAGATTTAGTCTGAAAACAAATCAAAAGCAATAATAATCTAGGAATTCAGAATTTTGAGGCTGACTTTCCATAGAATAGAAAGTCAGCCTCAAAATCCTAAATTCAGGAATAATCCTGAAAACATTCACCAAAGTAGGGTTCCCACAAATTATAGAAAGTGAAATTCCCTGACATTTCCTTGATTTTTCCCTGACCATATTCAAATTTCCCTGACCCCAAATATCGGCATTTGTCAAGCTTTGTGGGTAATCTACGAGCATGTTTAGTGGACAAACAACAATTTCAAGCAAATGTTTCTGTATAGTGTAGGTAAAATCTATAATTCTTTCATCAAAACTTGGTGATCTTTGGCTTACAGTAGTGCTAAAATACCTAGCATTACTACCAGAAAGCAATTTGTCTCTGTCAGGCAATAATCAAGCTGATATTATTGAAGCTTTTAACTCTACCTCCAGATATTTAGATGACTTACTTAATATTGATAATCCTTATTTTGAAAAAAAATGGTAGGTCAGATATATCCCACTGAACTTCAGTTAAATAAGGTGAATTCTTCTGATACTGTATCTCCGTCTTTGGACTTGAACTTGTCAATAACAAATGGCATAGTTTCTTCTAAAATTTATGATAAACGGATGATTTTAATTTTGAAATATTAAATTTCCCATTTCTTGATGGAGATGTTCCTCGCTCTCCTTCCTATGGTGTATATATTTCTCAGCTTATTCGTTTTGCTAGAGTGTGCTCTAATGTTGATGACTTCAACAACAGAAACTTATTTTTAACTGCTAAATTATTAAAACAAGGTTATAGATATCATAAAAATCGAAAAGCATTTTCTAAATTCTACCACAGACACTCAGAGTTAGTTGTTAAATACAACATTGGGTTAAAAACTCTTCTGCAACAAGGCATATCAGAACCTATATTTTATGGTGATTTAGTCTATAAATTCAAACAAATTGTTGGAAAACCTAATTTAGTGATCAATTCAAAAAGATAGTAAAACGTTATATACGGTTAGGATATAATTTGGATATCATGCTACAGTCTGCATGCCTAGTTTTAAACCCAATCACGGTTTATAGCTATGGTTTCCTCTTTAATTGCATGACGGTGGGTCAGGCCTCAGACTCTATGACGGCTCTGACATAAAGCTTTAATCGGTGGGTTGGTGCCTGATGCTTATCTGTAGCTGGACCCACCGTGGCTCAACTTGAGGTTTTCTTTAGCTCTGACTATCTGTGAGTAATGAACCCTTTTCTTTGTTTCATCATGGAGTGTTAACTTGATTAGAGTGTTTTCCATGATGATGCGAGCTGAACATTTCTTGTACTTCAACAACAGCAGAATCTAGGGCGAAGATTTGGTACCATTAAAATGCATTTAAGCCCCCCGGTGGCTTAGGCTGCTGTCCGTTCTAAGGCGGTGGTTCTGTTGTTGTTGACTTTTTGTTTATTGTTACTCCCATTGTGGGAGTCTGTAATCGTTCTATGTTTTGTTGTACGTTACTTTATGTCCATTCTAGTATTGCAATCAACTTGATGGGGAAGAGAGAGCTTATTGCTTTGCTTAATTTGTCTTCCTGGTGTCTCGTGATGGTTGAGCGACTCTTCCTTGCGGTGCCACGGGGTTGTCTGCAGATTGTGATTGTGGTATTTCCTGATCATACTCACTCACTATTTTTGTTGCGCAATTGTCAAATTGTAATGGTTCAAGATAATAATGAGATGTAGATGTATTGGCCTATAAAGGCATTATACAACTTATTAAAATGCCATGCAACCATCACTTAAAAGTAAATAGAACAAAACTGACTAGGTCTATAACACTGTCATTTTACCAATGACTGATTTTTAGCCCCAGGATTATTCATATCTTTAGAAGCATGACACGTGTCTAAGTTGCTTAAACCAAGTTTCAGATTGTTCCATCAAAGGGACCATGGTGGCAGATATTTGCAACCGGATATTTCAAAAGGCCAACTAAATGAGGCTGTCAATTTGTCAATAACTAATATTTCGGTACCCAAATAGTTGTATGGAAGGCTCGGGGAGTGCGAAATCAAATGATGCAGCCTATCCTATGCACAGAGAGGAAAATGAAAAAAACCCACTCAACAAAAAGAATACATAAGAGTAACAAGTAATAGAAACTTCATCATGCAAATGTTCAAATTGTCTTCACTGTTATGGCCAAGATTCATGCAGTTTCATCACAACTGTAGCAGAAGTTGCCTCAATCCATGGATGAACCATTATGGCACAAACATTACCTTTTATATCAGAAAGCAAGTAGGAAAAAATGACAATGTTAACACAGCTGCCATATCATAAAGACAAGGGTTTTCGACACCAAATGCACATTGTGTCAATAGTGTGTACCGCTGGATGTGTAGAGTATTAGAGTTAGTATCAAAATGTTCCATCTGGACTATAAAAGGAAAACAATAAGGTACCTAATCTCAATCTTTCAGTGTAATAAGAGAAGCATATACCACCCATTAAAAGCAAGACATATACTCAAAGCTGCCAATCTGTCAATCATATTTTTGTCATCAAAACTTCTTCATACAAATTATTACAGTGTGAAGACAATGTATCATATTTTTGCATCAAAAACTGCAGAAAAAAACTGATCAACATGCAAATAAGTTTAGCCCCCTTCAGTATTACCCTTATCAGGTGGCCGATCCTTCTAGCCTGCCCTTTTCTACAAGATAATTTCACATAGCTTTCATTTGTCAATACTTATTTTTGTACCCAAATGTTCAATGTGTCTATCTGATGAAAGCAAAGTTATATGACAAAATCTGTGGTATGACTGAGTTTCTTAGCACTGATTCTGCATAGACATAGTCTATTAGGATTTACAATGAGAAATAAATCTAAAACAATTCGCCCATACCCATTATGTTGTATTATGAGTGTCTTTCTTTAGTATATGAACACAGCCACTAATCCATCTCCTTCATTGCATAAAATCCATTACTATGTTATGAAGAAGAGGGGATCCGTTTCCTATGAACGAGATGGACCATAAATACGGCAAAATCGTTATTTTCTCTAAACAATGCAAAATTTTAGAAATCCGAAAATGCTATTCGATGGCCTTGGTGTTTACCATCGACATACCTCAAAAAGTGTCCCCTGGCACATAAACTGATTCTAGAATATGTGCTGAAGCATAGAGCCAGATAAGGTAATTTTATTTGCGTAAAATTCAAATTATTTTCTTACCCATTAATTTTAACATGTGTTTTGGGTGCTCAAAAGAACAGTCTCATTGACACGGTTCTTTTGAGTACCCACAACATATGTTTTGAATGAGAAATAAAGAAAATAATTTTCCAATACGCACTCTTATCTGGAGGCCTGTTGAAGTTGAAAAATGTAATTTTTCTTCATTACAAATCAGTTTAAACTGTAAAGCAGAAAATCCTCTTAAAACCAATATCAGTGTCGAAAAGTTTAATGAGTGTCTCATTGAATAGCATTGCCCAATTTCTAAATTTTGCTCTTAAAATTAGGAAACAGTAAGTTTAATCCAACTGGTATTTAATCCAACTGGTATATGCGATGAAGGAGATGGATTGGTGGCCTTGATGAATGTATTTGTGACATTTGAAGAAAATTTTATAATAAGGTCTAAAAGATATTAAAGAAACAAAATGTCACAGACAGACAAATGGAAAGACAGAAACTGAAAACAGTATTTTTCCACAGAAACAGTTTCCAGTCCCTATCAGTCCATGTTTACACCTTCTTCTAAAGAGAATATATTTTTCAGAATAGGAGTACTTACCATTGTACAATTGTGTGGATTTTACATTATCATACTCAAAACAGCATTATTCCAAATATCAATCCAGTGCTCTATAAATTTGGCATCTCTAGAATTTAGACAAATTGATCTACTTAATTGAACAGTAATTATCAACATTCAAAAAAAAAAAAAAAATAAAAAAAAAATATATATTTATTTATATATATATATATATATATATATATATATATATATATATATATATATATATATATATATATATATATATATATATATATGACAAGTTGTTATAAGATTCCCTGACTTTTCCCTGACTTTTTCCAAAATTTCAAATTTCCCTGACTCAACTCAAAATTTTCTGACTTTTCCCTGACCTTGATTTTTTTCATTTTTCCCTGACTTTTCCCTGACCGTGGGAACCCTGCTTGAAAGGGGCAGGCATGGTAGGAGAGGCATAACTGACTTTAATATTGTCTATTTGTATTGTATGACACTATCTTCCTTGTCATTAAGAGTCTCCCGTATATCTCCCTACAAAAGTCATTCCAAAAATTAGAGCAGGTCTTCTGTCTAAATAATTTCTTCTGAGCTACCAAAGATTTCTGAAAAAGAATAAAATAATAAACATTATTTAGGAATATTATATTGACTTTATCATCGATGTGTAAACTCTCGCCAATCACTTGCAAACTTAAAGCCCTTCTGGCTTCACCATTAATGATTGGTTAATTGATTAACCAGAGAGTTAAAACATCTTACAATTCACAACTAGAGAACCATAGGTTTTGAAATGCTGAATATGACACAAAGACAAAAGAATTTTGATTTTCTTAACCATTTTCTAGCTAACATTTTTGGGGTCTAGAAATTCTTAAGTCATCTGCTTAGTACATCTGCTGCTTATATCAATGTATCATAGATGCAATTCTATGAATCCAGATCAGACTGCTTCAAAGGGAGCAGTCTGATTCAGGTTATTGTTGCAATACATGTATGTATTATGCAACAAAGTACTTATAAGCAGAGATGAGTGAGCATAATGAGTGTGAAACTGAGGTCATCTAATTCAGAATGAGACTTTCTATAGTGAGGAGAATTTACATGCTAGACTTATGAAATCTCAAACATACCTAGCATGTCCCTTTGTTCACATGCTAATTTTCGAGGTGATAAATATCTTCAGTTTGTGTTGCTAGGCAACATTTAAAAGAAGACTAGGTAAACATAAATGGATGGCTTAAACTTGGCGGTAATCATGGCAACAGATTTAGATATATGATATATTTTTCAATTGCTCCTGTAATCTGTCTTTAACCCCTACCAGAAAAGAAACATTTCACAGTGTACACAAACACAATTTATAACTATTAACATGGAAATAAAGTGGCGTTTTATAAGGTTCTACAATGATTGTTTTGATAAAAACAAAAATACATCATTTAAGTAAAATTGTGACCAGTAACCCCTTGAAAACAATTCCAAACTTATTGTATCAATGTACTCTGTACAATTTACATTCAGTTTTTAAGCGAGTTTTATTTATTTTTTTGTAAAAAGTAATCATAAAGTAATCACTAAGTAATCATGATTGCAGGCTATTTAGCAATGTAATCAATTATATTACTATTAGTAGTTGTATTCATAAAAATCCATGATTACTGATTACTTAATGATTACTGAAAAATTTAATAAATTACAAGTAATCATGATTACAGATTACAATTAACCAAAGTCTGTTGCACTTTGTTGGTGTAGACCACATGCTCTGTGTCCTCTGATCTTATCTACACTATTTGCCAATATCCCACAAAAAAAGTAAACTTTAATACTTTTCCCACTATTTTAATTCCAGCTGATGACCTTTGCAAATAGGGTGGACCCAGATCAGGCCCGACAAAGCCTTGGGCCAGATTTGGACCCAATATGTTTGATAATCTCAAGATCTTTTTGAAAAAGATGACTTTGAAAAAAAAACGCAGACAACCAAAAGGCATGCCAAATTACCCAATAGGTGTCCGATCTGGGTCTGCACTGTTTGGCTTTAACCCTCAAAAAGGATATTAGGCTTACTTTGGTTATTTTGTTTGTTTGATTTGATTCTTTACATCCCATAAACAACCTTTCAGTTATAAAGGGACTGGCCTTCCTTGGTTGATTTGTCTGTTTGTTTGATTTGATTATTTAAGTCCCATCAACAATCTTTCAGTTATGTAGGGACCGGTCTTCCTTGGTTGAACCAGTACTAAAGTAAGAATTAATGTGTCTTGCTCAAGGACACTACGCAGTGACGCCAGTGAGGCTTTAACCCATGGCCACTCAGTCTCAAGTCAAGCACTCTACCACTGAGCCACTGCGTTCCCTATTATGTTGGTTATGGCTGTCTACTAGTGTTTTCTGCTTATAATCTTTGCAAAAAGGTTGAACCAAGGTCAGGCCAAGCAAAATGTTGGGCCAGATCTGGATCCAAACTAGTCGACATTCTTATGGTAGAGACCTTCATCAAACCCCACATTGTGTATTTCTTATCTGGGCCTACACTGTTTGCATATGCCAGTTGGAACCAGATCAGGCCTGACCAAACAAACAGATTGGACCTATGATCTTGATCCAAACTTTTTGCGAACTGAAGGTGGAGACAATGCATTCTGTGGTATCTGATCTGGTCTACCCTCCACAAAAAGGATATCAGGCTCACATTTTGTTAACTCTTTGCCTTCTACACTAATGTCATCTGCTGATGGACCTAAAACAATTGGTCTGATCTGGATCCAATCTCTTGGACACTCTAAAGAAATTTTCGTAAAAGATGACTTTGGAAAAAATCTGGAGACGACAAAAAAGCATGCAAAATTACAATAGACAGATAGTTTAAAGGAGTCCTTTGAGAAAGAAAAAAAAACACATCTTTTATATATTGAGATACCTGTTTTACTTTGTTGCATACATTTTGTCATCTGCTGACTTTTTCAAAACCATCTTTTTCGAAAAATTTCTTCAGGAACACCCTGAGAGTGTCAAACAGTTTGGATCCAGATCAGGCCCAACACATTAAATGGCATAAAATAGTCAGAAAAGGTGCCTGGTTATTGACACTTGTAATGAGCTGTATACTGATTTAACCAGGTGTTTTACATAAATCATTCAGGAACACCCTGAGAGTGTCAAACAGTTTGGATCCAGATCAGGCCCAACACATTAAATGTCATTAATTTGTCATAAAATCAAATCTAGTTGTGCCTGGTTATTGACCACTTGTAATGAGCTGTATACTGACTTGAACATGTGTATAACATAATTCACATAGCTAATATGTTCAAAGCCCCAACAGAAGTTTTTTAAACTAGAGTGCAGTGGTCTAGATAAGGATTTGGACCAAAGGGTATTTCACCCCCTCCTTTTTAATTTAATGAGTATTTTACTCCATATTTAAAATATCAAATTGCAGAAAATGCAAAGCCTTGTAAAAAGACCCAATTATTTGCCTAACATATTTTGAAGAAAAGTTGCCTGTATCAAATGCATGTTGCATTTTAGGAAAACTTCCAAGATTTATACAATTGGTGTATATTAATTAGTTTTTTCTTACTCAGAATTAAAAAAATCACCACATAAAATAAATATCAGCACTGAAACCTCAAAATGCAAAGGGTATTTTCAAACTTCAATTTAATTTTCAATGCTGAATTCCAAAAAATCAATGCTGAAATACCCTTTACCCCCTCTTATCTGGACCCCTGTAGAGTGGATTCAGAGTAAGGTGCTTGGAGTACACCATGTATTCTCTGCTCAGCTGCCTGCTGGTTTCTTTGAAGTACTCCCATTTCATTACTGTCACATTTTTTTTACCCTGAAGTTCAAAGGTAGTGACCTATGCTAATTTTATCTAGGACCTGTTATCGAAAGTTTTCGCCAAATATACTGGAATAAATTAGGTTTTATAAAATTCAATGTATCATAACAGTAGGAATTTGACAATATCGTCCGCTGTGGTGTAGTGGCCTAACCCTTGGACTCTTATTATAGAGAAGGCAAGTTCGAATATCGCAAGGAGGGTTTTTTTCCAGTAAATTACTTTCTATGTACCGACATTACGCAAAACTCTAGAAAAGTGTGAACATGCTTAATTTTTGTGCAATTGTGTATATGTACACGTGTAACCACGTGTAGTGGCTAGTAAATCGAGACTGTTTCTTCTATGAGCCAAGATTGGTTGACCGACATTCTTGATTTACTAGCAACTGCAGTGTTATCCTGTGTACATTAAAAAAAAAAAAAAACAACAACATCATTTTCTCGCTTTCCTGTGTTTAGCCCATACCATCATCATTTTCTAGCTTTCCTGTTTTAAGCGCAAACCGTTCCTAACAGGAAAAAAAATTAAAGAAACGCTCCTTGTGAGATTCGTTCTTACCTGCTATGCGCTACGAGTCCTGCGCCTAATCCACTACACCACTGAGGATGATCATATCGAACTGCTATTTATATCAGATCATCCATTTAAAAAAAAACAAATTAGTAGTGTATATTCGGCGAAAACTACCGATAACAGATCGGAGATAAAATTAGCATATGCCACGCCCTATGAACTACAGGGTCAAAAATATATGACAATACTCATAGTTTAACATTTGCAAGGGTTTTTAACACTTTGGCATCTAGTGTCATCTGCTGATAACCTAAAAAATGCAAACAGTGTGCATCCTGATCCGGCTCGACTGATCTGGACCGAAACTGTTTGACCCTCTGATGGTATTTCTGAAAGAATGTTTGGGAAAAAAATCAGCCGATGACAAAAAAGCAAGTAAAATTACCCAGGGTACAAAATGGACCCACATTAAATACAAAATCACAACTTTGGTGCAATTCACTTTTATTCTTATTTTTTCTCATAAAACAATTTTCTTTTTCCAGCTGTTAAAACTTTATGATGCTACGCGACCAGATTATATGCATGGATGAAGTGAAAGAAATTTACCTACCCCAGATCAAAATTCTAGCATTTAAAAGTTGGTATTTACAAGAAATAAATAAACCCTGACAGACCCTCTGGAAAGGTACTCCAATCTATTCCTAAATGCTTACATAAATCACCATGTACATGCTGAACATTCCACAACAATTGAATTCTATAGTCCCATTGGCATACAGTGTGTTTTTCTATGTACATGAAGTATTAACACCAAGAAAAATGGAAAAACCTACCACATCCGCTTTATGTGCGTAAATACGGGTCACAACATGTCTCCCATAATAAGTCTTTAGGGATTTTTCCAAAGCTCAAGGTCCTAATGGTTGGATCTCGACGAATTTCAAACCTACAAGAGATTTTATGGTTGTCCTTGTTACCTGCAAGAATAAAAATGAAAGTGTTAATTCTGATATAATTATGCTCCCTTATAGTCTGGGTCTTGTCACCAGTTTTTTCTACCAAAATTGAATTACCAAACGATTTAAAAATGCTTTTAATTGACCCACATCATCTGTGATGGATTATCGCACACAAATTGATCGTCTATTTTGTATGTTAAAATTTCTAAAAAAATTGTGGACGGACACCGGAGTGACTGCAGGCTTTCAAGTGCCAATCAACAAAAAAGTAGGGAAAAGATAGGGATAAAAATTTGGAAAAAGTAGTGAAAAAGTAGGGATTTTCAGTGTAAAAAAGTAGGGATAGTAGGGCTTTTCTAAGTACAAAAATCATCATAATCATTTGTTAGATATACGAAATTTAACACTAAATAAGCAGGACAAGAGCTGTGATAATAGTACTGGCCAAACAGAGAGACTTTTGTGGTTAAAAATTAAATTTTATTATGTTTTAATGGCGGACTCCATGAAGAAAAATAAGACTTATCCTAAAATCCGAGCGAGCGAAGCGAGCGTTATAAGTTTTCAGATGCTGCATAACTCGGTATCTTAGATCCTGATTACAATAAACATGGATTTGCACATATTGTTGTTGAAGTAGTTGCAGGTTGAAATTTCTAAATTTAAACTCTTTGCATTCTGGGTACATGTAATTGTTTATTCTTTTTCTTTTGTAGTCATCTGCTGACTTCTTTTTCTTGAGTTTTTAAGTAGCATCTAGTTCCTGAAGATTCTACATTTTGATGATTTCAACACAACATTCACCCACCTACCCCCACCCAAAGCATACAATTTAAGCCACCTAAAGGGGACTCATAATGCTCCAATTGGCACTATTTTTTCCAAAAATTCTTCATCTCCCACACCCTACCCCATCCCCATTGCGGCTTAGTTGTATTCCTGCAAAACCCAAAACCTACTATGCCAAAGAGAAATTAAATACCATACTGTTTACTTTCTTGTTAATGAATAGCCTAGGAAAACAAGCAGTAAGCCCAGGCTCAATTGAAATAATTACTTTGTCTTTCTTGGTGTATGTTTTTAAGACACACAGTCAGTACTCATAAAAATTTCTCGTTACACTTTTTTTTTTAAATATAGCAAGAAGTGAGCAAAGCTCACATACCCCCGGCAGTAGCCATCAGAGGTTGTAACACTTTCAGAGATAAGACAAAATTGTCAAAGATTTCATAATCCTAAATCAAGTAGTTTCTAAGAAAACTTTGACGAAAAACGTCCATATGTGTTATATAAGAGTGACAGAAGGAAAAATTGAAAATTTGAAAAAAGAAGGCAAAATGAGGATTTGCACCTTAATTTTCATTTACACAATACACTTTGCCTACCTGAAAGTGTACACAAAATTTCAAAATCCTAAATCAAGTAGTTGCTGACTGATAAGCAATATGTGGCTGTTTTTTTGTTACACGATACAACTCATCACCATCAAGTTTTGTACCAAATTTCAGAATCCTAACCCAAGTAGTTGCTGAGAAATCTTTGAGGAAAAAAAAAATTACAGACAGACAAACAGACAAACATAGTTATAGAAAAGGCAAAAACTATATACCCCCTATATACTTCGTACCGGGGTATAAAATGGACAAGTACAGTACTCTTTTGAAAATAAAGCTTATCTAAAGCCCTGTATATATATGAAAAATAGATAACTCTGGACATTTCGATTATTATTATCATTATTATTATTATTATTATGATTATTATTAATATTATTATTATTATTAATCATAGTTAGTTCTAAGGGCACAGTGCACTTTTAGGGTGGAATACAGCAAATACTTGATCAGTATGATAAAATTTGAAAGTGGACATATAATAGACGGATGGCTGAGAATGGGTTTGCTCCCCCCCCTAGGGAATTTTGCAGACATATCCTATCTTGTAGAGAATTGAAAGCCGAGTCTTTTAAGAGATGTTTGCACTCTGTGCTCCGGGGCGTTAGTCTGTAAGAGCCTGTAACATACGTTACTTAATCAAACTAAGAAAAAGTAAATTAAAAGTTTGGGCTACAAATTAAAGACATTAAAAAATTTATTTTTAAAAATCATTCATATAGTCTGCATACTGGATATCTTAACTACGTATGACAGCCATTTGAACAAAATTGGGGCTTCCTAAGGTGTCATATGCGTTACATAAATAAGATAACCCATTAAAATTTGCAAGTGTGGCTAACATCGTTTACATTCACAATCTCTCTGTGTGTTTTGCAAAATGTTTTTAACCATGTCTGACTAGCTTATGCAATTTGCTAACAGAAAAATTAAAGTTTGTTTCCCTAGCTTAAATATTTTTTCTGGAATAAGCAATTAAACAACCCTACCCCTACCCAGTTTTAAGATGAAATGGTTGGTATTAAAACTAAAGTAAAAATAGTTAAAAAATATTTGCAGTTGATGAATTTGTTTTATTGTTTGGGATTTATTTGCTTATATGAAAAGACTCATAAATCTGCAAGTTTGTTGCAAAATTTTTAATATCAGTGGCTGTAACATATGTTACCTGATGTAATAAATGGGCAAGCTCATTGTCTTTACGTAAGATATGCCTAAAAATGTTTTAATCTCCTCAAGGGAATTTCGCAGACATATTCCTTCTTATAGTAAAACTCAAGCTGCATCGAATAAGGGATGTTTGCACTCTCTATGTTGGGGCGTTAGTCTGTAACAGCGTGTTACATGCGTTACTATATCAAATAAAGGAAATGTAGTTTGAAAGTTTGAGCTAAAATTGTGAAAAAAAAATCGCAGCTGTTGGATATCTTACATTGTTTAGGGATTTTAAACTGGCTCGTATGATAAAGACTTATAGATCTGCTAGTTGTCATCAAGTTTTAAAGATCAGAGAGCGTTACATATATTAGCGTGATAAGTAAAATCATCAAACAGTATTTTGACATCAAGCTGAGTTAAAGGGCCTGCTCCATCCTAATCCTCTTTGGAATTCTGCAGACAAATTACATCTTATGTAACCATTCAAGGTGCATTTAATAAGAAATGTTTGCACTCTGTAAGTCGGGGCGTTAGCCTGTAACAGCTTGTTACATATGTTACTATATCAATTTGAGAATAAGAAATTTGAATGTTTGAGCTACCAAAAGAAGACATTAAAATCATCTGATAAATAGACATTCTTATAGTCTTGATACTGGATGTCTTTACTACATATGGAAGCTGTTTAACATTAATACGGCTAACTGTGGTGTTATGTGCGTTACATGAACCTAATTATAATTTAAAAGCTATAATTGTGGCTATCGTCATTTAGTTAAACAACTACTATGACTTGGCCTCAAACTGTTTTATTAGATTTTACAAACATATAGTCAATTTATGAATAGGAAAAACCAAGTTTGCTTTTCTATCTTAAATATAATGTCTTATAGGAGCTAATACACAGCCCTACTCCCAGTTTTACAGAGAAGCGAATTTTGTTATTACCGTTTGTTTAAGTAAAACACATGAAAGCGATTACAGCGTGTGGATATTTTTCATTTTCTTAGTCTGTCTTGCTCATATATCTGCAAGATGTTATTAAGTTTAAGATCAGGACACTTAATGTGTACTTATAAGTCTTTGGTGCCAAAACACTAGAAATCATATTCATTTCTGATTATCAAACCCATGGACTGTTGTTACAGATGTTATCAATGACCTTTTGGACACATTTCCTAATACTGTGCATATAATGCTAAATATAGAGCCACAAATGATAGTTTTACATTTTTACAAGAAAATACAATACATGAAATGGTCCAAACTATTTCTCATCGATTTAACACTCATGTTAAATGTTTGTCGTTGTCTGCTTCTGTGGTAATCATTCTTATCACACGCCTCCTTGCAACTAATAGAATCTTCACACAATATTTCAATCATTTACTGTTATTCAATTTTACCACCAGTCCACTCAAAATTGATGAGCCATTATCAACTTTCCAATTTTGTCATTTATGGCTAGGAACATTCGGAAACTGATATGAATTCCTAATAGTTGGCTCTTTGAGTATGTGTTTCAAGTGATACTCTGCAAGTAGGAGAAAGACTAAAGCTTTACAAGGAGGAAAACTATGCCATTAAGAGCAATGAGTACCTGGACTGATGTACCTTGATATTTCTGTGATAAAGAATCATATCTTAGCTGGTTAACTTTTATAGATGTAGCCTTTCCATACATGCAACCCACATATTTTCATCTACTAATGTCTCTGCACTTATTATCTTTCCCGCAAGCATTCAAAAACTTATTTGAAGTCTTAGTACTTCTGAAGTGCTGAAACCAAGGTAACTCTTTCCCTTCAGATAAATGAACTAGATGTATCACAGCAGGTTAAGCAATGAAATGCAGGATGAACAGAGCGCAAATTAGACCCTTTCAATTCAATGATTCACTAAGTTTCTAAGATAAGAGGGCTTATTAAAGGATGTAACATATATAACTCGTCATAATAAATGAGCAAGGGCATTGTCGTGACATTCTTTTTGATTACACAGTCAGAGGCAAGTGTTTTCAATTTCAGTGTTTTCAATGGATCATGAAATGAGGCACCTTATCAACTTGTTTACTCTGTATAAATCTTCCATAGAGCATAATATAGAACTACTGGTTATCCCAATCTACCTATAGTCCACTTTCCTTCTTTTGAATGCAACAGCTAATGATATGGGTGCAAAAACTGAGAAATCATAGGTTTTACATTATTTTAAGACATGCTTCAATGTACTGACATGAAAAAACAACCAACTGCAAACATAATTGATGGCAATGTCCAACTTCATATTCTTTCTCTTATACCAGATAACTTTCAAGGTGTAACAGAAATTGTTTCAGACAGTCTGCCAACACCATCAAGAGTCAACATTGTAACTAAAGAAAACTTATAAAGTTCTTTGGGCGCAGCAAAATACTATTGATCTAAGACCTGGGGACTTAAGTACCAAAAGACTGGATAGGTTCCATGGCAAATGATGCAAAAAAGCAGCCTATCAAATTTCTGTTTGACCAATGTCAGAAATCTTAAAGTAATCTTAGAGGTACACAGTAGCGACATAGATTTTGCAAAATCAGAGCAAAGTTATCATTTGACTAGCACGGATGCAGAGGCAACTGCAGTTAGATTTCTCTTGCCACTTCACAGGAAGAGATATATACCAGAGTCATACTCCATTGTATGCATATATGTGAAATGGCATTAAACCCATATTTAATCAGGTGTTTGATCCCATGACACTGACATGCTGTTTCTGCTTTTGAAGAATGCTAAGGATTCAATTTTGGCTGAGTCAAGTTGTTTGATGCTGGGACTGGCCACACATACAAAGAAAATTAAGTCTTTTGATGGCAAAAGGGGAGGATCACACAAAATGCTTATAAGTGATGTTTGTCACAATTACCAATTTTAAAAAGTAATCTTAATTAATGTAACTTATATAACACCATAGGAAGCTGTATATTTGTTAAAAAAATCTTTTCTTATGTATCAAAGGTATTCAGCATGCAAACTACATGAATAATTCAAATAAATAGATAGTTTTATGTCTTCTTTCTGTTTCTCAGACTTTCAATTCATTTATTCTTAAATTGATATGGTAACATACATATCATACCATTACATGCTAACCCCCTAGTTAATAGAGTGCAAACATCTCTTATTTGATGCAGCTTGAATTGTTCTTTAAGGTAGGATATGTCTGCACAATTCCCAAAGAGATAGAGAGGAATAGGATTGTATTCAGTTTGCAGTTCTTATACAATGTCATGAGTCTACTGGTTGTGATGAAATGGGTGATTATTTTGCCATAGAAGCAGACACAATGATAGACATTGTGAGGGTGACTTGAATAAAGATTGTTTTTGAATAATTTTATTTAATAGGAATATTTATTAAATTGTGTCATTTAAATGAGAACTATTATTTTATATCTATATGTCTATATATTTTAATATCATAGGCATTAGGAAATATAAGATTAAAAAGGTTTTATAAACCATAGGTAACACAATTCCATGGGCTTGTTATCAGCAATGACTGTAATTACTAAGACACCAGAGGCTAAAGATTAATAGGAAAACATGTGAAAAATGGTATTTTTCTAAAATATCATCTCTTACTTCCAAGAAAATTTCCTAGCTCATTCATTATGCCATGTAACATACGTTACATACTTTAACAAGTGCACTGATCCTGATGTCAAACTTGCAAATGTATGATTCTTTATTGCATTAGCAAGACAGTGCCAAAAATGTAAGATATCCATGAGCGTCAAATATTTTCATATATTTTTCTTCAATAATAGATACCAAAATTGGATACTTAAATTTGGGGGTAGGGTTGTTTAATAGCTCATATAAAACAATGTATTTGAGATAGAAAAGCAAACTTTGTTTTTTCTATTAGTCAAATGAGTATTTTAGTAAACTAAGATTAAAAACACTTGTAAAAATGCACAAATCGTCTGTAAAAAGAATGATGTTAGTCACGATTTCAACTTTCAAAGGGAAATTTAATCTATGTAACGCATATAACACCATTGAAGGCTGTAATTTTGTTTAAAATGCTGCTTTTATGTAGCTTAGGCATCCAGCTTGAAAACTCCATAAGAAATTTGAATAATTAGATGGCTAAATGTCTTCTTTCTGTAGCTCAAACTTTCATTTTGATTTTTTCCTTAGTTTGTTACAGTAACATATGTAACAGGCTGTCAGAGACTAACGCCCCGGAGCACAGAGTGCAAACATCTCTTAAAAGATGCGGCTTGAAATTTTCTTCAAGATAGGATATGTCTGCAAAATTCCCTAGGGGGGGGGGGGGGAGCAGGACCTTTTTTAGCTCGAAGTCTATAATAAGTTACCTGGCCATAATGAGATATAATTTGGGACATCTGTGTATTTACCCATCTGTAATTTTTTGATTGCAGATACTGTAAAAGTATAGATAAGAAGCTACTTATATACTTAGATTAACATAAAGACTATATACTCAATATGAAGGACAAGTTTCAAACAACCAAAATTTTTTTTTGTCCTGTATAAATAGGTTCTGTTAATTAACAACAGGAAAAGGTTGAAAAATATCTTGAAATCAAGTCTGTGAAGTTTTTTATTTATTCCATCCGCCGACTCTAAATATCATTCGTTTCGTTAAAAATAAAAATGGATTGCGAGATCGATTCACCCAACAGGATACGCATTTATCTAATTTCTAGCGCATATCATGTACGAAAAACAAAACAAGATGTTTTTCCAGAGCGTCATATTTCGTTTTTGTTGTTTACACGGTAGGAAAAAGTTAGAGGATATCCGAATTTATTTCTCTTCGGGCATGTTCGTTTTATTACGGAGGCATCGCAAATCTTCGTAAACGCATTCGCCATCAAATGAAAACACGTCTAAGTCTCCGTCGGATCAATAGTGCAGCTTGCGGAAACCATCGAGAACCGGGAGGTTGCTGTGTAACACACAGTTTTACTTTCGGTTTCACAACACGCTCTCTGCAAAATGTTACGGAAGAAAGTTATAGAAATAAAGCAATCCAAGCGTGTTTGCCTTCTTGTAATAGTGTACAGTATTTTCTTCAAATATCTCTGAAATCCAGCGGCTTTTTCCTTTTAGAAAAAAAGTATCAGGAGACCTGTGTTTGCGAGAATCGAATACACAAAATCCAAACAAGTACTGGCTTATACAAAAGTATTTCGGTCTGTCTAATGACTAAAAAAATATTTCAGATCATTTTAAGCAGCGTCAAGTTCTGATCAAATATTTTGATTTCAACAAAACCCCTCACCCATCTACCCCTCCCAAAGCAGACAATAACCACTAAAAGGGCACTCGTAATGCTCCTATTTGCACTATTTTTTTTTTTTACAAAAAAGTAGTCTCCTCCTGCACCCCTTGTCCCCTCTGCGGCTTTGTCCTGCTTAACCCAACACCTCTTTTGCCAAATAAAAATTGTTATCTTACCTTTTGCTCTCTTGTTAGTAGACTAGGAAAACAAGCAGTTAGCTCGTGCGCAATTAAATGGCCTCTTGAAATAGCTTAATCGTTTCTTGGTGTATGTTTTTTTAAGACAAAAAGTCAGTACTCCAAAAAATTTCTCGTTACTCCTTTTTTTAAAAAAATGGACGAGTACTGTATTCTGTTAAAAAAAAAGCTTATCTAAAACCCTGGACCCAACTTTGGTTACCGGCGTGTATTGATTTAACGTTATAAGAAGGAAATCCAGTAGACTGGTATCTAGAAATCCAGTGTTTTGAAACCGGCGCTGGTTATTTTACATGAAGCGGACAACCAGTATTTCTTCCTATTTTCAATATGGCTGTTAACAACAACAATTTTTAGTTCCGAAATTCGAGTGCTTTACTATTAAGGTACTTAATAAAAAGCATTACGGCAAGTCAGTTTGAAAGCAACCATCGGAAATGAAGTATCCAAAATATTCGAAGATGACCAAGTTTCTGTTTTATGGGTATTCACCGGAGACTCTGAGAGAGGGAGAACCAAGTGAACTGTTCTGCGGAGCTGGAGACACCGTTTAGTCAGTTATCCATGAATTTAAACATAAATAGGAGCGCCTTTAGAATCTGTCCGCCACTCAATTTAGTGTTTAAAATAGGACATTTATTGGGCGGACAGATTCTATAGTCTAGCCTGCCAATCATCACATTGGAAGCGGGTCAAGTCGTCTCTTAGTCAACTCGTCCCCCTAGGTCAACTCGTTCTCTGGTGCATTTGGCCCTGTCTCGTTAGTTATGCACCAGTCATTTGTATCCAATGTTCCCCCACCTACAGGGATGGGCGGGGATAATGACTTTTCACTTTTCAGAGCCCTAGTATGAGGCTTTGAGTGATTTTCCAGTACTTTTCAAGGCAGATTTAATTTCCAAGGACTTTTCAAGAAAGCCCTCTGAATTCAAGTACTTTTTAAGCCTGTGGGAACTCTGTGGTTTATATTATCAAACTTCTAGTCAGTCTTATCTAGTCAGTCTGTCATGATGATGAAGTTTTCAGATGGTCATCTGCAAACACTGTAGATCCCGATCAGACTTCTCCTAGAGGAGCATTATGGTTAGGATCTACAAGGTTTGCCATTTTGTCTGGGGTTTTTTTTATAGAGTGACACTGTTATAAAGTTGATAACTGACTGTTGGTTTTACACCTTATTGTTTTACTGTTTGTTCTCGGAATATCTGAAAAAAAAAATTTAAGAAAAAAAATCTCTTTTTTTATTTTTTTTTTATTATCTACTGATCATTTTCAGTGCTTTTTTTTTTTTTTTTTTTTCGTCCCCCCGACCCCACGCTTAGGGATGTCAGTTACAACGCAAGGTGGTTCTGGACGACAATTCGTTACGGGCCTATGACGACTGCTTACCTGTGCTGGACGACAGGTAACGGGTTTTAGATGACAGATTTAGGGTTTTGGACGACAGTGGAGAGGGGCAACACACACAGACGTCGTAGAAAATGATAATATAGTGTGTTTGGCTATTTTAAATAATTTCTGTCATATTAGTGTTTGTAAGTTTGACATTAGAGGTGCAAACGCCATAGATATTTGTTGTTAAATTGTAAAACTCTGGTCTGGAAAAGAAACTTCAGAAATGTGTAATTTGTGATTAATTACTTGCGTTCTCGTCATGAAATAAGCATAAATGGTCAGACAATAGATCTCACATGATTTTTCAGTCAATTGTAACATGTCCTTCTTAAAAGAAAACTGAAAACCTCAAAAATTTCATTTTTCTAATGTTACTGGTTAGAGACGACTGTGTAACAGGCAATAGACGACGTCAGTTTTTCTGTAACAGATGTGAGACGACATTTTCTTCCTTTCACAAACACGCGAGTAGATGAAAATACTGCCCTGAAGCCTATTCAACTCCTGAAGAAGTAGTTCAGCATTGTGCGACCTCCCTTTGAATGTGCATACCAAGTTAATCAGAAGAATTTAAAGGTTAATTCCATATATGGGATCGGTGGCATTTTAGTGTTCTGGTTCCAGAGAATATTTAAAAGGTGTTTTACCTTATTTGGGCATGGCGGCATCTTGGTCACAAGACCAAAAAGAGTAAAGTATGATCAGGAAATACAACAATCATAAACTCCAGACCAACCCACTACATCATGAGGAAAAGCCACTGAACATTTACAGTAACAAGATATCCGTAAGACTATAAAAGCAAAGCTACAAGCTGTCTCTTTCTCTTCAAGATGATTGCAAAACTAGGAAGGGCGCAAAATAATGCATACCAAAACAAAGACAAACACAGAACCCCCATAATGAGAAGAACATTAAACAATAGATCAACAACAAGAGAATCACCACCTCAGAATGGACATCAGCCTACGCAACGGGGGTGGGGCTTAAATGCATTTTAAGATCATTCAAATAACTATCTTCCCTCCATCCTAAGGAGTCTCCATATGAAATTCGATTGACATTGTGGTTTCAAAGGAGATGTTTGAAAATGTTGACGAACAGACAGACGAATGGAGGCTGGAGTCATTTGTATACTATTAGCTCACCTCGGAGCCTTCAGCTTTGGTACACTTAAAACGTTCTTTTATTCAACCATGTATGATATGTGACTTACACTTTGCTAGACCGGGAGCTTATTTAGGGCAATTGCGGGTAATACTTCCCACATTAACATCTTTTAAATTGTTTGCATACAGTTTGCTTTATGTATGGACTGTCAACTTATGAAATAAAAAGGATACATGTATGTCTCTACACTCAATTTTTCATAATCTCACATGGAAGTTTTCAGCATTTTACAAATTTTCTGAAAAAAATCCAAGTCCTTAATATTAAGCTAATATATTTGTAATCGCCATCCAGCTTCCTTATTTTAATTTTAATTACTGCTCATGACCTCAAGCTTTCTAGAAAATGTGAAAATGTATTTGTTTTCCCAAGCCATGTCAAGATACTGCATGATATATTTTGGTTATTCGCCCATAAAAAGATTTCGATTTTTGGAGTAAATTACATATAAAAAATCTGACATTAAAAATCTTATTTATTGTTATTATTTCATGGACTATCATTAGACATTTAAGAAAAAAGAAAAAAATGGGGTCACCAGACTAATTATATTGTGGGAGGGCGAAAGTTTTCCCCACCCCCACAAATTTCGAGGATAATTCAATTTAAAAATGTAAGGAGTGTAATTTTTGTCATTTATATAATTCCATATTTCTTGTATGAAGTAATTTTGCATCACATGAGGAAAAAAGAAAAAAGAGAGAAAAAAAATGTTATAAGTGCCACCCTGGAATCGACCCTGGACCTCTGGTTCCAAAGTCTGACACGCTAAGCGCAATGCCACGATGTCAAGTCATGTGCGTCTCGAAATAACAGTACATAATCCGAGTATTGGCCATATTCATATTCTCATACAGGGTAAATGACATTTCACCCTCGGTCAAAAAATGTTTATTCTTTGGTGTAAGATATATTTAATAAATCCATCACTGTCGTCTCCACCTGCTACGCTGTCGACAATAACCTGTAACAAAATATTTGCAGTCGTTACACATCTGTAACATGGAAAAATGACTGCAGTACATTCGTTTTGGTTTTAAAAACGCGTTCGTTTAAAGTAAGGAGATTTATAAGAAAGTTCTTTCTTGGTCTATGTGATGGACCATGCAATGTTTAATCACATCAAGTCATAAAATGTTCAAAGAAAACGAAAGTGAAAGTACTAAATAAGGATATGAGGACATGTGTAGTAGTAAAATACAGTTTCAAGAATAATTATGTATCATATGCTCGTTAACTGGATACAGTTGCCATGCTCTACATGATTGATTAAGTTTAGATAAATGTCGCGGACAAATATACAAAGGCAAAATAAGATGCTTGCGGTTTATTGTGTCTTAAGTCTCCCGAAAACGATACACATTCAATAGCACAAACCTATATTTAGAAATACTTCGTCAGGAACCCGTAACGTACTGTCGTCCAGAACCACCTTGCGTTGTAACAGACATCCCTAAGCGTGGACCCTAAATCTGAAAAAAATTTCCCATAAATCAACTAATAAAAAAATTCTGGCCTAAGCAGGACAAGGGTAAACCATGGCATGACTTTAACAATTTCCTTGCTAGCAGCAACTTTTGTCATCTGCTGATAATATTTGAAAACAGTTTGGATCCAGATCAGGGCTAACAGAATTATCTGGATCCAAACAGTTTGACAACTTGATTTTGTTCCCCAAAGATATTTTGAATGAAAGAAGTCAGCAGGCGACAACAAAATCGCAAAGATTATAAGTATGCAGCATGTAAAGATATACATAAAAAAAATGCTTACTTTTTCTCCTCTTTTGTGTTTTGTCCAGCAATTTTAATTCCTTGCTGAGCCTTAGCATATTACGTTTACCAAGGTCAGAGAAGTCTGGTCAGACTTTACAGGACTTGACTTTCGCAAATATATAATGATGTGGGGGAGGGGGTTCGCTTTGCCGATTTGATTTCATTTTTATTAAATATCCTGTGAAAATGAAACAATTGACCAAATTATTTCATAGCATATTTTAAAGCGGGTGTAGCAGAGGGGGTTCAAACAAAACACTCTGGAACCGCCACTGAATACCACCTTAGTGACCACACATTTCAGTTTTAAATGAAATCCACGACCATATAATTTACCATTACCACTTTTTCACCTTGTAAGCAGTTTAAATTAGACATTTTAATGTCCAGCCTAGTCCTGATCCATGCTCAAATCAACTGAGCATGTAATTTATCATGCTCATAATGGGCATTATATTTATTAGCACAAAAATAACAACATCTGAGAGTTTAAAAGTAAAGCACATTTTTTTTGCTATATTTTGTTGAAATGTTGTAAAGTTGTAATTTAAATTCTGAAAATGCTGCCTGCTTATTATGTCTGCTGCATTGATTCATATGCATTTAAGACAAGTTTTATCATTGAAGCAAACACTATGAACCCTGATCAGAGGAGCCGTCTGAAATGGGTTCATATTGTAATAGAAGCCACCAAAGTACATCAGCAGATAAAAAATCAGCCAATATTTGAGCCGCTACATAAAATTTCCAAAAATGTGGTATGTGAAACCAGCGAAGGCTCAGACCAGCCTGCCCATATGCACAGTCTGATCAGAGCCTTTGCTAGTCGCTTGATTATTCTATGAGTGTTAAGCTACTGACCGAACAGCATTTGGAGTTTCTAAGCTTAAGAGGAGACTGGACAGGCTCGTCTGAGTCTACACTATTCAAAATGCCACATTGTTGGGAATTGTGTCGCGGCTCATTTGTCATGAATAGCAGGAAAAGGGTTAGCTCTGTATTATTTCAAACAACTGACCATTGATCTTTTAATTTTATCATGTTCAAATGATCACAAATTTTCTGTTGTCCGTCCATTATTGATGTTGTATACAAATTTCATTGATTATTTTATTATGTAGTATTAGGTAGCCCTGCTCCATGTATTCCATTTAATGTGTATCCATTTAATGTGTATGCCTGGTATAAGCATATCAAACAAAAAGAGACCCAACTCTTTTAGTGCTGTATTTATGAAATTGAATCTTCCAAATGATGATCTGAAGTAATCTGTCTTAATATCAATAAATAATTTGCTGAAGAAAGCAAAAAAATATAGATGACATGTTTAGATAAACAAAAATGTTCAGCGTAAAATTGTAAATTTTTTCTTACCCATATTTTTTTGCGTATGTTTTGGGTGCTCAAAAGAACCGTCTCATTGAGAGGGTTCTTTTGAATATCAAATTTTTTGTTGCCTGAGATTCTGATCCATTGTTCTCTAGGAAGAATAAAGTCTACCAAAGTACACAATAGCAGTTGAGATAGTTGAGCAAGCAGACGGCATTTGTACAGAATGGCAGAAAATGGTTAAGGCCGTTTTTGTTTGACCTTCTTATTGTGTATGTCTGTGTTGACTGTATAAAAAGATACAAGTGAAAGATAGGGGTATCCATTAACCTATTGCGCTTGAAATGAACTCAATGCATGTTGCTTTGGCCTTTCATGGGTAGTATTAACACTTTGCTTGCCAGCGCAGAGTTCTCACTAACTCCAAATTTGGATTATTTTACTCCAACTTTTTGATTCTGACTCCAACTTTTTCAAAAGTGCCAATAGAAAAGATTGGTAAAACTCTAAATTTTTCTGGCAAACAGCAATTTTACTCCTATTTTCAAAATCCTAGTGAGAACTCTGCGCAGCGGCAAACTTTGTCGTCTGCTGATGATCTTTGCAGTTTGGACCTAAATCAGGCCCGTTAGAACATTGGGCCTGATCTGGATCCAAACTGTTTGACACTGAAAGAATTATTTGAAAAAGTGAATTTTGAAAAATGTCAGCAGAACACAAAAAAGCATGAAAAAAAAAACAGCATGCAAAGAGTTCATTTGAATCGGAATCAAATGTAACAGAGTTAACTTTGTGTAGTACATGGGAAAAAGTTTTCAGGATAAATAGAAAGTTAGCCTCAAAATACTGAAGGCTGTAGCAAGACTGCGTACATGTGCAGGCTTGTCTGAGCCTTCACTGGCAGCATATGTCAGGCCTTTAGTTAAGAGTGTGTACCAAAAAAAAATACTTTTCTTATTTTAAAACCAAAACATATGTTGTGGGTACTCAAAAGAACCGTCTCAATGAGACGATTCTTTTGACACCCAAATCATATGCTGAGAATTATGGGTAAGGTGATATTTATAATTTTACGCTGCAAATTTGTGTTTATATAAACCTGTGATATGTTATATGTACCAAAACCCCATGTACTGGCCCATATTATGAGTTGAATGTTTCAAGGTATGCATGTGTAATAATTATGATAATAAACTTTTCCTGCTAGATCTCATTGTTGTTTATTCTTGCATTGTAATAAGTCACTAGGCTGAAGCTATATAAAAAAATTGACATACCTTAAAAAAATATTTTGTTGAAACAGGCCCAGTTTTTTTATAAAATTTATAACCTCCAGGCTTGATCTGGATCCAAACTATTTGCAACAAAGAATTAAACATCTGAGATCGGTAAATAAGCATTTATTAAAAAAAATAGTCTCAGATCAACATACTTCAAGAAGAGCAGTCTGATCAAGGACTTTTTTATTTGGCTCTCTGAACAAAATAATATATTCAAAAGGTAATTCCAGGACCAGGCTATCGGAGGCTGTACCTATGCGACCGTTTTTTCGAGCAAAAAATGGCGGAAAATTAAGACAAGAATACCCACAGCATGTAAAATAACGGTTATTACTCTTCAATAAGCTTGGTTACAGTTATCAAAAAATTAGCATGTACTAAATAATACATTGGAGATGATCTCATATGTAGAATTTATTCGAGGTTTGTCCCAAAATTCGACATTTGCCACGAAAACAAGCGTACTTTCTCTCTGCCCAGTGAAACACCACTACATACACCGATTCGCGAGACTGTTTTCAAATGATTCCATTTGAAATCACAAAGTAAATACCTGATTAGTCCGTAGTTAAACACTATATAGGTATGGTCATTCGCACCATTTATCTCTTTTTAGTTTATTTTGTATGTCTCGATCAATTTATACACTGTACGCCACACTGTTTTTTCCATTTATACTGTAACGTTTTTCGAGCAAGGTTAACATTCCATTGTATGAGTATTTCGAGTACAATAAAGCCACTGTATGCGTATTTTGAGACCAAAATTATTGAACGGGTATTCTGAGCAGAACCTTGATGGAAAATTAGAGCTGAATTGACCAAGCATGATGTCTGCTCACATTAGGCTGGTAACATTTCTTTACCCCAGTCTATCTGTGAGTCAGGGGCCTTTTTCTTTGTTTCATCAGAGTATGCTAATTTGATTTTATTGTTTCTCTGTGATGATACATTGCAATAGTTTGAAAACCTCCATGCATCTCACAGTTTTTGTTTTAACAACATAATCTAGGGCAAATATTCGGTACCAGTAAAATGTATCTAAGCCCCACTCCAGTAGCTTATGCTACATTCTGTTCTAAAGCGATGGTTCTATTTCTGTTGATTCATTGTTAATTGTTGCTCCCATTCTGTGGTCCCTTGTGTCCATGTTTTGGTGTGCATTGCTTTGTGTCCTTAATCGTTTTGCAATCATCTTGATGGGGAAAAGAGAGCTGGTCGCTTTACTTTGTTTGTCTTCCTAGTGTCTTGTGACTGATATGTCTGTGGCTGTTCCTTAAGGTGCTGTTGGTGTGATTGAGGTATTTCCTGATCATGCTCACATCTCTTTATAGCTGTGTGGCGTTAAGTCAACAGGCAGGGTCACATTGTTTTTATTTAATCTATGATTCTTTCTGAAATTAAGCAAGAATGAGTGTCAAAATTCAACCATGTAATTGTTGGTATTATGATATAATTCTAACATTTATGTCATAAATAGACCAGGAGCTGATTTCTATATGAGCCTTAGTATTTGAACCGGCACAACTTACCTGCCAGATCAGGTTTGACTGCAAAAACACAATCTTGAAGGTCTTCCTTGACATTGCTAGACAGTTAGTACTGTCAAATTGCAGTAGCAAATTTTCTGTAGGACATGATCTTTAAATGTAACCTACGTTGCATAATGGTAATAAGAGAATGAGAGAAAACAGGCATGATATTTGCCTTTTGCTGTTCTTGTCAAAAAATATTTTCCTTTAAATGTGTGTTTTTTTATCTATGCACGGACATAAGACAGTAAAACAATATAAGCTTTTAGACAAAAGACATATCAGACGCAAAAATGCCCCCTACCCCCCTAATATAATGGTATCAACATTGGAATTAAAAAAAATCATATTATACATCAATTTTAGCTTTATTCTTATGGTATGTTTTTAGTGTTTGACATGTAACAAAAACAAACTGAGAACTTACCATTTGAACTGACAGCCAAAGAAAGTATGTTTTACTCAATGAGTCAATTTTAGTGTACATTTTCTGTCACAATATTTTGTATCTTTGACCTATACTTAATTCTTATATATCGACATGAAGCTTGTCTTAAAAGCATTTAATTAAATGGAGAAAACAGTTGGTATGCAATTAAACAATAAACCACATGATATAACAGTTATATACGTTACTTATTTTCAAATGCATTACTATTTAATGCAGTACAATTATTAGACCATGAGCTGCTAAAACACCTACAAAGAAGGAAGTTGTAGACTGTGTTTTCTAAAACCTCATATTTTTAACCACAAAATAAAGTATGTTTAATCTTTATCAGTTTTAGAGTTACCCTGCAATAGTAAAATTTACTTTGTTACCCTGCAAAAAGTAGGAATTTATATAACCTTAATATCAAATTATTCCTTTTTCTTGCATATCAATTTCATCTTTAAATTGAAAGCAAATTACAATTTTAACATACAATTTTAACTAATTAATTTAGACAGACTGTTGTTACTGTTATATCAACTAATGTTGGAAAAACTTGTGGCCCGACCCCTTGCTTTATATTGGCAATAAATACGTTTAAACTAAGTTACTGTTATATATTTTACTTTCTTTAAAATAAAATAGTTTATGCATTTATGACACTATATGAGAACAAAGAACTAACTCCAAAAAGCATGGCTGATTAAATCACTTAAAACTGTAATCACTTAAGACACCACTTCAAGTCAGAGTGTGTTTATCAAAAGTGTAAGCAGCATTTAAAAACACACACAAAAAACTACTTACTTTTATGATCAAATAATGCTCCTTAAATGATAATCTTCCATCTCTCTGAAATGTATATGTTTGCTTTTTTTTATATAAGGAATGATATACACAATTCATTTTATCACTAACTACAGTTTAATTTGAATTAAAAAAATGATATTAAACGATTGTAGTTGCTTAGTAAGATCTGACGCCCATTGTGTTGGCCACCAAAATACTTATAATTATAGCATATTAGCTATTGATTACACCAACAATATTGATAACATTTGGGGACAAAATCTAACCCATAACTCCTAAATTGCCTAAAATATGTCTTTTTAAATATAGGTCAGAATTGAGAAATGAAAAGAAATGAACATTAAAGCAGACATTAATCCTTGTCATAAGAAAAAGAAACTGATTTTTAATCGTAATGGTTTCTGCCCCATGCATGGAACATGACATGCCTATCCCTAGGGTAATAATCTTTTTATATCCAAAGCATATTCAGGTTGGTGAAGAAAGAATGCAAGTTAGGGAAATGATTCTTCTAAATAGGATATCTTATAAACTGTTATCAGCTTAGTAAATGATCAGAAGTACTAAGATGGTGTGATAAACGCTTCCATTAGTTATTCTGAAAATAAACTAATATCAGTTTAAAAGCTAAAAAAATAATGTGTCATCATTTGCATATGCATAGAGATGTCAGTATACAATGTAATTTTGAGACTGTCTCTTTCAAAACTTACTGATTACAGACATGTATTATGCATATTAGCTAATGTTACATGTATCAAATTTTATTCTACCAACTCTTAGAGAATTGATTCTATCTGGAATGTAAGCAATGTTTAATTGTATGCTACCACCTGCATAAAACTTAAGTAATTTGCAGTCATCTTATCGTAAATTAAAATGGATATACAAAGAAAAAGCCTATATCATGTTAGGGATTATGTTTGCATATTGTGAACAGCAAAAAACTGGGTACACAGTTTGTGTTAACTAACTGATTAGATTTCTTTCAATTTAATCAAACTTCGCTTATTTCAAATAATTATAACAAAAATCTATATCCAACATATATAAGCTTTCAAACCCAATTATATACTGTCTTTGACAACAATTTGGACAAACAAAGGACCTTACGATACATTTTATGGTTATATATGTTACTTTGATAAATTGGATAGAAACTGAAAATGTATCTTTCTACTATTGCTGAAAGTGCTATCCTTTTCTTTGTTTATGAGTTTTAAAATATTTAACTTGGACAAATCAAAATAAATATGTTGTGGATATAAAACGTTCAGACATTTACTTATTCAGAAATGTGTATAGATATAGTTTCTTGATAAGAACTGATAATTATTTTAGGACAAACTGATATCTTGTCATAAATTCAACACACAAAAACAATTTTGGGATTAAATAAAGTATTATATGACATAAACTACAAGGTATTAAGCAATATATATATATAGTAATTTTAAAGTCTGTAATGTATGTTGCATATTGTTATACAAGCATCAAAATGATATTTTACACCAGAAACTATGTTAGTTATAGCCTTTCACTCTTATTTATCTGTAGAATGCTCATGTATGGTTTTGTAAAGTATACATGCTTAATTTCAAAGTGAAAAGGTTCTTTCCTTAATTAACATTTTATTTGGGTTCATCGTATTCAACAGCCTATACTTCTTAAAGTATGTGTGATAGAAACAAGCTATTTGTAGTTTTGAAATATAAAGTCAATGGTCCATAAGGAACATGTTACTTAAAATATAAATACTTTTTATGAAGATTATCAAATGAAACTATTAAACATAAATGATTTTGTAAGGTGTAGTTGCACATGTAACGTAAATGACATAAATAACATAAAGGTGTGTTTTGGAAGCAAACAATTCATTTTGACACTTGTTTAAATCCCAAACGAGCTGTTGGCAGTTTAAAAAGACTGTATATACCATCTGGATACTATTTTTAAATGTCACAATTTTGTTTTAATAGTAAAACATGGGGTAGTTGTATAAAACACCTGCCCCTGAAAAACTGCTACCACAATTTGACCATACGACGTGCCAAGAAATGCTGTAGAAGGCTAGTCCTACTTCTTTATGAAGTCAAACCTTTTCAGTCATGAAACTCTTGTGAATTGAATTTTCAAATATCTAGCTTCTCAATTAAAATATCAGATTTTGTGTCTCAGACACTACCTGAGAATTGAAGCCAGTTCCTTGACACTTTTGAAGACATTTCACCAAAACATTTGTATTATGCTCAATGACATATGGCTGGAAAATATTTGATGATTAGTATAAATAATAATGGATGATTTGATGTAGACTGACTCCCTTCATAATATGTTCCATATTTGCCAATAGATATCATTTTCTATAACCTATTTTTTATTGTAATAGTTACTTCTCTCCTTTTGCTCAGGACACAAACTCAGCCATTTGAAGATTGAACGCTATGTAAAGATATGCATGTTTTGCAATGCAAATGTTTGGCAGCTGGGAGCCAGGCTAGATTTGATGTAATAGGCAGATATCCTTTAGTGAGAATAATGATTGAATGTGATCGTTGCCATCATAGAAGATTGTTAGAACATTTTCCCTGACAATACTACTGGATCATCAATAATGGGTGACTAACATAAAGAGTTAGGACTAGCCTTCTATAACATTTCTAGGCACCGTAATCAGTTGTTGATTTAAAAAAAAATGTTTGTTTTTTTGTTTACCTGATTAATTCATAATATGCAAACATGTTAAGGAGTCATGGAGCTAGGCTGATGTCAACCCATAGCTAGACATTTATCTTATTTTAGATGTAGTTTGTCAACGATGACAAGCATTCTGTTTAAATACCAAAGCAGATTGGTGGTAGGCATACCATATTTTTTCCTTCATACTTTCAATGAGTTATGTTTTTATGTTTGGTGATATAAACATATTTTTGCACAGACAATGTAATGGTGGCTTTATAGACATACGCAATGTGTATGTCCAATAAAATCGAGGTGCAGTAGCTAATATGTATCTTAATTGACTTTATATCAGGCCTTTATTTATTATATCATCAATAAATGAATAAGAATTGGGACATTCCATAAAATTACAATATAAAATTTGTCAGTGAACTGATATCTATTCTGTTGGTGAACTATCTTGTCAGTGAATTGTCTTGATTCCGCTTAAAACAGTAGAAGTAGCGTGTTTTGCCGTTTGTTTGTCTGTCTGTCTGACTGCCTCTCTAGATAGACATGTTATGACTCAGAATCGCCAAAGGCTTTGCTACTCGAACTACCCGTACAGAAATTATGCTCAAAATACTCACCCAGAAGCATTGCATAACTCGAAATACCCATCCACCCCAACTCGAAAAACGCTACAGTTTATACGCCCTGTAAGTGGAACTTTTGGTGTACGTACAGTCTGGAAATGGCAATAAAACTGGGGTTAAGTTTAGAATTAGCAATATGTTGGGGATATATTAATTTTCTATTCATATCACGGGTTTAACATGAAGAAAATATGAAATAAAAACCATCTTACCATGACAAAAATGTTAATTCAGTGACCCAAACCCAGGCAAATTTTACTGAGCAACAGCGGTTTCAGCAGCATTTTTATTCATAACGGCAAAATAAAACATGTATAAACGGAAAATAAGAAACATTTAAAGAAAAATTCAATATTGGAAGGGGAATGCGCATTCAATCTGTTAAATCAAATAGACAAACTATGCATTTACCTCGCAAATTTCTCCCTCTGGTGTGGTTCATCCTACAACGTCCGCCATTTTTTGCTCGAAAAAACGGTCGCATAGGTACAGCCTCCGATAGCCTGAGGACACTTTCTTAAAGGACATGACTTGAAGATTTAACTGCTGGCGGCTTCTCATCTGTATCTACCCCATTAGGTTAAAGCTAATATGTGTATTTCAGTAATAAACTTGAAAATTATGTGTTTATTAATCACCAGGTGATAGCAACTCACCATGTGGTCAAAACCTACTATTTGTTGTCATGGTAACAACAAAGACATCCTTCAATTTAGATGAACAATAAATTTCCAGACCAATCTGGTCATGCCCACATTAATGTTTTGCGGTCTGCTGACTTTTTAGAAATTGACTTTCTCAAAAATATTTTTCAGTAACACTTTTAGAATGACAAACTGTTCTTAGTCGATTATTAAGACAGAAGACAGAAAGATCTTTTTCTATCACTTATTTTCAAGCTTTTTTCATGCTTTTTTGTTGTCTGCTGACTTTTAGCATTCAAAATTAACTTTTTAACAAAATTTCTTTCAACACTATCAGAGAGTCAAACGGTTTGGACCCAGATCAGGACCAACAGTCTGCCTCCTAAATAATTGTTCACAAAGGTTATCAGCAGATGACAGAGGTGGCTAAGCACTAACAAGAATAGGTAAAATGATACAAGTTGCTATTTTTAGATCCAGAAAGAAACAAACTGTCCATCCTACTCAATTCTTTATATAGTTCTTCTTTCAATCTGCCCAAATTGACATGAGACTGATAATTTTCGCCAAAATCTTGGTGATATTCGTGCTTTTTCGTGAAATACTCCGACCTTGATCATAAACAGTATAGATCCGAATCAGCTCGATCCTGAAACCAGTTGATCAGGATATATTGTTTTCTACTCTGCTTGTAAATGCATATTAATAAGTGGAACCCTGCAAGTTGGTTAGATATACACTGCTGAAGTTACTCTTTGCCTGAAATTGTTGTCTGCTGATAACCTTTGCAAACAGTTTTAGAACCAGATCAGGGCTGACAAAATGTCAGACCTGATCTGGATCCAAACTGTATGACTCTCTGATGGTGATCATGAAGGAACTATATAGTAAATTAATTTAGAAAAGACAGCAGATGACAAAATACCTAAAAATTTTCCTGGTCCTGAAGCCAGCTGATCAGGATGTATATTGTTTTCTACTCTGCTTGTAAATGCATACTAATAAGTGGAACCCTGCAAGTTGGTTAGATATACACTGCTGAAGTTACTCTTTGCCTGAAATTGTTGTCTGCTGATAACCTTTGCAAACAGTTTTAGAACCAGATCAGGACTGACAAAATGTCAGACCTGATCTGGATCCAAACTGTTTGACTCTCTGATGGTGATCATGAAGGAACTATAGAGTAAATGAATTTAGAAAAGACAGCAGATGACAAAATACCTAAAAATTTTCCTGGTCCTGAAGCCAGCTGATCAGGATGTATATTGTTTTCTACTCTGCTTGTAAATGCATACTAATAAGTGGAACCCTGCAAGTTGGTTAGATATACACTGCTGAAGTTACTCTTTGCCTGCAATTGTTGTCTGCTGATAACCTTTGCAAACAGCTTTGGAACCAGATCAGGACCGACAAAATATTGGGCCAGATCTTAATCCAATCTGTTTGACTCTCTGAGAACAATATAGTGAATTAATTTAAAAAAAAAAGACAACAGATGACAAAAATATAAAAAAAATTCCAGCAAGCAGAGTAAAATAGAAATAGATGCTTGTGAAGATAAATATGGTTACTATATATAAAAAATGCACTTGCGTAAATATCAAATTAATCCTTGTCCTGCTGAACCTAGATATATCCCGTTTTTATAAACACTAACAGTGCGGATACTGATCAGCTGATCA
Organism: Loripinus fragilis; assembly: GCA_964019695.1. Lineage (NCBI taxonomy): Eukaryota > Metazoa > Mollusca > Bivalvia > Lucinida > Lucinidae > Loripinus > Loripinus fragilis. The sequence continues at coordinate 97,492,887 of OZ026522.1, forward strand.
GGATCCAAAGTTTTGCATTCAGCTTACGGTCTTGCCAAAATTTAGCTATATTTGCTCAGCAGTACAGGGTTAAACAATTTAATTTGATAGTTTGTGTAGAATTGTTGTTTTTATGTGTGTACATATTATTTATTTTGAGGGCCTCATGGAAGATTAGTTGTACTACTAAATGTTGTCACCCTCTTTAAATAAAGACTTTACTTACTTACTTAAGATTATTAAGATAATGTCAATTCTTAAATCTATATGGTCTGATAGCCTAGTGGTTAGTTCACAATTTGAAAAAGATCACCCAAACCTGGATCAAATCTTTGGGTGGGAGACATTTTTATGACTGTCCAATGTATGCATTCTTTTTAAGTCAAAGTTGTTCATATATTTTATGCCACCTTCTGATTATCTTTACATCTTTTCATTTGGATATTCAGTATTAATTCCCTCGGTTTTATTCACTCTTTCCTTGCCAGCAGCTACTTTTGTGCCTGCTGATAGTCTTTGCAAACAGTTTGGACCCTGATCAGTACCGAGAAAACATTGGTCCTGAACTGGATACAGACTGATAGTGTTTCTGTAAGAGTTTTTGAAAAAGTTGACTTTGGAAAAAAGTCTGTTGATGACTTAAAAGTATTAAATGACCCAGCATACAAAGTGTTAATTACATGTGAGCTTATATTGAAATCATGCACTGTGCTAGTTGTAGTTGATAAGATTTTTTATAGTTATTATATATTATCCATTTGTGCACAAAATTAAAAAAAAAGACTTAAAGAGACTAAGTCTACAACTATGAACATTTTTCGAAAACAAATCTTTTCTTTTTAAATCATTTGTAAAAGTAAAATTAAGTTATATTTTCACAATAAATCTGTTCACTACAGCTGAAAACTGCATGATAAAGTGAATTATCTTTTTATAACAGCTGTTTTTCCCTTGTTGGTAATTATTTGCGTCCCTCCAATAATTATAGGCAGTTAATTTTTAACATAAACGCTGTTGTTTTGATCGATACTGATACTGAGGGTTTGAGCGAATCCCTGAAACTCCTCTGGATCCGCCACTGCTTGGTCATTTAAACCAGAAAGATCTTTTTTAAGTAGTTGAATGCTTTTCATGCTTTATGTAGTCTGCTGACTTTTGTTTTCAAAATTAACTTTTTTCAAACACTAGTTATTAGAATGTCTAACATTTTGGACGCAGACCAGGACTGACTTTCAATAAGTGCTGATCTAGGTCCTAACTGTCTGCAAGGTGATTAACAAATGGCATTGTCTGATAAAATGGACTTGACCTAGACCTTCATTGCCTGTGTATTAAACAGGGCAATGGTAAACCTTCAAAAATTGGACTTTTTGTGATTTTTCTTTATGCTTTAACTATGAATGCTTTAACTCTTAGCATGATTGATAGTTTTGTTCATGCTTTTGCTGTTGTCTGTAAGCTGCTCACCCTTAAGTTAATCTTTACCCCTTATGTTCTGTCATACTTTAAAAGACTGTCATGTTTTTATTCTACTTTGGTGTCACTCACAGAAAAAAATGCTGAAAGATCGCAAGCATTTTACAAAAGTTTTAACTTGTTATGTATAAATAATAATTTGTTTAAAGGGAAAAAACATCAAAGTTTTACACTAATGATAACATTATGTGTCCAGTCTGATCTGTGTCCAAACTGTATGGCAACCCCTTTTTCGGTGGAGCAAAACTGTTTGTGCAATTCTGGTAGAGGACATCATGAGGAACTTTTCTGTGAAATTATTTAAAATTTGGACCATTGGCTCAGAAGAAGATGTCATTTAAAGACATTTCTCATCATGAGCTCTGGCAACCCCTGTATTTAAGTAAGTATGGGTGCAAAGATCAGGAATCGATACAATCAAGTACCACACCTGACCCAGGATACCAATGGGAAAGTGACAAACTCACAGCCTGACACCACAAACGAGAGCCAAGAGGTCAGCCCTTTCTCAGCAGGTGACCACAAGGCACACATAAACAGACGTGCACAAAGGCATAGCAAATGAAAGACAGAATAAACATAAAAGATCCACAAAAGAAGTACTGCCTTGGGACGGTCAGTAAAATATTTTACTGGAGGCCTTCCAAACTGTTTGCATAGAACATCAGCAGATGACAAAATTATCACTAGCTGATAAAGGGGTAATTTACTTACCCTTTTTATTAAGCAAGCAAACCAAACAGACATCTTTGCTCCTAAACCACTGTCACAAATTATGTGGGGTACATATTGGCTTTTGTGCTGATCCTGTTGGCGTTGTGAGTCCACGTCACCATCTGTGTAGCTTAGAGGGTGTAGCTTCTGTCAACACATTTTCTGCAAAACCAATGATAGAAACATTGTTCAGGCCTCCAGATAAGAGAGCATATTTGAAAATCATATTTCATTTTTCTCAAAATAAAACATATGTTGTGCCAACGTGGGTACTCAAAAGAAGCGTCTCAATGAGTCGGCTCTTCTGAAACACAAAACACATAATTGTTCTGAAAAGGCTCAAATTTTTGTTTATCAGGGCCTTTGATAGTTAGGAGGGTAGTGGGGAGGGGTATTAGGTTTGAGTTCAATTCATTAACCTTAATTTCAAGGTCAGATCAGCACTTTGAAATGTCTAATTTTGACCAAAATAAGAATTCCCCATGTTGTTTCCAAATGAATTGAGCTGAATTCCTGCGCCAATTGTAAATAATTTCACACAAATGATCCCCTTAACTCTTTTTAGGCCAATAGAACATCCCATAGATTTTTTATAAAATGAAGTTGGGATAGTGCATTGTATATATATTAAAAGGTCACAGGTTAAAATTTCAAAAAAAAAAAAAATTAATGTATGGCCAAAAAATGGAGGAGCTTTAACAACAAAAGAACGGACTTGAAATTCTATATATCCCGAGACATTATCAAGCTCTAGATAGATAAATGACTATTTTGAATGTGGGCAAGTTTAAAAAAAATGTGACCAAAGTGTGACATTGGGGTTCAAAAATAAACATTATGTAAGAGCTTTCTTTTTCGTAACATAAGTTTCCTTATATCCTGAATTTTGACAAATTTTAAGTTTTTTGTAAATAGTATTTATAGTTTTCTTTTATCAACCTCTTGATTAAGATTATTAAGAGAATTTTTACCAAAACTTATTTATTCTATTCAAGGTAATAAAAACATCAAGTAAATGATTAAGTCCTGAAATTTTGACCTAATATGGTGAAACGGATATTATAAACCATGTTTGGAATCAAAACTGCCGTGTTTAAAACATGTTTGTGAAATTAATGATACTTTTTATAAAATTTGGCCAACATTTTCCAGCACCTAGAGCTTAAAGTTTTTAAATCTTTGATATTAAAGCCCACATTAAAGGAAAACTCATTGATTTGCAACGTTAGGATCTATAGAAGAAGAAAACATTAGCCTTTTAGGGTCTGGATGTCTAGCTTTCTAATGTTGGACATTATAAAAACACTGTGTTATGAAAGAAAATGTTACACTCCTGACATTCATTGCTATTTATTTATTTCAAAGATAAAATATCATTTCTTCTGTTACCAAGAAACTGCTTAAAATGATCTCATATGATTTGGGGGTTTTATTTTTTGTATGTATTGCAACAGACTGCATGCTTGGTAGTCAACCCAATCACGGTTGGCAACTTTGCTTTCCTCTTTAATTGCACGCCGGTGGGTCGGACTTCAGACTCTATGATGGTTCCGACTTAAAGACTTATCTGTTGATGAGATGGTAGGGGCCTGATGCTTTGGCTGTTTGTCGGGCCCACCGGGGTTTACCTGTTGGATTTCTTTTGCTCCGGTATTCAGTTTAATTTACTGTTGAGTCCTTATCCTTGCTTTATCTCCTTGTTATATCTTGATTTATATGTTTTAGGAGATGATGCATTGATAAGTTAGGGGTCTTTCATGCAAACCAAATATTTATGTGTCTTGATCCACATCTGAATTAAGGGTGAGGTTGGCGCCGTTAAACCGGTTTAAGCCCTCCAGTAAAAGTATTTTTTACTGACCGTTCCAAGGCGGTGCTTCTTTTGTGGATCGATTTTGTTAGTTATGCTTCATGTTGGTGTGATATCTGTTCCTTGTAGCCTTGTGGTCACCTGCTGGGAAAGGGCTGACCTCTTGGTTGTCGTGTTTGTTGTGTTTTGTCACTTTCCCAAATATGTCCTGGTCCACATCAGAATTAAGGGTGAGGTTGGCGCCGTAAAACTGGTTTAAGCCCTCCAGTAAAATATTTTACTGACCGTTCCAAGGCGGTACTTCTTTTGTGGATCTTTTATGTTTTTGTTCTGTCTTGTGTTTGCTATGTTTTGTGCGCGTCTGTTTATATGTGCTTTGTGGTCACCTGCTGGGAAAGGGCTGACCTCTTGGCTCTCGTTTGTGGTGTCTCCTGTGAGTTTGTCACTTTCCCATTGGTATCCTGGGTCAGGTGTGGTACTTGATTGTATCGATTCCTGATCTTTGCAACCTTATTACTTTTCATATGACACCCAAATGACATACAGGTGGTGGTTACCACTATTAAAGCCATTTTAATGGTTGGGTCAGAAAACATTTACCAGAGGAAGAATTCACCCATTATTCTTCAGCTATTTATGAGAAAATAAGGTGACAACAGCATGATTTAAATGCTATAAAATGTTGTTTATGAACTGCTTTAAAAGACCAAAAATGAACAATAAACTTCAGAAAAAGCAGTCTGAAGTAACACAAGTATAAAACTATCTGAATTGTTACACCCCTGACCAGTACAAGTATGTTGATATAGACAGTCTATATTTCATACATACTATATACTTCTGGAATATCAGGCTCATTTTGGTAACAAATAGTGTGATGGTATACTATTTTTCACAGCATTATATAGTGCTTTTGATGAAAGTTGATAACTTAACTGCTGTTTTATTTTGAAATTCTCAAGATCATCAGCACTAAAAAGCTTGTCTTGGTAGAATATTCAATCAAAATGTAGAACCTCCCTACTACTTAGAACATTGTGTACACTTTTAGTTTGAAATATACCGTAAAAAAAATACTGCTAAAGGATTTTAACAAACAAAAACAGACTTCGAACTATCAAATGAACAAAATTGAAAGTTGTTACACTCCTGACATGAAAAGACAGAAGTATTTATCTTGATTCATGAACTGTTCTCATAACTTTACATGACAGTCAGTCTCATATGATGATATTTTCTATTTTGTCATCTCAACTAGATTAGTTTTTACCTTTTCCCTATATATTTCTTTACTCTTTCTGAAGCTGATTTCTTGGTTCCTTGGTCTTGAGCCGAGAAAATCCCCTACCCCCTTAAGTTTTCTCATTGATTTTCTGATACAAGAAAGTTTTATAACTGGCTTTCCTATTTCTAATTGATGCTGAGGTCATTGATTGAAAGGCCACTTAGATTTGAAGGGTTAGTAAAGATATATCTCTATTACATACAAAAATGTCAGGAGTGTAACAATTTGTATACATCATCATTATCAACATGTAAATACATTATTAAGAAGTTTTTATCATTATTTGATGGTTTCATTTGTAAGGCAAAGGAATAATCTCATGGTGAAAAAAACACTGACCGCTATCTTTCTATTTACGCATATTTTTTTATACCTACAAAATGGCTATTATATTAAAAATTGGCTTTTTTTTCAAAAAATAACTGGCATTTTTTGTTATAGAAGGAAAGAAACAAGTTTCCACTGCTAGGACAATGTCTGCATTATCATAATATTTGGTTGCTTTGAGCTAAAATCATGTATTTCATCACCTACACTGAAGAACATGCAACAAAATTACAGGTGTTACACTCCTGACATCATAAATCAGGCTCTGTGAGGAAATTCAATCCTCTGATGCAGCAAGTAAATTTTGCTGATTATCTGGAGTGGGGATGTGTTCCTGGAAAACAGAAAAATATAGGTATTGGGCAGCATACAGAAAGATGGTGAGAAGGTAAACACAATGTGTTACACTCCTGACATCAGTGGGTTGTTAAAGTTGAGGAAACGCATACTCATGTGAAGTGAAGTTAGGATCAAAATCCGAGTTTTAAGTAATGTTGCACTTGTCTGTTTGTGGTGTGACCAAGTTACATATATGTAGCATGTATAGTCAACTTGTAGCAGTTAATATTGGAAGAAGCATTGTTTTTTTACCTCATGTAAATTTTGAAGGGCATGTCTCCAAAATGACATGTTATATCAATAGGTAGATTATATAAAGAACCCTGCTTTATGTATTTTATCTACAATATGTCAATTTATGATATACAAAAGCTTAAACTGGTGTAATATCACTATGTTTACTAATATATTCCTTAGAACATTCACATGGTGAAAAAATGTCACACAAAAAGCGTTACACTCCTGACATTTTGGGGTGGTTTTAATGACATATCTTTTTTATTTGTCGTTTGATTCATTTCAAATTTGGCAAAAAATAAATGGGTATCAAAACACACCTTTGAGGGATAAATTTAAATAAAAATATTCCATATTAATAGCATGGGGATAAAAAAATTGAACGGTCACATTTTTTTTAAACTTGCCCATGTGAATTCTGACATTCTCACACCTCCAACTTTGACACTCAACACCTTTGGTACAATGCAACCTGTCATAAAAGCTATCCTTTTCAAAATAGGTTCTCAGCAATTTTTATATGGATTTCCATTTGAAGCAACAATATCAATACATGCACGGGTCCAAGAATTCTCGTCCGGGAGGGTGGATTCAAGGTGTATCTGCCATAAAAAATCATTTTTTTGTCCTCAACTTATTTTATAGAAGTCAATTGGTTTATTTCAAAGAAAATTTTAATTTTCCATGGTTCCAGAGGGGGTCCATCAATTATTCCAGTGGTAAGGATGGTGTCCAACTTTTTCCAGGGGGGGGGGGGGTATCCAGGTGCTTAATTATTCCCTATCTAAGACCATATAACTTGTGTTTTTCAAGGGGGTCTGGTCTCCCCTCTGGATCCTGGATCCAAGCATGCAATACTTGGATTATCTGGATGCTGTGACAAAAGTTAGATATTTGAAAAAGTCATCAATTTTGAACCTCCCTGAATACATGGTGTCTGGGAAAACAGCCATAGAGGCCTGATATTGGTCTAAATTAAAAAAATATTTTTTCCCCTTACCCGACTGACCCTGAAAAAAACCCCTACACAAAAATTCTGTTACAATCTTTTGTTAAGATTTTTTTTTAAATTTCATTGCAAACTTAGAGAATTGTCCATTGTAAACAGAGTTAACTTTAAAATATATTCTTAGCAAATTGTTTGTTTTGTTTGTTTGATTTGATTCTTTACGTCCCATCAACAATCTTTCAGTTATAAAGGGAAGGGTCTTCCTGGGTTGAACCAGTACTAAGCTAGTAGGATAAATGTGTCTTGCTCAAGGACTACAACGCAATGACGCAGGTGAGGCTCGAACCCGCGGCCCTTAGGTCTCGAGTCAAACAAATTGTCTGTGTGCAGAAAAACCTGCCTAACAACCACTCTCAAGAAGAGTAAAAATTGCTTTCATGACAAATCATCATTTAATGAAGGTCAAAAGTATTGCAGAATGCTCCAAGGGGAAACAACAATATTTCTAAGGTTGGCCTAACCCTTATGGTTCTGACAACTTTAGGTCAAACCATTGCAGTTTACCCTTTGCATTAAATCTGTAACATTTACAACAGTTTCGACCCAGATCAGGTCCGGCGTTCTGTCCGGGCCTTATCAGGTTCCAGACTGTTAGACACTTTTGAGCTTATGACAAGTTGAAGTTGAACCTATGTATTTTAACTTAGCAAAAAACATTTACATGACATTGTCATCTGCTTATAACCCTTTCAAATAATTTGGATCCAGATCAGGCCGACATTTTGTCCAGACTTATCGGGGTTCAGAATGTTTGGCACTTTAAAGGATATGACAAGTTGGAGTTAAACCGATGTTTTTAACTTTGCGTTACATCTGTACGTGACATTGTCATCTGCCGATAACCCTTTCAAACAATTTGGACCCAGATCAGGCCAGATTTTTTGTCCAGGCCTTATCGAGGTTCAGAATGTTTGGCACTTTAGAGGTTACGACAAGTTGAAGTTGAACCTGTATTTTAACTTTCCGTTAAATTTTCATGTGACATTGTTATCTGCCAATATCCATTTCAAACAATTTGGACTCAGATCAGGCCTGACATTCTGTCCTGTGTATTTCCTCTCTGCATAGAAGCTTTACCTGAAATTGTCATCTGCCTTTAACCTTTGCAAACATGATACATCAGTACATAGAACAGTCTGCTGAGATGTAACATCATAGACCAGCTCACAACAGAGGCTCTATCTACAGAGGACAGTCTGCTGAGAAGAAACATGATACACAAGTTTGTAGCCCTTACCAACTGAGAGCAGCCTGCTGAGATGAAACAGGATAAACAGGTTTGCAAATCTATCTTCAGAGGGCAGTCTGCTGAGTATAGTGTGATACATCGGTTTCCAGCCATATCTACAGAGAGTAATCTGCTGAGAATTAATATGAGAAACCGGTTTACAACCAGGTCTACAGAGGGCAGTCTGCTGAGATTAAACATAGTATAACAGTTTGCATCTCTATCTACAGAGTGCGGTCTGCTGAGCTGAAACATGATACACAGATTGCGATTCTACCAACAGAGAGCAATGTGCCGAGATGAAACCCGCTACACTGATTTGCAACTCTACCAACTGAAAGTAGTCTGCCAAGTTGAAACATGATACACCAGTTTGTGATTTAATATTTATTTTATTTTTGCAACTGTAGTATCCACAGAGAGCGGTCTGTTGAGATGAAACATGATACAACTACAGAGGGCAGTCTACCGGGCAGAGTAGCTCGGGCAGAGTAGCTCGGGCAGAGTAGCCCAGTCGATAACCTGCTTGCAGGGGTCATGAGTTCGATCCTGACCTAGTCCCATACTTTTGTGGAGATTGATCCTGAAACATTCTCCCTTCCGCTGAATCATTCAAGAAGGGTTGTGGTCAGCTACAAGCGAAAGTATGTGCACGAAGAACTGGTTAACCCCTTGTTCAAGCTTGCCCAGGAAAAAGTGTGCATTATTACCAGGTTAGGTGAACTGACCATCCAACAATGACCATAGCTGTTGACTGGGACGTAAAGCAACAATACAAACAAACAAACAGAAGGCAGTCTGCTGAGATGTGACATGATACATGGCTTCGCAGTCATGAATATCTACACTCCTTGTGAAGACCACATTTATGAAATTGAGCTACCCAAAGAAATTGACATCAAAAATCCATAGTGTATAACAACCCATACTGTACTCACTTTTCATTGAAAGTTCAGGATATTTCAGTGACTAATCTATCTATCTATCTATCTATCTATCTATCTATCTATCTATCTATCTATCTATGTGCACTGCGACAAACATATCTGTACTGAAATGGTCTTTTAAAATTGTTGTTGCTTAACTGTTGACATTTAGTGTCTATAAACGAATTCAAGCAACACCAACGTGACTGCAAAGATCGATATTTCTAAGCGTTTGACATAATAATTTGGGAGCTAAAGACCTGTATTTTCTCGTCTTTCATCGTGTTATGATTGTTGCAGCCTACTGCAAACTACGGTTTTGCAATTTTTTGAAGATTATCTTGAGGGAAACACAAAAATCAAAATATCAATAAAACATGTGGTTTTCATATTCGGCAGTACTCACACTGGTCAATGTATACGTCGCTTTGCCGGTATTTACGCGTATTGCCGTTATGCCATACGCCTATTTTCTGGAATAAAATGGCGGCGACACACCTGTTGACAGCGGAAGTGGTGAGTGTTTTCATTTTTGTTGTTGTTAATACTGCATAGAAAAACATGCCGTATGCCTAAAGGACTATAGAATTCAATCCTTTTTATGTATCCGACATGTACATGGTGATTTATGCAAGCATTTAGAAATTTATTCGAGTACCGTTTGGGAGGGAATGACATTTTTGTTGATTTCTTGTAAATTACCGACTTTCAAGTCATAGAATTTTGATCTGGTGTACATATCTTTCATTTTACCCTTGCACGAGTCAGCGTCTGGTCCCATAGCATCGAAACGTTGTAACAGTTGGAAAGTGAAACTTGTGTTTTGAGAAAAAATCTGAAGAAAACGATTTTACGCCGATCTTGGCGAAAATGTATACTACGCTGTTTGCCGGCCCCCATTTTAATACATCCTGCAGAATGGAGTGCACCGCTTGAAGCATATGCATAATCAATCCATTTCCTTCCAGCATGCCAGCCATGCACGCACGTATACATGCACGAACACACACAAGCAGAAAATAGAGAATGGTGAGGTTTATTAAGCAGGGATCTATTTTACCTGTTTGGGTTATGTACAACAGTGTGCTGCGTTGCCAAGGAGAGTGGTGCTGCATTGCTTAAGAGAGCGGCATCTCAAATGCTTCTCTGTCTTGGTTTTAGGAAAACAGCACCTGTAGTGTGACCTTATCCCACACTTTTTGAGCGAGTCTCAGTTTTCAAAATTGTCCCAAATTTCTCATCAACTATAGTTTAAACCCCACTTTTTATATAGTAAAATAAGAGTTTTAGTTCTTCATTTGCTCTAAAATGTAGATTGTAGGTAAACGTTACAACCACCTCAATGTTGCAGTTCTAACCTGTACCCACGATCTTTGTTTTGATCAAAATATAAAAAAAAATCTGAGATTTTTTTTAAATCTAAAGTGACCATTTTATAGCCTAAATTCTCTGCGTAACGCATTGGCATCTTTGAGCAGAGTTATATTTAGTTACCGTATATTTAATTTTGATTGAATTTAATCACTATAGGGGTCCTTAGCAATACTGGTCCGGGTCCCCTTAATCCAGTATTTAATGTTGGGCCATCATCGGCCCGCCAGCGAAACGCAGTTTAAATGGCGTTTCGCTGGCGGGCCGTTGATGGACCGCTAGTAGTGGTATTTAGGATCCTTCCCCTAATCAAACTAAAAAAAACGTTGTCAAAGTTGGACCCCCTCTGACAAAACATTCTGGATCCGCGCATGCTATAGTCGTTATACATTTTCAGGGTTTAAAGGCCATTCCGCATATCTCAGATCATAGCGAGAAAACCTGACTCAACAAAGGCGCAGACCAGTCTGCGCATCCAGCCAGTCTGATGCGAGTCTTTGTTGTTTGCTCCCTGGAAAGTATAAAAGTTACGCTAAACTTGGCACATTCTAAGCTTCAAGCTTCTATCTAGTCTCTGTGAATGATTATATTACACTTCAACAGAGAAAACCATACTTTTCCAAGGATCCGGAGGGGGTCCAACTTTTTACCAGGGGGGGGGGGGGGGTACAAATGCTAATTTCTATAGAAACCCACATGACTTGTGATTTTCCAGGGGGTGGTCCGGACCACCCCTCTTGATCCGCACATTGGATCGACAAGTAGTGAAGGGGGCAGGGAGTGAGAGAGATGTGGGTTATTTTTGAAAGGGAAGACACTATTTCTCCAATCAGCTATTTGAACACCCACTAACCTCTCTTGCCCCCTCCCCCCCCCCCCCCAATGTTATTAGACCTAAATCAAAATTGTTATTTTTCTCCAATTAAACATATATTGTGGGAGATCGTTGACAGGTTCTATATGCGCATTTTGTGTATGTCTTTGCAAAATAATCGTCTAGAGGTTTAAATTTTGTCTAATTTGCATAAGTCATTTGTATGCCCCGCCCCCTTGGGGCCGGGGATAACGGGGACATAGCCGGGCTTAAGTGCCGGAATTTGACCTACGATGTGTTCCCGCAGTGCTGTGGATGTGCCTGGGGTTTAATCTCCAGCTTAAATAGCCGGAAAAACAGCGGGGCGCTTTAGATTACTTTTGTTCGATGTGCCTATTGATGTCTCTAATATTTTTCATTTGTTGTGTTCTGGTGAACATATAAAGTTGCATCACGTTATACAAAAAGGCTCCCTAGCGAAAGTATGCATGTGTGTTAAAATACTCTGAAACCACTGGGCCGACTAAAGCAAAATTCAATGGGGCACCACCATGGGATAGGGGAAAAGATGGAAAGCTTATTCAAATGTTTTGTTGTTATTCATTATTGTCAACTCCCGTGGACGGGGACATTTAGCGGGGATTTTACCACGCATTTGGCCCCGCAGTACAACGCTTTCAGCAGGTCTTTGAAATTTGAAACGTTAAAAAGCTGAATTCCCCGGTCCCGAGGGATGACTGGTGTATAATACCCGACTTTGTCAAAATCCGCAACATATTACAACCATCTTTTGACTTTTTCGCTTATGGTAAGGACCGCTATCTAAACCTTCCAACAGTAGCCAAGCTTTCGTACAAAGCATAAACTCCAATGTAGTCGGCGAAGCAGTCTATAAAATCCCTGCTCCGATTGTTGCTAATCATGTTATGCCACACCCCATCTCACTCTAAGGCACTTTCCAGGGGGGAGGGGTCCAAAATCTAATTTCTATAGAAACCTATAGAACTTGTGATTTTCAAGGGGTCCGGACTGCCTACCCCCCCCCCCCCCCCCCCGGATCCATACATGCACACATCTGAATGCACTGCCTCTAATATATACATGTATCAGTCATTTGTTTCCACGGAAATAGCTTCGAAATATCTCAACTGTTTCCCGTTTTACATCGCATTGCTATAGTTGCTTACAACATAGAACTGCATGCTGCGGAGGAAAACACGTCACGTGAGAAACGTGGTTACAAATGACTGACACATGTAAAATACGTGCTACTGGACGGCATGTTGAATGAGAAGTAAATCTATTTCAGGGTCAGTGAGAGCCATATACTTCTTGCTCTAGACATGTAAGTTCTGTTCCTTTATCTTTAATATATAATGTACTCGGCGTCAAAAGTTAAGCACCCCTTATATTTTTTCTGATACCTGGACGAAATATTAGTGAACACGCAATATCTTGATCTGTTGTGAAACTGCATAAATATTTTATGGAAAATGTGAAAATAAACGTGATATTCGCATTTCGCTCGAAATATGGGTTTTCGTTATCGCCCCAAATCTTCAAGAAGTAATGCCCAACATCTCGTAACAACTTGGTGCTGTTTTCATACAAAATTATCAACTTTTATTCATGTACATAAAGTTGCAAAAAATACAGTTTGACCATATTTGATTTTAGCGAACTGATGAACGCATACTTTGTCAAAATAGCATGATTGCTTCACTATCCTATTCCAATATGACACATTTATCTATATCTATGAGGTTTAGTTAGTGGTGCTTAAATTTTGATGCTGTGTATATTTGAATATACGCTATTAGTATAAATAATGAAATTGTCAGCCCCTTCAATTATGTTTCCTCTGTTTGGATAAGGCTTAAACGTTCTAGTCGTCAGTGTTTCTGTCATTTTGTGACGGCTTCATTAACTAATAGGTTTATCTTGTACTTCAACAACAGCTGAATCTAGGGCGAAGATTTGGTACCAGTAAAATGCATTTAAGCCCCCCCCCCCCCCCCCCCCGCAGGCTTAGGCTGCTGTCCGTTTTAAGGCGGTGGTTCTGTTGTTGTCTCTTTGTTTATTGTTACTCCCATTGTGGGAGTCTGTAATTGTTCTATGTTTTGTTGTACGTTACTTTATGTCCATTCTAGCATTGCAATCATCTTGATGGGGAAGAGAGAGCAGATTGCTTTGCTTAATTTGTCTTCCTGGTGTCTCGTGATGGTTGAGCGGCTCTTCCTCGCGGTGCCACGGGGTTGTCTGCAGTTTGTGATTGCGGTATTTCCTGATCATACTCACTTACTTTTTTGTACCTGTTGAGAATCTTTTAAGTGTTAGTAGGCGTTGATTAAATGACTCGCTTGCCATCCCTGGATCGAATCCCGGTGTCAAAGTATTGCAAATTAGTGGTAGGCCGTCCAAGGTCAATGTTTTTCCCCCCGGTTGTTCGGTTTCCTCCACCATGTGTGACCACAGAACGCCAACATCTGCTTAATGTCCACGGCAAATAGATGAGTTCATTATGGGGGATCCTAACCAGGCTAAACCTAAGCTGATAACCATTCCTAATCCTTTTCATTAGAATGAATGTGCGAAGCATGTGAATCGAATTAGCACACTACGATTCGCAAGCTGAGACACGCTATCGACTGCACCAACCAGACAGGTAGCACGCTTGGTCCCGAAATGATAGAACTTTATAATTATGGTTTTGAGAGGTCTGGGGGATATATTGTTGGCGTCGTTCGTACGTCCGTCCGTCGGGAACCATATCACAGTACCTATTGGTCAGGTTGCATTGCCATTGTCTTAGTACAGGCATTTGTAAATATTTTATGCTGAAATTTTGCATACATGCAGAGGAGTAATAGCTAGATAACACATTCAACAAGATTTAAGTCTTAAGGCCTGGGCCAAATCCCCTGGGTAGGGCCAAGGCCAAAATTAAACTTTTTCTGAATACGGCCATGTTGCATATCAAATTAAAGCCGACAACGCATGCAGTAACATGGAAGCAAATATTTTGTCAACAGACACACCCTCGATCCCAGGGGTGGGGTAAAATGGTCAACTCATTTTTATTCTAAAAGAAGTCATGTTGCATATCAAATTAAAGGGATTTTAGCATAGAGCACTATGAAAGCAAATATTCTGTCCTTACACACACCATCGATCCATGGGGTAGGGTCAAAAGGCCAAATGCTGTTTTCTCTTGTTGCATTAAGGAGTGTAGACGAACATGCAAGCTAAACCTTGACTTTACACACACCTCTGATCTCTGGGATTGGGTTGAAAGGTCAGATATTGAAATTGTGAAGATATGTATTCTTTAATTAAACTAAGTAAGAAAGAGGGCAAAAATCAGGAATCGATACAATTAAGCACCACACCTGACCCAGGATACCAATGGGAAAGTGACTTCAAACTTAGAACTCACAAATGAGAGCCAAGAGGTCAGCCCTTACCCAGCAGGTGACTAAAACATACTTGGCATGCTTTTGATATGATCTGAATGATACCCAAAGTGAACTAAGGGTCTAAATAAATGGGATTTATATTTTGTGATTTACATGTTTCTCTAAAGTAATCCTTCGTCGAGGATATAAATTTGTCTTTTTAGTTTTACTATGTCTTTCATTCTCTTTTCAGAATGGATGCCAATTGCCTATGTGTGGACTGTGGCAAGTACTATAAGAACCCAAACTCGTTACGGGTGCACCAGAAAACTCAAACTGGGCTCCGCCCATTCACCTGGGATGTCAGCAATAAATCGTTTGGGAGGAAGGATGTCCTAGGAGAACATCTGAAGGCAGGGCTGAGGCTTTCAACATTTCAATTTTCAAAGTCCTTCTAAAAGCCCTCCACTGCGGGGCCTTTGTGGGATATTCTCTTTTTGCATAATTTAGGAGTTATTGCCCCAGGGGATACAAATGACTGCTGCATTAGCAATATTAAGCTAAAAAGGTACATAGCCAAGGTGCCATAGAAACAATATAAGAGTCCAAAATGTTACTACGATGCACACCGGTCCTTATGATAGCGCAGGGATGCTCTGTGTTTAAAGCTTTTATGATATTTTTGTCACTCATATTGCTTGTATGGCAAATGCGTTAACATGTGCTGGGCCAGGTACCTTTTTTGTTTAAATGTTTTCTCACATGTACTACACTGTAATGATGAAGTGGCGCCACAAGTTTTAGTGTGCTCTTTCAAGTGCATGACACAAACATTACACTTAGGGCAGGTCTCCTTTTCCCTATGTGTCTCCTCATCCCTGGTCTCCCCGGCCCCAATGAATCGGGGCATACAAATGACTAGTGTATCTTGATCATCATTAAGGGCTCACCTATTGAAAAAGACTCTTACCTGTAAAACTAAACCTGTCGTTTAAGTCGACCAGGCCCGACACAAACTGCCATGTAAGAATACATAAAATGGTGAGAGGTGGAAACTTTGTTATAGGAAGTGAAGAGGTTGTTCTTTACAATAGAGAAAACAAAGCTGTTGATCAGTAACACTTTAATAGCGCAGCTTATTTACGCCTCCTATGACGCGCGAAAATGAAGATTATTATTATGATGATGTTGCTGATGCACAGTATGTCATAACAATTTCAAATATTGTTTTTGTTTTACTTGAAAATGAAACCACTATCAACTCATTTACATTGCCATTACTGGCTTGTCTATTTACTCAAATATTTGTGCTTTTTATTCTCATTTCCCTCCTCGTCATTCTCCTCTGCCTCCTTTTAATCATCATCATCATAATCATCATCATCATCATCATCATCATCATCATCACCAAAACAATCATCGTCATCATCATTTCCCTACTAATCGTTCTCCCCACCTCCTCCTTTAACATCATAATAATTAATGTCATCATAATCCTCCTCATCATCATCATAAAAACATCATCGTCATTTCTCTACTCATCATTCTCCCAATCTCCTCTATTAACACCACCATCAACTTCAATATCATCACAATCTTCTTCATCATCACCATCATCATAAAAACCATCATTGTCATCATCATCACTTCCCTACTCATCATTCTCCCCCACCTCCTCTTCATCATCATTATCATCATCATCATCATCATCATCATCATCAGTTCTGATTATTTTTAGATCTTTTGCATACTGTGATTTTAATGATTGCTAGTGATTACCTAGTATTAATTGTTCAATTTTAGTTAATCTGTTTGCTCATCTAGTCAGGATCATTGAGCATTATTTTGTGTTTAGTTTGTTTTAGTTTTGATGAAGAAATAAAAACACAAATGGTAGTGGGAAATTTTTGTTTCCCTCATTTATCAAGCAAGTGCTTTTGGTTTCATTTTGATTAACGACCCGGTTAACAATTTTTTAGTTATGTTGGGATGGAGCCACCACCTCCTTGGTATTTACCAGTACTTTGGAGAGATTAAAGACTAAGTATCTTTTTATTTGATGATGCTATTTTAATATTATACCTGTAAGTGGTATTTTTGATAATGCATCGACCTCCTATTGTAGGCTGTTGTTATTCAAATATACATTTGCAGAAACATTTCCACACCAGAGTTACACCTCATGTCCACCTAACATATAGGAAAAAGGGGGCAACTCTGATGTTGGTATCAACAGGATAAAAGTGGTTATTTTTTCCATAAAATCATATGTTGTGGTTATCTATTAGAATTGCCTCTGCAAGGTGACTCTAATAGGTAGCTACAACATATGATTTAATGGAGGGGGGGCTAACAATAAGTAAAAAGTAAGTAGTTACAAATTTATTTAATAAAAAAATCATACATCAATGAGACTCATTAAGACTCTTTTGAGCATCAAAAACATCAAATGTGTGGCTTATAAAATGTCTTTGAGTACATATCAACCAGATATCCAGATAAGAGTGTTAGATGAAAAATCATGTTTCCTTTTACCAAGCAGCAACTCATGTTGTGGGTACTCAAAAGAATCATCCAACTGAGATGACTTTTTTGAACACCCAAAACATATAATATGTTGCTTATATAACTTCTAATTGAATTGAGTAAACATCAATCAGACCTACCAATAAGAGTGTGAAATGTAAAATCATTTTTCAATTGTACCATACCCACAACACATGTTGTGAGTGTTCAAAAGAGCTGTTTGACAGAGACACCTCTTTTGAGATGCAAAACATATGTGTGGCTTATAAAACTATTAAGTAAACATCAACAGATCTCCCTTTAATGGATAAGAGTGCTTGATGAAAAGTCACCTTTCCTTTAACCAAACCAAAATACCCAAAAGAACCGTCTCACCGAGATGACTCTTTTGAGCACCCAAACATATGATGTGTGGCTTATAAAAAGTTAAGAAAATTGAATACACATCAATTAGAGAAGAGTGCATATCGTAAAATCATTTATCTTTTTTATCAAACCACAACACATGTTTTGGGTACTCAAAAGAACCCGCTGACGGAGACAAAACTTTTGAAACATAATGATGTGTGGCTTATTAAAAACTTCAGTAAATTTAGTAAGCATCAACCACACACCCTTGGGAGCGCAGTGGCTCAGTGGTAGAGTGCTTGACTCGAGACCGAGGGTTTGAGCCTCACCGGCGTCACTGTGTTGTGTCCTTGAGCAAGAACATTAATCCTAGCTTAGTACTGGTTCAACCCAGGAAGACCAGTCCCTTTATAACTGAAAGATTG
The DNA here is from genome assembly GCA_964019695.1 of Loripinus fragilis. NCBI lineage: Eukaryota > Metazoa > Mollusca > Bivalvia > Lucinida > Lucinidae > Loripinus > Loripinus fragilis. Next base: position 97,511,096 of record OZ026522.1, read on the forward strand.
TTGATGAGACGTAAAGAATCAAATCAAACAAAACAAAGTCAACCACAACCAACCACAAGATAAGAGTGCTTGATGAAAAATCACTTTTCCTTTTACCAAACCACAACACATGTTGGGGGTACTCAAAAGGCCAATTTCATTGAGACGACTCTTGAGTTCCCAAAACATATGATGTGAGGCTTATTAAAAACTTCAGTAAATTTTGTAAGCATCAACCACACACCCATGGGAGCGCAGTGGCTCAGTGGTAGAGTGCTTGACTCGAGACCGAGGGTTTGAGCCTCACCTGCGTCACTGTGTTGGTTTCTTGAGCAAGAACATTAATCCTAGCTTAGTACTGGTTCAACCCAGGAAGACCAGTCACTTTATAACTGAAAGATTGTTGATGAGACGTAAAGAATCAAATCAAACAAAACAAAATCAACCACAACCGCCAGATCAGAATGCTTGATGCAAAATCACATTTCCTTTTACCAAACCTCAATACATGTTGGGGGTACTCAAAAGGCCAATCTCATCGAGACGACTCTTGAGTCCTCAAACCATATGACGTGTGGCTTTCAAAAACTTAAGACAATAGAATAAACACCAACCAGACCTCCAGGTAAAAGTGATTGATGCAAAACCACCTTTCCTTTTACCAAAAGACCCATTTTCATTTAACAAACCATATTACATGTTGTGGGTCCTTAGAAGAACCATCTCACCGAAACGACTCTTTTGAGCACCCAAAATATATATAGTGTGGCTTATAAAAAACTTAAGTAAATTGAGTAAACATCAACCTGACACACAGATAAGTGTTCTTGATGCAAAATTACCTTTCTCCGTACCAAACCACAACAAATGTTGTAGGCCCTTAAAAGAATCGTCTCATTGAAACGTCTCTTTTGAGCACCCAACACATATGTGTGGCTTATAAAAAAACTTAAGTGAATTTAGTAAACATCAACCAGACACACAGATAAGAGTGCATGATGCAAAATTCCCTTTCTTTCTACCAAACCACAACACATGTTGTGGGTCCTTAAAAGAACCGTCTCACTGAAACGTCTCTTTTGAGCAACCAAAACATATGATGTGTGGCTTATAATAAACTTAAGTAAATTGAGTAAACATCAACCAGACACGCAGATAAGAGTGCTTGATGCAAAATTACCTTTCTTTCTACCAAACCACAACACATGCTTTGGATACTCAAAAGAACCATCTCACTGAAGCAACTCTTGTGAGCACCCAAACATATGATGTGTGGCTTATACGAGCCCAATGTAAATTGGGTGAACATCAACCAGACTTCCAGATAAGGTTGCATGAAGTAAAATCATTTTTCCTTCAACCAAACGACAACATATGTTGTGGGTACTGAAAAGAACCATCTCACGGAGATTATTCTTTTGAGCACTCAAAACATATGATGTGTGGCTTATAAAACTGTTAAGTAAATTGAGAAAGCATAACCAGACCTCCAGATAAGACTGTTTCATGCAAAATTCTTTTTCGTTTTACCGAAAAACAACACATGTTGTGGATACTCAAAATAACTGTCTCACTGAGACAACTATTTTGAGTACCCAAAACATATAGTATTTGGCTTCTTAAACTTTGAAAATAAAATGTGTAAATTGAGACAAGTGCTGCTCTTTATTTTTGCTCAGAGGAACCAACGGCCATATGGCAGATACCTGGTCGTTTTGTACGGATTAGATGTAAAACTTATGCACCCCAATTATACCGCTAAACAGGCGACAAAACAGACGGTGCATATTAGCATAATCTTTATCAGTCCCATGTTGTTAAGTGCTGAGTTTTGTAAACACATTCTTTTATATTTACAATTCTACTGCGAGTCTTTAAATGAACCTCTACATTTGAGATGTGGTTCATACCTTCATGAACAAATCGTTTTAAGCCGCATCCACATACGCGCCATTTGAGCGGGCTAACGTCAAGTCCATCCAATAACGTTGCTTGTTTACTGACGTTTGCGTGACGTTGAACACGTATCGTCATGACGTTAAGCGTGGAAATTTTGCGTTGGGCTATTCAAAACCCTACGTTATGTCTGATTTAATTCAAAATATCTGGAAAAGCAGCCAAGTTAGGTGAAAATTGATACTTGACTGATAATATAAAATGTAAATATAAGTAATAAATTCAATTTTTTTAATGTTCATGGAATCATGAATACTTCGGGTCTCTTGCAAAGTTTACGTTAAGCCCTTTTAGGGCTTCACTAACTTTTTAATAGGGCTTCACTAACTCTTGCAAGAGACCCGAAGTATTCACGATTCCATGAACCTTCCAAAAATCGAATTCATTTCTTAAATATTTCTAGCAGTCATTGTCTTCAGAAACTAGAGTTTTCGTTTTTGGTAATACTTTTGATTCATCACATTTGAAAAATTCCCTTCTTAGCGATAGAGTTCCCTTTGGAGGTGCACCCAAGTTGAAAGTCAATGCACCTAGCCTTCGCCGAGCCTTTGTTCTTCTTCTTTCTGGTTGGTCAAACGGATGGTTCCTAGAAGAAAATGGCATGGTGATAAAACACGTAATGTTACAGAATACATCTGTTGTCTAGGTTGAAAACTTTAAAAATGCCATATGAAATGCTCTTCTGCATAGATTTAAGTTCCTTATTTGCAGTCAGTGACGGGAATGTATTATTCGAAACTGTAACAAAGGTACATCATCACTCTAACGAATGTTTTCGCTGCTTTTGAAGGATCTAAACTTTTTCTTTTGATTTACTTAATGCAAATTACCTTCTGATTAGTCTTTTATTTCCATGACCATATCACATAAGGCTGTGTGACGGCATAAAGCCTACCATGGCCGCTTCCTTTACAGCCCATTTGCAAATGTTAATAACCTCACTTTTATTTTGCAACCGATTTTAACGACACTGGTATCAAGATGGTTTTTAGAATACAATCTTATAAAATATACTATGTTTAGTATTGCAGTTCCATATAAGAATCACATGTAACATGTCGAACTTACAGATATAGACGTGAATGATAGTTGAAAATGCATGCTTTGTATTCTTGCAAACCATGTTTACTCTTTTTCATCATCATGTTTGCTTTGATATTAAGAAACAGACAAACCCTGCCTGTTGCATGACATCAGAATACTTACATAGGTTTTATTGTTCCTTCTTTTGGTCGGTTATCAGCTTGGACACAATTAGAGTAGGTTTTCTCTGAGACGCCCTCAACCACAGGATAGGCAGATGACCTTGAAGTTTTCATGAAGAACCCTCTATGAATAAATATTAACAGATTAATTGGTAGAACTGCAAACATTCACCATATCTACATTAAGTGCTGGCTCCTGGTCTTCAGGTGGTCAGTTATGTAAAAAAGGTAACCAGAACCCTGTCCCCATATCTAGGTACTGGGGTACTGGTTACCTGCTTTTCCATTACTAACCACCTCTAAACGGTGAGTTAATGTATATATGGCCAAACAAAATGAATATAGACTTAAAAGTAATTTAATTTATCATTGATATCTATGCAAATCAAAACAGTTCTATGGAGGAGCCAAGTGATTCAAATGCACATTAAAAATTGGCCACTAAAGCAGCGCAAATAAGCCACGTTAGGGACGGTGAGCATTTAAACTGTCTCGTTACCGGATGTGGATTTAATTCTGAGTTGCTAGGTTCCTGGTCGTGAATCGCGTTTCGTTTTTTTCTGAGATAACTTGATACAAAATCTTAACAGAATTCCCCACAAGTATCGCTGATCGCTAATTACCAAAACCACGAATTCTGGCTGTTTGCCCAAACAGCATGCCAATCCAGTAATTGAGAAAGAGGCATGTTATATCTATTACATGTTGTTCATTAATATAAGTTGCTTACGGTGAGTCAAGCTTTTTTGTTAAAGCTCTAACTTGTATTAATTAAAAATGAGTCCGTTTTTATTTCGCTGACACTCATCACCCAAACAGAGACAAGCCGACATATTGTTTTTTGTTTGATTTGATTCTTCACGTCCCATCAACAATCTTTCAGTTTTAAAGGGACGGGTCTTCCTGGGTTGAACCTGTACAAAGCTAGGATTAATATGTCTTGATCGAAAACACAAGACAGTGATGCCAGTGAGGATCGAACCCACAGCCCCTCGGTCTCGAGTCAAGCACGCTACTACTGAGCCACTGCGGTAATTAAGCAGTTAATTCCTGACTGTTTGGTAGAATAGTTAAACTTATGCTTCTTTGTAGAGTGGACAGCTCAATGCACTATTGCCCTTGGCATTACGGCCTCAGGCAATAGTACATTGAGCTGTGCATGGCAAAATATTAACAATTATGTACATGAAGTATGAAAGTGCCTTCGATCAGCTTGAATAGTAACAGTTTGGTAAGGATAATGAGCGGGCTCAATATGTGCTGCGTCGCAAGAAGACGTGTCTAGGGTTTCCGACCAAATCTTGCTAAAACCAGCCTGCTCATTAACAGAGACTAGATAAAAACTTGAAGCTTAGAATGTGCCAAGTTTAGCGTAGCTATTATACTTTCCAGGGAGCAAACAACAAAGACTCGCATCAGACTGGCTGGATGCGCAGACTGGTCTGCGCCTTTGTTGAGTCAGGTTTTCTCGCTATGATCTGAGATATGCGAAATGGCCTTTAAACCCTGAAAATGTATAACGACTATAGCATGCGCGGATCCAGAATGTTTTGTCAGAGAGGGTCCAACTTTGACAACTTTTTTTTAGTTTGATTAGGGGAAGGATCCTAAATACCACTACTAGCGGTCCATCAACGGCCCGCCAGCGAAACGCCATTTAAACTGCGTTTCGCTGGCGGGCCGATGATGGCCCAACATTGAATACTTGATTAAGGGGATCCGGACCAGTATTGCTAAGGACCCCTATAATGATTAAATTCAATCAAAATTAAATATACCGTAACTAAATATAACTCTACTCAAAGATGTCAATGCGGTACGCAGAGAATTTAGGCTATAAAATGGTCACTTTAGATTTGAAAAAAATCTCAGATTTTTTTTTATATTTTGATCAAAACAAAGATCGTGGGTACAGGTTAGAACTGCAACATTGAGGTGGTTGTAACGTTTACCTACAATCTACATTTTAGAGCAAATGAAGAAGTTATGTATGCAACTAAAACTCTTATTTTACTATATAAAAAGTGGGGTTTAAACTATAGTTGATGAGAAATTGGGGACAATTTTGAAAACTGAGACTCGCTCAAAAAGTGTGGGATAAGGTCACACTACAGGTGCTGTTTTCCTAAAACTAAGACAGATAAGCATTTGAGATGCCGCTCTCTTAAGCAATGCAGCACCACTCTCCTTGGCAACGCAGCACACTGTTGTACATAACCCAAACAGGTAAAATAGATCCCTGCTTAATAAACCTCACCATTCTCTATTTTCTGCTTGTGTGTGTTCGTGCATGTATACGTACGTGCATGCTGGAAGGAAATGGATTGATTATGCATATGCTTCAAGCGGTGCACTCCATTCTGCAGGATGTATTAAAATGGGGGCCGGCAAACAGCGTAGTATACATTTTCGCCAAGATCGGCGTAAAATCGTTTTCTTCAGATTTTTTCTCAAAACACAAGTTTCACTTTCCAACTGTTACAACGTTTCGATGCTATGGAACCAGACGCCGACTCGTGCATGGGTAAAATGAAAGATATGTACACCAGATCAAAATTCTATGACTTGAAAGTCGGTAATTTACAAGAAATCAACAAAAATGTCATTCCCTCCCAAACGGTACTCGAATAAATTTCTAAATGCTTGCATAAATCACCATGTACATGTCGGATACTTAAAAAGGATTGAATTCTATAGTCCTTTAGGCATACGGCATGTTTTTCTATGCAGTATTAACAACAACAAAAATGAAAACACTCACCACTTCCGCTGTCAACAGGTGTGTCGCCGCCATTTTATTCCAGAAAATAGGCGTATGGCGTACCGGCAATACGCGTAAATACCGGCAAAGCGACGTATACATTGACCAGTGTGGTACTTGACATCCACTGCTAACTGGAAGTGCGGCCCCAAGAATTGTTTAAATGGATACAATGACACATAGGAAAGCTCCTGTTTTAAGGATACAGTAGTTTGCTTTAATAGACTCTTTTCACATTATTAGTGGGCATGCGCCAAAGTGTCTCGTTCCGCGATATCTCTGCGAGAAAACACGTTAAGGGGCAACCTTTATACGCCCATCTCTAGATTTGCCATGGCATTTTGTTGTTTTCCATGGAATTTGTCAAATTTTCTACAGATTCCACAGAAAATCATAAAATTTGCCGTGGATTCCATAGAAAACTGTTGTAGATTCTACGAAATAAGTAACTTTTCGTAGAAAACGTTTTCTATGGATTTGTTTTCCACAGAATTAATGGCATTTTTTCCGTAGTTTCACTATTTTTCTATGGATAATTGGTTTTTGGCCATGGATTTCATATTTTATGCCGTGGAAAATGGACTTAACAAATTTTCAGAGCCAAAAAAGAACGGCAAAATAACTTTGTCAATTTTTGGAATGGAAAATGACTTAGTTCTATTCTGGTACCTGAGAGCATTGAACAAATGACTTTAAATTTCTTTCAAAAAAGAGTGAATGAGTGCCTTGAGATATTGATAATAATTACTGTTATTAAGTACAGGCCTTGCATTCAGCTACATCTTTGTACTCAGTGGTGATTTTCTAATTTCATTCATGGAATTAACGGCATATTTCCATAGAATTTACAGCATTGCTCTATGGAATCCACTAAACTTCCATGGAATCAACGGCAAAAATCTATGGCATTTCATGAACTTACACAATTTTTTGTTGTTGGTTTATTTGCCATCAACTGCCATGGAAACCTTAAAAACACCGTCCGAATACTCCATAGATTTTAACCGCGGATTTCAAGGGTTTTCAATGGCAAATCTAGAGAAGGGCCGGGCTACCTTACAATACACAATGGAATATGGAAAACAGTTAAAAGAAAAAAAATTCGCAAATAAAGATTTGACAAATAGCAAAATTAAATGATAAACGTTACAAAATTAAGCGATTGATTCCAATATTCTGAATATTTTAGATCAGAAAGATATCTAAGCATATACACGACTGCATTTTTTCCAAATGAGCGGGTGCATTACTGTGTTGGTCATACATTATAACATACACTGTATCAATAATTTCCTTCCATACTATGCGTTTGCGAGCAGTGAAGAGTCTGGTTTGCTTCATGTTTATTCAATGTATACATGGTCTATGATTACATTCCACACACTTGGCGTCTAAACAGGGTCTTTCTGGTTAAAATAAGTGGTAAATACATTTTAAAGGCCATCCCGCGAGAAAGCTGTCTTGCAGGTTTCTGACTGAGTAAGTCTTAAACCAGTCTGTTCAGCTACAGAGACAAGCTAAAAATGAAATTTTGCAGTAAGCAAGTTCAGATATTATACTTTCTAACAAGCGAACAATAAAGGCGCTGATCAGACTGCGTGGATACGAAGACAGGCCTGCGCCTTTATTGTTCGCATGCACAAAAGTCAGGCTTTCTCGCGTCGCAATCGAGGCCCATTTTAATATCTCCTACTGTGCATCCTGTCCTTTAATCCTATGCCTGGGGCCCTTTAAAAGCAATAAAAGCACACATGCCTGGCACGGGCATGATTGATTTATGAAGTGATTCTCTAATTTGAACTAACTTATTCAGGGCTCGAAAATTATACACGTCCGCTCGTATTTACGAGTGGAAGTTCGTTTAGGGCGAGTGGAAATTGCCATTTGCTAGCCCGACAGGACGAGTAGATTTTTTTGATTTTGTAATTATTTTTGAGGAAAAAAAACCCTAACTAGCATGTTTTACAGCCTGCAAAAGCAACGCAAACGCAGTGAAGAAAGATCGTTCGGTAGGTTTAAAATGTCACTAAAATGTGACCGGATGTTTACACTAGTCAGCAGTAAATGCAACCCGTAAAATCTGGCTGAACCATTGGAAAATCCATTTGGCCTATGGGTTTTGAAAGTATAAATTAAAGCCGACATTCCGGATTTTATCTCTGTATACGAAAACGGGGGTCAGTCGGATTACCGCAGGATACCTCAGGATACCGCAGGATCCCCTGATATTGGCGTTTTCAATGGAATTTACCATATTATTACATGGAATACGCATTATATAATAAATAACAGTAAATATCTTCACTTGTTTTGTTTGGTAAAAATAGCCATGCAATAAACCAACTGATTAAAAAGACACCCTGTCACATTAGCACCTCAGTCTGATGCAGATGACTGAATAGTCTGATGGCTGAAAGGGAAAAGTGTAAACCACAGCTTTATTTGTTTTGACATATATTACTAGTCAGTTGATGTCACATGTCACCTAAAACTAATCGTAAATAAATTACTGAATTATGTGTTTTGTCTCTTTTAAAATACCAGACTTAAGGACGAGTTCAACTGGAGTAAGGACGAGTGAAAAAATTAGACCACTTGCCCCACAGGACGAGTAGGTCCAAAAAAAAATTTCGAGCCCTGTTATTATCACATATACGTAAAAGGCGCCACACAGTCTTAACCAGTGGACTGGTGTTTTAAAAATATAGATATGAGTCTTCATCTACATCCATAATTTGTGTGTGCGAGCAGCAATGGTTCTCGCGAGCCTGAGCATAAGCAGACATTGTGTAGAAATGATGTCATTTAATGGGTATATGACTGGAGGTAATTACTGTTCGATTTCAATATTTATCGCATATGCGTAGTCATTATGGCCATACACACATGTTTATTTGGTAGCATGCAGTACCATGCATGCGCTACTGCCTGCTTATCTAGTGGGGCCGGAACCCTTAGGTCTGTTTTTTGTCTGAGCCTCCGTTTACCACATGCACCTTCTTTCTTTATGTGCACTCAGACACAACATTGGATCCGATGTGTGTGCGAGCAGCGAATGCCCTGGTGAGTCTGTGCATTTGCCCAGGCTCGTCTGAGTTGTTGATAGTCGCATAACAGACTTGTGTGTCTTATTAGTTGGCATGTGTTTCAAAAAGTTTTTGCGATTTCGTGCCTGAAGTAGAAGTGATTTCGTGCCTGACGTAGCCGATTTTAGCTCGAGATCGAAGTATATTTAGTGCAAAAACTAAATAAAGCGATAAATACTGAAAATTTATAAAATGTAAATGAAAACATTAATTTATCTAATTCCTAGAAAAAGATATCTTATTCTACCGGTGAAAGGCCAAAACAATCGGCTTATAAAGCATCACTATGTGTTTTGCCAATGTAACTAATGATCACTAATAAGCAATCTGCCCCTTCATTTTTCGATTTTTCAATTGCTAAGGGAATAAAAATGTGAAAGGGGTCTATTAAAAATAAAAAGTTATTGATGTGAAATTCCGCATCAGGCCTTGTGGCACTATCTTCTCCAATGTAAACGTCTCACGATGTAGGTTGAGTGACTAAAATGTAAAGTTTCCACAAATGTAATTAACATCAAGCTTACTGATTTTGAATATTTGATATCATTTTAGTGTAGATCTATCTGTCAAAAGATGAAAATTAAAGGGGTGGTTCCAAAGTGCCACTATAATCCATAGTTCTTATAATTTTATAAGCGTAAATTTGGTATGATTTTCTCGCCAATATTAAGCATGTGTCTTCTTCACACTGGTCAATGTAAAAGCACCGGTGGTTGCTACAACGAACTGGTGGTGGCTTATTTCGGCACTGGTGGTTGCGTAAAATGGCGGAAAAGGTAAACAAAATCTATACCTGTTGACTTTATGAATTATTTATAAGCTTGCATTTATTTTATTTGTGATGACACCAGGCGCACAGACCGTCAGTAAGATTACAGTTTATGGCGCTACCAAGCAATTGGTGATTTAATTCATGGTTTGAACGGCAAATCCAACACAGTTCTGGAGTTTTGCTGAGACAGGTGCTTTTTACTAGTGTAACTGCCTAAATTTAGGTAAATCTGCATGTCTAAGCGCAGCTGTTATCATGTTTTCATGAAATAACATCCAAAAAACGATTACCACTTTGTATTTTTTTTCTTGATAAACTAGCAAATGTTTATTGAGGAATTTTATTACAACGCACTGGGAGCATTTTTTGACGCATTGATACAACGCACTGATGGTTGCACAGATGTGCCGTGGTGGCTGGTGCAGACTCACCACAGCATCAGCTGTTCACATAAACGGTGCACAAATCACCATCTGAGCCAGCACATGATATTTTGGTACTCTTACGAAGGCTCAGGCGAGCCTGTGCAAAGATGCAGACTCCCCAGAACCTACGATGCAAGCACAATAGATCTTGATACTAATCGCATTGTCCAATGACTATGCCTGCGCAAATGTACAGGCTCACCAGAGTACTCGCTGCCGGCGTGAATAGCACACAAATCACCATTTAAGGCAGCACATGAGATTTTGTACAGTGGCGAAGACTAAGGTAAGCCTGTGCAAATGTGCAGACTCGCCAGAGCCTTCACTGCTCGCACAAAATGGCATTCAATCGCAATTTGTGACGAAGGCCCAGACAAGACCAAGCAAATATGCAGACTCGTCATAGCCTTCCTCCTATGCTCACATAAATAGTATAAAACAGGCATTTGAGCCAGCACGTGAGGTTTTGGTACAGTGACGAAGGCTTAAGCGAGACTCAAACGTGCAGACTTGCCATAGATATTAACATCAGTTCTCTGAGAGCACCAGAAAATTCCCATAGACCCATTCCACGCACCGTCTCAGAATCGGACGAAACTTTCACACAATGATTATGACCACCCAATAACAGCATAAATTTAGTTAAAATTTTGTTTGCATGCACCGTTGCCATGGCAACCAGCAGAATAAAAATTGGCTAAAATTAGCCAAATTTCTCATATGCAAGTATTGAAAATAGCTGTTTTTCATGTGAAAATATCAATATAAAAAAATAGCATACATCTAAAATAGTTTTTTCTTCCAAGTCATCCGTCTCTTGCTAACACATATCAGATGTTTATTTCAAAATTTAAAAATTACAAAGTTTTGTGTCACAAGCGTGAAGTGTAGATACTCTTCAATATTTCTCAAAAAGTTAAAATCACCATTTTAGGCAATTTTTGAAAAGATAGAGTCAAAAATGCACCGGGCTTTGAACATTCTCATAATGTTTTTCTGAACTGACTAAATAAAGTTATTAAAGTTATAGAAAAACATGAGTGGGTTATTTGGATCTTACTTGCAAAATGAGCGCTTTAATAATGGCACTGTACAGCAGATTTAAAACAGGTTTTAATGGAGCCCTGTCATAAATATGTTCTAACAATATAATAAATTCAACTGCAAGTACTTTTGATAAATAATCTGCTCCCTGGAAGGGTTTTAGATCAAAATTGTGTGAATGCGGGTTTGCATCTTGAAAATAGTGCTTATTTTCCCTATTTTTAAGCCAAAAAATGCAAAAAACAGGGGGTAGGGAAAATCAACCAAAGATTGACCTTTATTGTGAAAGGCTTGCTTGGCAGAAATGTACTAGAATCAAAATAATATTGGCCCTGCTAGATTTTAAAACCAAGTTGATTAAAATATTTATATTGTTTTGAGAGAAAAGGGGCCATAACTCTTTATAAGGAACTGAAAATGTAAGGATTTTGGAGAATTTTTCTATATTCGAGGGTTAATCAAAAATAACTGAGAGTTGGTTAATATCTCTTTCTCTTGACTGAAACTTAAAACACCTATAGAATAAACCTTTATGCTTTATTGCATATAGATGTTGACGTCTTATCATCTTCAATGTGCTGTTGCTAGGCAACCGAAGACCGCCTCTCAGCGATGTGTGTTCGCGCTAACGACATTTCTGACGAAGCAGAGATGAATTTAAAATCATTTCAAATCTAAAACAGTACATGTATAACAACGGGCCTTTTATCTTGCAAATTGTATCATACAATGTGCTAGCAATGTTTTAAAGAAGTAAAATAGAAAGTTAATACATGGGATATTCGTTGCCTAGCAACCAAAATCGAAGGAAATATTTTTGACAAAAAGACCAGATTTAGATGCTATGGAAACTGTTTATTCCTGAGAATATTCCAGATATGCATTCAGATATTATAAACAATGACTTCATACAATGCAATGGTTATATAATATAGTACTTAGTTGAAAATTTATCTCTAGAATGTACCATTATTGGTGGGTGGGGTATATTTTGGGATGAAATTTTCCGAAAAGTGATTTAATTTTCCTGTTATTTGTGGAATAAAATTCCAACAGCTCTATTACAGTTGTTGCTTTTAATGAAACATATACAGAAATTTTTTTTGCAACAAATGGACAAGTGGATGTTACTTTTTTTGTATAGGGTTTCCATGACAACGCTTTATTCCAGCGTGAAGGCTTAACATTTCTCGCAAGTATTATGTTTGCCACTTAAACAGATATAGAAAATGCACATTTCAAGATTTTTCCAATATAAATGCATTAGGAATCAAATTTGGCCTTGAGGTAAAAAAAAGGTAAAGGACAACCCGGATCCATCATTTGTGCAAACCTGGTAGGGCCATCATCTCCAATAAATACATACCAAGTCCCAAGGCCATTGGCCTTTTGGTTCTAGAGAAGAAGATATTTAAAGGTCTTTTACTGTATATGGGCATGGCGGCCATCTTGGTCAAGTAGCCATTAACAATTTTTTTTAAAATTTACTCACCTTAACTTAAGGAGTCTCCATATGAAATTTGAGTTCAATTGGCCAAGTGGTTTCTGAGAAAACTATGTTTTAATACATTGATGAGACTTAATTATGAGCGAACTTGACTGAAAGGTCAACCTTGACCTTTAGAACTTAATAAAAGACATTGTCTCTTAACATATTAAGGGAGAATAATGATTTTGGCTTCAAAAGTATTTAAAGGGGACAGCAACCCTAATAATAAGTATGTTTTATCAGAAAAAGTTCCATGAATCATGAATTTTGATGCAAGTATTATCCAAATCGGTTGAAAAATGGGGGAGTAATGGGAATTCAAAGAATTCAATACAGCCAACATTTAGCCGCCATTTTGAATATTTAATTAGTTTTCAGATTTTTTTCAACTACTTAAAATTTAGTTATCAAAACTATAACTGCACCTGTGTTTCAGCAGATATGCAGCTTTAAACATAAGGAAAATGTTTTATTAAAGATAATTGCAAGTAATCCATTGGTTTGTCTTTTATTTTGATTACGCATATTTAATTAGGCTGTGTGACGTCACTAAGCCTACAATATGGCCGCTTCTATTACAGTTCATTTGCAAATATTCAAACGCCCACAACTTTTACGTTTTGCTACCGATTTAGACGAAACTGGTATCAACATTCATGGTTTATTAAGATCTTTCATAAAAAGCATTATTGTCATCAAGGTTGCCGTCCCCTTTAAGAAATCAACTTTTCAAAAAAAAATCCAAGTTAAATGCATTAGGAAGCAAATTTGAACTTGGTGTTAAGTAGGTCAAGGTCAACTTAGGATCACCATTTGAACAAAAATGGTAGGTCCTACACCCTAAATGATACATACCAATTCCCAAAGTCATCAGCCTTCTGGTTCTTGAAAAGAAGATTTTAAAGGGTTTTTACCATATATGGGTATGTCAGCTATCTTGGTCATGTGACCAGAACAATTTGTAAAAATTTCGGCTAACTTATCATAAGGAGCAGGACTTTAGTTAAGAGTGCATAACAAAAATTTAATTTTCTTACTTCTCAACCAAAGCATATATTGTGGGTACTCAAAAGAACCATCTCAATGAGACGGTTCTTTTGAGCACCCAAACATTTGTTAAAACTGATGGGCAAGAAAATATTTTTACGCTGAAAAATTTGTTAATCTAAAGCTTTGAGGAGTCTTCCTATGAAATTTGAGTTCAATTTGCCTAATGATTTCTGAGAAAAAATAGTTTTAATACATTGATGGGACTCAAATATCCTAAGGAGTCTCTATATAAAATATGAATTAAATTGGTCCAGTGGTTTCAGAGGAGAGGATGTTTGAAAATGTTGAAGGACAGATGGATGCTGAGGACAGACGACAGACAGAGCCAGAGTCACTGGTATACTATTAGCTCACCCATGAGCCTTCTGCTCAGGTGAGCTAAAAATGTTGGGCTTAAAATTGTGGAAAATTTATTTGACATCAATTTTTACATTTGTTTTGGGTGCTCAAAAGAACATTCCCATTGAGATGATTCTTTTGAGTACCTAAACCCTATGTTTTGGTTGAAAATATGAAAAATAATTTTGAATTGCATTTTGTTGTTTTTTTTATCATGAAGCCTACTATTGTCTTGATAATAATAATTTTATTGCTATTAATCTCCATGGGATTCCATAGCACTCTCTGGATTGTCCTTCTAGAAATCAGTTGATTCAGTGCAGCAGTCTGTAAGTCTAACCATTTCATCATTCATGTGAATTGTAAGGTACAATCAAAGGCACTTAAGTCAAGATGAGAGGAAGACAGAAATACAAATGTTCAGGCTTGAAGCTGTGAAGTAAGCTGTGTAACTTGTTGGCAGGTCTTTTCCTGGACTTGGTGGTAGTGTACAGATGGTGGATGGATGTCCCATAGTCAATTGAGTTTATTTTTACTGTTCTGCATCAACACCAGTGTTTTTAATTTGGCTGATATAGTTCATTTGTGGTCACTTTTCCAGAGGTATAATGTTACTAGATCTTGAAATGAACCACCAAATAAGCATTACTGTCTTCTCTGTAATAGGATCTGTGAACATGGTAAAAATCTGAAAAAAGGGGAGCCATTAATTAGTAAACAGGTCTGACTAGACAAAGACTAGGTTTTCAAAATGACTAGGCAGCAATCAATGGGCTTTTGATCAGATTAGGCAGATGCACAATCTGATCTTAGCCAACATTCAATCTCTTTTTTATACTGTGTGGAACACTAGAGCAATTACTTCATGACAATAAAATTTAAACTTCCATACTTTTTTATTTGAAAATTTGTTAAAATATCTAAAACATTTCAATGGTCCAGATTAGTGTGAAAAAAATATATGTGTGTTTCTGGTCACATGAAATTTTGAAATATGGATGGTAGATACTGTAAGAAAATATTTTTTATTTTGTTAAAAGTTTTTAAATGGGAGACAATATGGCCCAATCTGGAAATTCCCTAAAAATAATGAAAAAAGCTAAAAATTAGGCACAGTCGGGTAACATGAAACACACATGTTTTTAATTTAAGCCGTAACATACTTTTTGAGCATAAAAAATAAGCCTATTTTCTTATCCATCAATTTCATTGTGGGTACTCAAAAGAACTGTCTCATTGAGACAACAGACAGACAGAGTTGGTCACAATAATATAAAAACAATGTCTTGGGATAATAATTGTAAAATGTAAAATTAAAAGTATACGGAATGATCCACATTTCTTCATATGCAGTTTGATACAATAATAGGCCAACCAATTAATAAATTATGTGTTTCAGGTTACATTAACATTTATAATAGGGATGATAGGTAGAGATATATTTCTATTTCATTAAAAAAATACATGGGGAAACAATATGGCTAAACCGGGAAAACCCCTCAAAAGGCTTCAAAGGGGCAAATAAATTAGACACTGTCTGGTAACCTGAAACACACAATTTTTTTTAGGCCTATGGAAGCTCCATTAGTAATTTTAAGGGATGATAGCTTGAACTGTCAAAAGTATATGTTATTATGATTATATAGGCAATGTCACAAGAAATTCATATATCTGATTTCATTACATGTGCAGACCACTGAGACCAGCCTGCATATACATCAGTCTGCATATACATGCAGTCTGCATATACATGCAATCTGATCAGCACCTTTATCATTCGCTCGAAGGTAAAATCCTAAACTTCAATGTTATCGACAAAACCTCAATCTTCTAGCTAGTCTCTGTAGCTAAGCAAGTTGGTATGTCCAGGGATCCAGGATTTCTTGATAGGGGGTTCAGATTTATAAAGGGGGGTTTGATTTGTTAATTTTACCTGATTATTTATTAATTTTCTCAGATTTTTCTGAAAATTCTCCATGAAAATGAAATAATTTTGTCTCAATTGAACCCTCTCTGGATCCGCCACTGAAGGCTCTATGCGCAGTCAGGCCTTAGCCTTCGCAGGTCACATATTGGTCCTATTGGATATAAAGTACCATATGGGATGATGGGTCAGTTATAAAATATTGGATAACAGAACACAATTACATCCTTAAACTTCACACTTGAGGGCCTGTAAATTTTTTAACACTCATTCAGCAACACTGAGATAGGTACATGTATATTGTCGTTGGTATAGTTCTCCCAAATTTTGACAATAGGGGCCGAGTGGGTTAGGGGCTGAATTTACAATGGGCCTAGTTTGTGGGGCCCCAGAGATGTCCATTTACAGGCTTACCTATTATAATTTGAACACCCTGGCAGCCTCTTTTCTCTTCAGCATCATTTCCAATGGGCCATTCTACATTTATTAAGTAGCCTGTCGGAATAGGGTACCAGTAGCATCACACAACGTAGCCTGGGCTCCTTTTTTCTACTCGAATTAATATTCAGTTTAGTCAATCCTATATGTGCATGACACACAACAAATCCCTTGTTCGTTTTACTCAGCAGCAGCAAAATGTCAGGCAGATATATGCTACAGAATGCTTCATCAAAGTGTAATTGTTGTTTTTGTTGTTGAACGAAATAATGTTACATACAAATTTTAGTCACATTCAGTCCTTCTTGAGTCCGTTTTTAGACATAACACATTCTCTGTCAGTTAGAAATTCATCTGAACATACAAATATGGTGGATAAATCAACACAGCTACCAAAATAGGCTGACTGACAGTCTTTTCCAGCAGAATTTGCCATTGTTTGAAAAATCCGGGAAATTGGTTTCACATGTATAAGGGAGGTAACTGCCTAGCAACTGCCAAGCAACAAGACAAGGGGTAGAATAGAACAGAATAAAAACTTCAAAATTAAGACCCTTTCACCCTGTAAAATCTTGGTGAGATTACAATAACCCACTCATGTTTCTTGTGAATATTGTATTTCAGACTATTCAGATTATGTTTTGATATGGGGCCATGTCTGTATCCCGGTGCATTATGCAAAATATTCACTTAAAATGATGACTGGTTTATGACAAAATAATTGCAAATTTCTCAGTTAAAAGGCCACTGTAACAAAAATAGGCTTCAAATACCTCATTTTTAATTTTTATTTATTTCTTTGGTATTTACTTCAAACAAAAATTGTAGAATCAATGAGATTAATACAGCTCTTGTTTGCTAAAAAAGACAATATTTAGGGCCACTGAAATTCTTGACCAAATATCAGTTTTACATAATTCATACAGGGTTTCCATGGCAACGAAAGATTCAATTATGAAACAAAGTATATTTTTCTGGGTTTTTGGACATAGACTTTCATTTGAATATGGTTTAAAGAAATTTCTTTTCGGTGCGTGGAGAAATTTGTCTGGTGCTCTCAGAGAATTGATCTTAAGAACTGAAGAAAGTGCATAGAAATGACACCCTTAAATAGTCCAATTTTACAATGACCCCAAATATATCCACAAAATCTTCGTGCCCCCCCCCCCCCAAAAAAAAAAAAAAATACCAAAAATATTGGAATTCAAAATTTTGAACCAAAAATGGACCTAGCCAACTTATATATGAAAATATCAGAGTACTACCCATCCCTGTACCTGCAGTTGGACTCACTACCTACTGCACTACTTAAGCCCAGTGCTTGTGGATTTCAGTTTTCTTTCAGATGTTTCTTTGACGCCTATAAGAGACGAAGATGCCTAAGCGGAAGAAATCCAACCTCTGGTTGAAAAAAACCAAAGCGAAGAAGTTTTGACTATTACTAATCAAACTATTTTGAGGGGGTCATTTCTATTCATTTTCTTCAGTTCTGAATATCTATGGCAAGTCTGCACATTTGAGTCTCGCTTAAGCCTTCGTCACTGTACCAAAACCTCACGTGCTGGCTCAAATGCCTATTTTATACTATTTATGTGAGAAAAGAAGGAAGGCTTTGGCGAGTCTGCACATTTGCTCGGTCTTGTCTGGGCCTTCGTCACAAATTGCGATTGAATGCCATTTTGTGCGAGCAGTGAAGGCTCTGGCGAGTCTGCACATTTGCACAGGCTTACCTTAATCTTCTCCACTGTACAAAATCTCATATGCTGCCTTAAATGACGATTTGTGTGTTTTTCACGCCAGCAGCGAGTACTCTGGTGAGTCTGTACATTTGCGCAGGCATAGTCATTGGACAATGTGATTAGTATTAAGATCTATTGTGCTTGCAGCGTATGCTCTGGGGAGTCTGCACCTTTGCACAGGCTCGCCTGAGCCTTCGTAACAGTACTAAAATATCATGTGCTGGCTCAGATGGCGATTTGTGCACCGTTTATGTGAACAGCTGATGCTGTGGTGAGTCTGCACCAGCCACCACCGCACATCTGTGCAACCATCAGTGCGCTGTATCAATGCGTCAAAAAATGCTCCCAGTGAGTTGTAATAAAATTCCTAAATAAAACATTTGCTAGTTTATCAAGAAAAAAAAATACAAAGTGGTAATCGTTTTTTGGATGTTATTTCATGAAAATATGATAACAGCTGCGCTTAGACATGCAGATTTACCTAAATTTAGGCAGTTACACTAGTAAAAAGCACCTGTCACGGCAAAACTCCAGAACTGTGTTGGATTTGCCGTTCAAACCATGAATTAAATCACCAATTGCTTGGTAGCGCCATAAACTGTAATCTTACCGACGGTCTGTGCGCCTGGTGTCATCACAAATAAAATAAATGCAAGCTTATAAATAAATCATAAGGTCAACAGGTATAGATTTTGTTTAACTTTTCCGCCATTTTACGCAACCACCAGTGCCGAAATAAGCCACCACCAGTTCGTTGTAGCAACCACCGGTGCTTTTACATTGACCAGTGTGTTCTTAGGTGCTCAAAAGAACCGTCTCCATGAGATGGTTCTTTTTTGTACCCACAACATTTTTTTTTCTCAACCAATATTAAAATATTAAAAATGTGTTTTGGGTGCTCGAAAGGACCGTCTCATTGAGATGGTTCTTTTGAGTACCCACAACATATGTTTTGGATGAGAATTAAATGGAGAAAATGGTTTTCCAACGAGCACTCTTATCTGGAAGCCTGAATAAAGTGTAGCTGTATTATATACAGCTGATTAGGTCTGCTCTCCACTGATCGACCTCATCTTTTGGTCTATCTGCGCCCTATCTAGGTTTCGTCTTTCGCCTAAGAGCCTCGAAACCATGCAGCCATCATGGTGATCAGGGTCTCTTGAGCCCCTTTTATCCCACCTTTTAGAGTTTCATCAATTCCTTCCCCTAGATAGATCGCAAAGAAGGATCTCTTATTTATATGCTCATAATATATATTCCAACAATAGAAAATATACTTGTACAGTCTTTCACTTTGTGTGTCGGTAAAATAGCCTTCTGGCTGATGTTTGATATGTTAAAATTGAATGCCGACTTTAAATAAAGTTTCTTGTATCTTGGTAGAAACTTTCTTTTCGAATTTAAATCTTGACAGGACAGAGGCCTTGAGTGCCGCCACCCTTTACAACAGACATTTAGCGGAAACGACCAGCAGAATGAATAAAGCCAATGGACTGAGTACGAACTGCTTTGGGGACGAAACGCAACATTTTTTTTCGCTTCAACAGACGAATTAGGAATCAAACAACGCGATCTGTATGATTTCTTACCTCCAAAACATTATTTCTCTCTTTTTCTGCCATTGAATACAGATGACTAGTTATTTAAACAAAAGAAAAAAACATTTTCTGTGGCACATTTGTTCGTGCACACTTTTTGCTAAGTCTCGGGGCCCAACCAAGTATCGGCTTTTACTAAAGGGTTCGGTGCACAATTAATCGGTCCCATTCAACTCCATGTAAAAAGGCAGTATTCGAGCGTCTGCAAATTTTTTCAGGACATTGCTTGGACTTTTTTCTGTCTGTGAGTGGCAAGATCTGTCATTCACCTATCAAAAAAGGGAAAAGACAACCTACCTTGATAATCTCGTTTTCTCAGCATTCTCCGTTCTTTGGGGAACAGTCAAAAAATCCGGGCTGAAATCCGACCCGCGTCAGACGTTACCTGGGGAGTGCGCCGGGGAGTCTGTGACAAAATAGTCCACACAAAGATGCATTTTTCTGCATCAGCCTGACAAACATAGACCAATGTTGAATCACATGTTCATTTAAAGTCGAATAAAGCACCCATTTACGCCATAAAGGGCCCAGAAACGGCAAGTGCTAAATTTCTAAAGGTACTATTTTCGTGGGCTACCTAACCGGAAGACTGTAATTGTGTACTAACACCTTCAAGAATCTGCAAATTTTCGAATTTTTAAATTTTGTCTCTGTGACATATCAAACTCATATAGTTAAGCAAATAATCATCCAAAAAGACTAACTCAGTCACCAAAAAGCGATACAAATCTAGGATTTCATATGTGACCCCCCTCACAAGCTGACACAAGCAATAGTTCAATTATTCAAACTAGTCTGACGAAAAAGTTCATAGTTTCAATTTTTTCAATAAATCTCAATAACCCAAAAGCAAAAAAGAAAGTTTTGGCATCTGTAAGAGTCATTAAAGGATAATCTCACATAAACTTTAGTTACAAAATTTAAAAACTGAAGCTAAAAAATCAAATTTTAAAGTGATTTTAAGCAAAATCGCGAACAGTTTTGAATCACATTCAAATTTGCCCCCAAAACCAAGCTACGTTGCACCCAAGCATGCTGAAAACAGCAATTTATACCACTTACTTTGTGTCTGAAGTAGAGCAGCTTCACTGATGAGTGCCTGATGCTGGACGAAACACATCATTTCATTCTAATCATGATCTACACTGCTAGTTCTGAATGTGAAATATTCCGTAATTTACATGCTACCAAAATGGCCAGAGTGGGAAAGATTTGAGACCTAGGTCTAGATTTAATGCCCATATCATAATGGAAATTGCTCATCCTCTTTTTTTGATGAAACTATATCCCAAATTTGAAATTTCTGAAAAGACTTTAAGTAGAGATTACTCATTAGAACGGCCTCGTCGAACGAGAAATATCACAACCTGCTTAAGCAATAATACGAGTATCTTTGTGAAAGTGCTTCATTGGGGGTTAGGTAACTAAATGAGCTTTAATAACTGTGTTATATCATTATCTATGTGAGGCGGTTCTAATGAGTAGCTTCAAAAACAATTTTGAGTGTGAGGCGACTCTAATGAGTACCAAACAATACTACTGCTTGCGTGGTCGAAATAAGAACACAATTCGATCTCGGGTGAAGCTGGGGGTGGGGGGCTGCAGTTGATTTGTTTAGGTGAAAAAGTTTAAGTTTGTGTTCAAATTAGTACAGCCTCGACCCGGTGAGTTGAACAGCCAAATACAATTGAATTTTATTGGTCTAAGCAATGAGGTCAGGGAACCTGCTTGGGGGGAATGGTCCTGACCAGTCCCTGCGGATCCTCATCATTATGCCTTTAAGTGCCATCTCTATGAGGCGGTTCTAATGAGTGTAAGTATCCTAAGAGTGTTTTAATAAATACCCATATGCTAAGTCACCATACTGGTACAGTTAAAGTGAGTAAGCACTCATAGCGCATTTCAGTAGAAAAGGGAATACAATCACAAAAATCAACTTGCACAGCAGTGCTAGCCAGTCTGCAAAAGGGAGTATCACGGTCAGCCTGCTCGGATTAATTAGTCAAATCCTGGTCAAAACTGTTTGTGTATGGCCATTTAATTGCATTTTCTGGTATATAATGCAATTTGAGTCTTTCCTCGAGAGAACCAGGCTTTAAAAATGATTTTAAGAAAAAATTAAAATTTAAACTAAAATTCAATAAAAATTTAAAATTTAAATTTAAATTTCTTCCAAAAATAATTTCAAATTATTTCTATTTTGGTTCCTGATCTGTGTGCGAAATTTCATCTGAATTAATTGAAAAATGACTGTTTTACAAAGATTTTCGTTTTTTTCACCTTCTCTCTTTCAAGAATCTGCAAATTTTCGAATTTTTAAATTTTGTCTCTGTGACATATCAAACTCATATAGTTAAGCAAATAATCATCCAAAAAGACTAACTCAGTCACCAAAAAGCGATACAAATCTAGGATTTCATATGTGACCCCCCTCACAAGCTGACACAAGCAATAGTTCAATTATTCAAACTAGTCTGACGAAAAAGTTCATAGTTTCAATTTTTTCAATAAATCTCAATAACCCAAAAGCAAAAAAGAAAGTTTTGGCATCTGTAAGAGTCATTAAAGGATAATCTCACATAAACTTTAGTTACAAAATTTAAAAACTGAAGCTAAAAAATCAAATTTTAAAGTGATTTTAAGCAAAATCGCGAACAGTTTTGAATCACATTCAAATTTGCCCCCAAAACCAAGCTACGTTGCACCCAAGCATGCTGAAAACAGCAATTTATACCACTTACTTTGTGTCTGAAGTAGAGCAGCTTCACTGATGAGTGCCTGATGCTGGACGAAACACATCATTTCATTCTAATCATGATCTACACTGCTAGTTCTGAATGTGAAATATTCCGTAATTTACATGCTACCAAAATGGCCAGAGTGGGAAAGATTTGAGACCTAGGTCTAGATTTAATGCCCATATCATAATGGAAATTGCTCATCCTCTTTTTTTGATGAAACTATATCCCAAATTTGAAATTTCTGAAAAGACTGTAAGTAGAGATTACTCATTAGAACGGCCTCGTCGAACGAGAAATATCACAACCTGCTTAAGCAATAATACGAGTATCTTTGTGAAAGTGCTTCATTGGGGGTTAGGTAACTAAATGAGCTTTAATAACTGTGTTATATCATTATCTATGTGAGGCGGTTCTAATGAGTAGCTTCAAAAACAATTTTGAGTGTGAGGCGACTCTAATGAGTACCAAACAATACTACTGCTTGCGTGGTCGAAATAAGAACACAATTCGATCTCGGGTGAAGCTGGGGGTGGGGGGCTGCAGTTGATTTGTTTAGGTGAAAAAGTTTAAGTTTGTGTTCAAATTAGTACAGCCTCGACCCGGTGAGTTGAACAGCCAAATACAATTGAATTTTATTGGTCTAAGCAATGAGGTCAGGGAACCTGCTTGGGGGGAATGGTCCTGACCAGTCCCTGCGGATCCTCATCATTATGCCTTTAAGTGCCATCTCTATGAGGCGGTTCTAATGAGTGTAAGTATCCTAAGAGTGTTTTAATAAATACCCATATGCTAAGTCACCATACTGGTACAGTTAAAGTGAGTAAGCACTCATAGCGCATTTCAGTAGAAAAGGGAATACAATCACAAAAATCAACTTGCACAGCAGTGCTAGCCAGTCTGCAAAAGGGAGTATCACGGTCAGCCTGCTCGGATTAATTAGTCAAATCCTGGTCAAAACTGTTTGTGTATGGCCATTTAATTGCATTTTCTGGTATATAATGCAATTTGAGTCTTTCCTCGAGAGAACCAGGCTTTAAAAATGATTTTAAGAAAAAATTAAAATTTAAACTAAAATTCAATAAAAATTTAAAATTTAAATTTAAATTTCTTCCAAAAATAATTTCAAATTATTTCTATTTTGGTTCCTGATCTGTGTGCGAAATTTCATCTGAATTAATTGAAAAATGACTGTTTTACAAAGATTTTCGTTTTTTTCACCTTCTCTCTTATAGGGTTCGGTGCACAATTAATCGGTCCCATTCAACTCCATGTAAAAAGGCAGTATTCGAGCGTCTGCAAATTTTTTCAGGACATTGCTTGGACTTTTTTCTGTCTGTGAGTGGCAAGATCTGTCATTCACCTATCAAAAAAGGGAAAAGACAACCTACCTTGATAATCTCGTTTTCTCAGCATTCTCCGTTCTTTGGGGAACAGTCAAAAAATCCGGGCTGAAATCCGACCCGCGTCAGACGTTACCTGGGGAGTGCACCGGGGAGTCTGTGACAAAATAGTCCACACAAAGATGCATTTTTCTGCATCAGCCTGACAAACATAGACCAATGTTGAATCACATGTTCATTTAAAGTCGAATAAAGCACCCATTTACGCCATAAAGGGCCCAGAAACGGCAAGTGCTAAATTTCTAAAGGTACTATTTTCGTGGGCTACCTAACCGGAAGACTGTAATTGTGTACTAACACCTAAAGTAACAAAGAGGGGAAAGATCAGGAATCGATACACAATTAACCAACCACCACACCTGACCCAGGATACCAATGGGAAAGTGACAAATTCACAATTAGACATCACAAACGAGAGCCAAGAGGTCCCAGCAGTGACCACAAGGCATCAATAAACAGAGGTGCACAAATGCATAGCAAATACAAGACAGAAATAACATAAATGATCCACAAAAGAAGCACCGCCTTGGAACGGACAGTAAAATATTTTAACTGGAGGGCTTAAATAAAATCTCTTTACAGAATGTGAGTAAGAGCAAAATAAACATTATATAAAATTGTTCCGTGTCCGGATCCAGAAAGATGAATTAAATTGTTATCATTCCAAACGTAGGCATGGATCCAGGAACTCTAGAGTTTAAGTAATTTAAGTCTGGAAGTGTGTGTGTGTGTGGGGGGGGGTATGTAGGACCGATGCTGTTCCTTACTTTTATAAATGACCTGCCGGATAACATAAGGTCTTCGATCTGTGGCCAATCATTGGCAAATGAAGTTCAATGTGGCCGAATGGCACTCTATGAGAGTGACTCGGTCATAGAGTGACTCGGCATCAGCATAACAAACAAATTCTCTTTGATTATTCCCTTCACAAGAAAACTTTGGAAAAGTTCAGTCAGCAAAATTCCTTGTTATAACCATCTCTGATAATATGGATTGGGGTCAACACATTTCAGAAATTTCTTCCACAGCAACTAAGGCACTCGGTTTCCTTCGCAGGAATTTGGCTTTTGCAACTACGAGTACTAAGGAAGTTGCATACAAAACTTTGGTTAGGCCTAAACTAGAGTATGCAGCACCTTTTTGGAGCCCTTACTCAAAGCTTCAGATTAATCAGGTAGAGAAAGTTCAGAGGACAGTAGCCCGCTGGACCTGCCAGAGATGGTGTAACACCTGTAGTGTCGGTGAGATGCTCGATGTGCATGAGTGCCATCTCTCGAGGCCTGTAGGGATGGGTTCTCCCTTCTCCTCTTTCATAAGATACATTGTGGTGCTGTGTCTATAGAAAAAGACAAGTACCTGACCCTGCTCACATTTTGAAATCTACCAGGTCATCAAACAGTGCCCAATATTGTAGATACCAGACATACAGTGATGCCCTGAAGAACTTTTTTTCCGCGGACTATTCCACAGTGGAATACTTTTTCTCCTTCTGTGGTCAATTCCCAGACCACTGAGGAGTTAAGGGCACTCCTAAATTAGTAAAAAGCACAGCCAACAGATTCTATTTTCCTTTTTCTCAAAATTCTAAAATTTGCGTAATGATCATTATCGATTGAGCAAGTGTCTAAAGAAAAAAGAAGGGGGGCGGGGGCGGTCAGGTGGTAGAGGGTGGGGATTTTTTAGTTCCAAAACAAGATGGTGGAGCACTGCCTACATGGGTGTAAATATTTGTATAACTTGATTTATTGTGGAGTACTCCAAAGTGTCCAGTTTTACTTGTTTTAGGTGGTTGTTCTGGCACATAGAGTACTAATCCAGTCGGCCCAGTACACTGTACTATTGCCAGTAATTAAGTCATATGCATATCGCCTCTCCGACCTTTTATCCGCTTATGTTGTCTGCTGATAAACAAAATATTAAGCAAACAGTTTGGACCAAGATCCGATCTAACACATTGTTGGGCCTGATCTGGATTCAAACAGTTATTGCTTAAAGGAGGCATGGTTTGTTTGACTGTGCATGTCAAAACAAACCTACTAATTATCCCTTAAGACAAAGTCGGAATCGAACTGTTTGTCATTCTGTTGGTATTACTGAATTTGTTTTGAAGAAGTTAAATCATGAAGAATCAGCAGACAACACAAATGCTAAAATCATATTACCTCTCAACTATTTAACAAAAACTGTTAAAGTAGACAAATGTTTTATTTTTATTAGCTGATATTAACAATATTAGTTTTATTACTATGCCCAAGCAAATTCAGAAAAAAACACCACAATATCAAACAGCTTGGATCCTGATCCTGTAATCTGTACCTGAGATGTAGGGCCTGATCTGGATCTAAACTCTTTGCAAAGTGAATAAAGAGATGGAACAAGCAGGTGACCCTAACAGGTGCAGCTTTACTGTGAATACAGGTATATGGGCAGCATAATGTGAAAAACTGTCTTTGGGTTTGTGACCAAGTAAATCTAAAATACAGTTTACCCGCTTGCTACACTACAACATGCAGCAACTGAGCTGGATCCATACAATATACAATATAAATGTGAATAAATACAGAAAAATACTTTGCCATTGAATAAAATCCTCTAAGGATGAATACTGTGCAGAAAAAAAATCCCCATGGGGAAAAATCCCTGCGGGGAAAAATTCCTGCAGGGAAATATCCCCGCGGGGATTTTTCCCCATGGGGAAAATCAAAATGTTAATATCTACTTGAAACATACTCAAATGTGTCAAACAGATTGCAAGAGTGAACCTAAGCTTGATTTTAGACCCTTAAACAGATGTTTTAAAAAATCCCCGCGGGGATTTTTTCTCCAAAAATCCCTGCGGGGAAAAATCCCCGCGGGGAAAAATGAAAAATTGTTATAACTGGTGGACATTCATTTTTACACACCATTAACATGAGATCTTGTCATATTTGAATAAAAAAATGAGTTTTAGAATTTTCGAAAATCCCCGCGGGGAAATTTTTCGCACGGGGAAAAAATCCCCGCGGGGATGGTGAAAAATCCCCGCGGGGAAATATTTTCCCCGCGGGGATTTGCGAATCCCCGCGGGGATTTTGACCTTTGTTGTGGAATATTTTCTAGGTCATTACAGATTTTAAGCCAAAAACCTATAGAATTTCCTCAGTAGGGTCTATTCTACTGGAAATAAGTCACTTTACCTTTCTATGTGAACTAAAAGTACTAGGTCATTTTGCCAAAAACTGGTTTGGCAAAAAAAATCTGGTGGCAGTTTAAGTCTAATTTGAAACGCAGACCTGAATAAGAAATCCGAGTTGTCTATGTAACCTATGCTCGAGTATTCAATTATTGTAAGTTGTAAGATCATGTACCTGTACACATCCTGAACTCAACAACCGCTCCCTGCCAAAAATCAAAGTCACAGATATCCATAGCCTTTACAAAAATGTTCAAGGTGACGGGAAGCCGCTACAATCGAAAACTTCAAGGTCACGGATATCCGTGACCCTCGTTTCAAAACTAAGAAAATCGCAAGTTTTTGATACCGAGTAACTCCATATAAATGCCGAGTAACCTGAACAACTCGAAGTTAAGTTGAAGCTAAAGGCAGTATTTTATGCAATCGTTATTGTCCTGTTAGAAAAAATTGAATTTTAACAGCAATATATTGCATCTTTACCAGCGTCTCCAGCTCCTTCTGACCACATGTTTTCCTTCTCTTCGCTTCAAAATCACCCGGCTGTAAACTTTATCTTACGTCATCAGAAGATTGGTTACCGGCACACATTCCAGGAAACTTTTGGTTTTCAAGCACTTAAGATAAGTTGGGAAAACGGAAAAGTAGGTACTCGTTGCAAAGTCGCGGACTTCCGCGACAAAGGCTAGCCGCGGAATTCCGTGTAATCCCTACCTGATTAAAGGTCAATTAACTAATCAACCGTTTAATGAGGCTTCGTACAACACATTTAAATACATCAATTAGTTAATCCATCGTTAAGATTTAAATGATTGATTAACGCTTAATCCATGATTAAATTTAATAGAGCTTCGTACAACCGGGTCCAGACGATTTCATGGTGTAACACGAGATATGGAAATCTGGAAGAAATAACAGTTATATCTACCCAGCTCTTTTACAGTATGAACAGTATTTGTTTGAGAAATAACTGTTATAGTCTGAGTAACCACGTAAACTCGTCCAATATTTGATCCGTCTGTGGTCGAAATCCACCAGTATGACCTAGGTGCTCATGATATGCAGAGTGAAAAAAATATTTGTTGCCAATCTTTCAACCTACCAGCACAACATTCACGTATTGTCATAATTGAGCCGTGGCATGAGATTTCCAACAATGTGGCATTTTGCCTGTGTAGACTCGGACGAACCTCTGCAGCCTCCTTTTAAGCTTAGAAACTCCAAATGGCGTTCTGTCAGTAGCTTAACAATCATAGAATTCTCAAGCGACTAGCAAAGGCTCTGATCAGACTGTGCGTATGCGCAGGCTGATCTGAGGTTTTGCTGGTCGCACATACCACATTTTTGGAAATCTCATACACGGGCTCATATAGTATTTGTTAAATCTTGTAGAATTACCTGAGGCATTTAGAAACGCTCTCGGTAAGACAGATAAAATTACATCAATATCAAGGGAAGGGGACGATTTCCACTACAAGACTCACCTAGGAGATGTGGATGTTGACCTCTCAGAAAAGATCGGAGTTGAAACAGAATGGGACGAGAAAGGAAAGAAACCAATCTTACATATTCTGGTGAGTTTGCTAGTTATTGGTCCTATATCTTCGTATACTGTTAACTATTTGAGCCGTGGAATGTGATTTCCAACAATGTGGCATTTTGACACGGATAGACTGAGACAAGCATATGCAGCCTCCTTTTAAGCTTAGAAACTCCAAATGATGTTCGGTCAGTAGCTTAACAATCGTAGAATATTCAAGCGACTAGCAAAGGCTCTGATCAGACTGCGCGTATGCGCAGGCTGATCTGAGGCTTAGCTGGTAGCGCATACCACATTGTTGGAAATATCATGCCGTTGCTAAATTTTAACGACTTCATTACGAAATATTGTAGAAGTAAGTAATGGTGCAAAGATCAGGAATCGATACAATCAAGTACCACACTTGACCCAGGATACCAATGGGAAAGTGACAAACTCACAGAAGACACCACAAACGAGAGCCAAGAGGTCAGCCCTTTCCCAGCAGGTGACCAAAAAGCACATATAAACAAACGCGCACAAAACATAGCAAACACAAGACAGAACAAAAACATAAAAGATCCACAAAAGAAGTACCGCCTTGGAACGGTCAGTGAAATATTTTACTGGAGGGCTTAAACCGGTTTAACGGCGCCAACCTCACCCTTAATTCAGATGTGGATCAAGACACATAGATATTTGGTTTGCATGAAAGACTCAAATGTCGAATAACAGCATTTTATTATGGTATCCACTATTTGGTTTAAGGGCGAAGCATCTGCATTAGGATATCGTAACCTATGACCCCGCGATATTAAATCTGAACCATTCAAGTTCTTTGTATTAAATCAAATGGAATATTTCATTAGCATACAAAGGGGGCTTAAAGCAAGCCTGTGATGCAAAATTTTGATTTTCGCAACCGTTCAATACTTTATGGACACCAGGAATAGTTTCACTTACACGTGGTAAACGTTTCAAACAGTATTATCAAACGTACTTGTAACTCTATCACACAGTAGTCAGGGGCGATAGGGACTCCCGTGCGAATTTGATGCCGATTTATGGTGACCTATACCAAATTTAACTTTAGGGGATAACTATTGAAAATCACTTGGTCACCCATCTGGGTTTCACGTCTGGACGTCATTATGACGTCATCAAAATAGCGTATATTGTATCAGTGCAATTTAAACGGTATGTCCAATGTAGTCTATAGGGATCAGGACTTTCTCGCATTTTGTGTGCCAATTTCAGTCGAAATGCACCAAATGTAACCTTAGTGGGTAAATAATTAAAATTAGCATGTCGCCTTTAGTGTCTTCGCATCAGAACAAAAAGATGACGTCATTGAAATTACGCCTAATATGTAAATATCACATATATATGCATTTTGTCTATTTCCAACACATGGAAATATTCCTTTAATGAACTGGTAGCCTTATTTTGACCGAATGCAAACTGTTTTAAATCGTACCATACAAAATACATTCAGATAGGGTGAAGTCAGTTCGAGGGTGGGACGTAAATGCCGTCACGATTTACGAATACAAAGACAGTGGAGTGAATGAAAAACAAACAGTGTTTTGATAATAAACGGAGTAAATATAATCTCTTATGCTTATATATATAGATGTACTACGACCTCTGACCAATGACCTTTGGGTCTTTCTATTTCAAACCATTGATGCAGAATACGTAAAATGAGCCAGTCCGGCTAGAACATATGTGCATGTCAAAGTAATAAGGTTGCAAAGATCAGGAATCGATACAATCAAGTACCACACCTGACCCAGGATACCAATGGGAAAGTGACAAACTCACAGAAGACACCACAAACGAGAGCCAAGAGGTCAGCCCTTTCCCAGCAGGTGACCACAAAGCACATATAAACAGACGCGCACAAAACATAGCCAACACAAGACAGAACAAAAACATAAAAGATCCACAAAAGAAGTACCGCCTTGGAACGGTCAGTAAAATATTTTACTGGAGGGCTTAAACCGGTTTAATGGCGCCAACCTCATCCTTAATTCAGATGTGGATCAAGACACATAAATATTTGGTTTGCATGAAAGACCCCTAACTTATCAATGCATCATCTCCTAAAACATATAAATCAAGATATAACAAGGAGATAAAGCAAGGATAAGGACTCAACAGTAAATTAAACTGAATACCGGAGCAAAAGAAATCCAACAGGTAAACCCCGGAGGGCCCGACAAACAGCCAAAGCATCA
This sequence comes from Loripinus fragilis, assembly GCA_964019695.1. Lineage (NCBI taxonomy): Eukaryota > Metazoa > Mollusca > Bivalvia > Lucinida > Lucinidae > Loripinus > Loripinus fragilis. The sequence goes on from OZ026522.1 coordinate 97,541,973, forward strand.
GGCCCCTACCATCTCATCAATAGATAAGTCTTTAAGTCGGAACCATCATAGAGTCTGAAGTCCGACCCACCGGCGTGCAATTAAAGAGGAAACTAAAGTTGCCAACCGTGATTGGGTTGACTACCAAGCATGCAGTCTGTTGCAATACATTAATGTTATAGCCAATCTTTTTATAATGAGAAATTATTTTAATGAACTGCGCTGAAAAATTATTAGAGCCAACAATCTTCTTCAACTTATACACCAAGTCACCATAGAAATCAGGTTCCGAAAGTCCTTGGCGCAAGAGAGATTTAAGTCCAACTTGGAATTTAGAAATCAAATCATAGTATCGTCTATAAAATTTTGAAAATGTTTTGCGAAGTTTATGATACCGATAGCCCTGTTTAAGAAGTTTCTGAGTTAACAATTTATTGCGAGTGTTGAAGTCAGTAACATAGCTAGATGCTCTAGCAAAACGAATGAGTTGAGAGATATAGACTCCATAGGATGTAGAACGAGGAACATCACCATCTAAAAATGGGAAATTGACAATTTCAAAATCAAAGTCGTCACGTTTATCATAAATTTTGGTAGAAACAATATCATTAGAAATTGACAAATGCAAGTCTAAAAATGCGGCTTCGGTATCAGAGGCATTGGCTTTATTAAGTTGGAGCTCTGAAGGGTATATTTGACTAACCATATTTTCAAAATAAACATTATTAATATTTAAAATATCGTCGATATATCTGGAAGTAGTGTTAAACGCATCAATAACATCAGCCTGCTTATCATCAGAAAGAGACATACTATAAAGCTTTTATAGTAAATGTAAATAAATGCCTGAAACCCTTTTTTCTAGAACAACATCAATATTCTAAATAGAGTCCCGCTTCAAAGCTTTTGGTTTATCTGTAGCTGCTTATCCTACACCCAAAGAAAAGATAGTAGTAATAATCATTTGCATACACTATCAACCAAACTTATTATAGTCCAATTTTGACCACTGAAGGATCAAAAGTTAGAAGAGTCTACTTAGTAGTTCATGATATGGAAATAAGGATAAACCCCTCTACAAGTTACCCATTGTACTTCCATTGCACGGGCAATAGAAAACTGTTACAATCTGATTTATCTTTCGCATGTTACTAGGTAGAATCGTCTTCAAAGGTCAAAATCGGACATTAAGGCATTCGTGTTGATACGGCTAAAGAAATATTTGAATCCACATGAAAATAGTTGTTCAAAAGTCATAAGCATATTGATCACTGGCAATATTTTACATGAGTCCTCTTCTGCTCCACAGCAACACAAATCACTACAATATAAATGGTTTGCTTTGTACTTACACCGAGATGGTTCGCATACAGACATGCTTCAACCATGTTTTATCAGCTGCAGAAGGGTTTCGGGGGCAGGAGGCAACATGCGCGTATTCAGGAATTTTTGTCAGTTTTATTTAGTCCTCAGCTTATTTTACAGTTTAATGAGGGGTTCCAATGTTTTTATTGCTGAGAAAACTATACTTATACTTTACCAAGGATCCAGAGGCGGTCCATTATATTCCCAGGGGGGGTCCAAATGCTAATTTCTATAGAAACACATATACGTACTTGTTATTTTCCAGGGGGGGTCTGGACCCCCTATCCCCCTCTGGATCCGCACATAAGCAATAACATCATAACGGGACAATATTTATCACAGTCCCGCTTCTAACCATAATTGTCAGCCATGATTTGTCAGGATTAATGACAGGTGAGTTTTTCCAAATAATTCACTGATACTGCGCACGTTTGACACTTTCGAGAAACACAGCTCTTGGAAGTGGTAGTTCTTGCAATTCAGTTTTTTTTCCACCTCAACGCAGTGAGTCGACCAATATCGGTGACTGGCTAATGCAAAGTAAGAAAGACGGCAAAAATCAGGAATCGATACAATCAAGTACCACACCTGACCCAGGATACCAATGGGAAAGTAACAAACTCACAGTTAGACATCACAAACGAGAGACAAGAGGTCAGAACAATTTACAAATATATTACTCTAGTGAATCCGGCACAGTGCTTTCTAAGGGCACTGAGCCGAATTGAAAGAATGCTTCGTGGATAGAGTCTCCAGCTTAGCTAAATGCCTGCAAATACGATTTCTTGCTCTTTCCTGACATTAAACTAGTTAATACCAGCACCTGAAAGTGCATGGAAATCGATCAGAGCCCTGTTTGTGGCATCAGGCACACTGACATCTTTAATAAGTGTCCTGATCTTAGAAACTTAATGATATATGAGCAAGACTGTTTAAGAAAACAAAATTTGCTCGTCTGCAAAACTGGGGGTAGGGTTGTGCATTAGCTCATATAAGACAAAATATTTAAGATAGAAAAGCAAAGTTTGGTTTTGTATTCGTCAATTGAGTATATGTTTGTTAAACCTGGTCTAAAACGGTTTGAAACCAACTCAGAACAATCATTAAACTAAATGACGATAGCCAAAATTACCCCTTTTAAATTATAATTAAGTTCATGTAACGCACATAATACAACATGTAGCCGTATTAATGTTAAACAGCTGTCATATCCAGTAATTTGCAGACTATTAGAATGTTCATTGATTAGCTAGTTTTAATGTCTTCTTTCTGTACCTCAAAAAAAACTTTCAATTTTCTTATTCTCAAATTGATAAAATAACATATGTAACAAGCTGATACAGGTTAACACCCATGCTTACAGTGTGCAAACATCTCCTATTTGATGCACCTTGAATTAGTACATACGATAGAATATGTCTAAAAGGGTTTGGGATGGAGCAGGTCATTACTCATCTTGCAGTCAAAATCTTGTTTGATGATTCTTCTGGTTTTTATGATATGAGGAGGACAATTATTTTACCATAGAAGCAGAAATAATAATCAATATTGTATATGACTTGGATAAGCATTGGTTTAGAATATTTACATTAGAAATGGACATTTACTAAATTGTACTGTTTAAATGCGAAAAGATTATTTCCTATGTTCCTCTAGGATGTATCTTTATTTTAGAATTATTCATATTAAGAAATATTGAAAACAAATATTCATAACATCTGTAACAAAGGTACAGGGGCTTAATAATCATCAATACCTAAGATTTAGGCACCAGAGGCTAGATACTTTAGCTAAGAAAACATACGAAATATATTCATTTTTCCTGAAATATCATTTCTTATATCAAGTCAATGTCCTTGATCATTTATTATGTCATGTAACATATGTTACAGCCTTTAACAAGTGCCTCAATCTTGTTGTTTAACCTGCAAAATCTATAATTCATTATAATATGAGCAAGCCAATCACAAATATGCAAGATATCCAACAGCAGCAAATGGTTTCATATATTTTTACTTAAATGATGCCTACCAAATTTGGCTCCTTAAAATTGGGTGTAGCCTTTGGGTTGTTTTTAAAATTGCTCGTATAAGACACTATATTTAAAGTATAAAAGCAAACTTTGGATTTTCTCTAACCAAAATGAGTTTTTTAGTATAAAATAATCAAAACATTTTGGAAAATGCACAAATCAGCTAAAAAGTAAATGATATTGGTCACAATTTTCATGTTAAAGGGTAATCTAATTAAAGTAACGCACATTACACCACAGAAAGCTGTAGTTTTGCTCCAAAAGAATTAATATGTAGCTAAAGTAGTCAATATGCAGACCATATGAGTAATTTAAATAATTAGCCTTCTTTCTGTAGCTAAAACTTTTAATTTTCTTTTTTTTCTAAATTTTAACATGGTAACATATGTAACAGGCTGTCAGAGACTAACGCCCCGGCGAACATAGTGCAAACATCTATTAAAAAACGCAGCTTGGAATCCTCTTTTAGATAGGATAAGTTTGCGAAATTCCCGAAGGGGGGGGGGGCAATAACATTCTCAGCCATCAGTCTAAAGGTGGCCCGATAAGCTGGGTATTTATAGGAAATCTACGGTATTTTGCATGCAAAATGTAGTTATCGAGAAATTATTCATTGTCAAAGTCAGGTAAAGCATTTATGTAACCATCATATGACTAAAATAATTGGTATTGTTTGTAAAAAAGCGTTCGTGTTGGATAAATATGACCATACCAACACAAACCATAGCTTTTATTAACGAGCAGTTTCTCATTATTGTCGCCATATTTATGACGTCATAACAAGCCTCAGACGCGGATTTGAGATGGGTGACAAAGGTAAGACTCCACTGAAGGTTTTGATATAGGTCACCATAAATCGGCACACAATTCGCACGGGACCTATTTTTTTGTCCCTAAGGGCCCTGACTACAGGGCTTGCAATGGCAAAACAAGCATATTATCTAATGCATCCGCTCTTCTGTTTCAACATCATACTATTTAATTAAATAGATAGATAGATTTCTTTATTTCCTCCAAGCAGGAGAGTACAAACTATCAAAACACAAACATACATGTAACTTTATATACAAGAGACAGTCAATACATATATAAGATTACAAGCTGGATACAAGCCAATATTTACACGATTTTTATTGATATGAGCTAAAGCTTGGCTACATTGTAAGCAGATCCCTTGCCGAAACGAAATGCAAAATATTAACGAGTGCGATGCCAACCGCTCATATGTATAACAACCAACCAGTATAATCAGTATATTAGCACAGAACTGTGAGTTATTATCCCTGCTGACGACCTCTGGTTGAGTGTAATATAGCAGAGGAATTATGCCATAAAACATCCGCCAGGTATATGTCAGACATACACAAGCAGACATGATGATGGCATGTTTCAACGCCTGAAAGCTCTCACACTCTCACAGAAACCGCTCTCAAAGACATAGCTCACCAAATCACACATCACGTGGTAATATCTCGACCATATGGCATGTAAAGCTGGTAGACAAAGATGCTAAAACCGAGTACGGTCGTCTTCTGGCAATAGTTGTACTAGGTCTAACAAAGCTTCGCCGAGGAATACATTTGTCAGTGTTTCTTTATCCAGTCTCAAAAGAAACATATATACATCTGGGTTAAACTGATAAATTTTATCCCAGAGAGAAACTCTTTCCAAGTGGACATAGGGGCATTCACTTATACAGTGGTCTATGATATCAACATAGTTCGTATTGCATCTGTAGCACAGCCGGGCATTGTCAGCATCAATCGCCAGGAAAGATGTCATTTGAATAAGTGATCTAGCTGCTGATGTTAGCTTCGGGTAATTGTTTGAAAGGGTCCAAGCAAAATGAATGGTATAGTTACAATGTATGCGTTTGAATCGGTTAAACTCTGGCTGCAATGTCTGGCTTTGCCACAAATACTCTTCACGTTCCTGTATCTTCTTCCTTACACGTCTATTCCAGGTCAGTCTAGTCGGAAAGACACCGTCTCTCTTGTATGATGTATAGCTCTCCTCTTCTTTAACTGTATGTGGTCCTAAAAGCCATTTTCTATTTGATTTAACGAACTGTCCTCTTGTTTCATTAAACACAATTACAGAGCACTTTAAGGGGACATACTCGTACCTCCATTTGGATAGATAGATAGATAGATAGATAGATAGATAGATAGATAGATAGATAGATAGATAGATAGATAGATAGATAGATAGATAGATAGATGGATGGATGGATGGATGGATGGATGGATGGATGGATGGATGGATGGATGGATGGATGGATGGATGGGATGGATGGATGGATGGATGGATGGATGGATGGATAGATAGATAGATAGATAGATAGATAGATAGATAGATAGATAGATAGATAGATAGATAGATAGATAGATAGATAGATAGATAGATAGATAGATAGATAGATAGATAGATAGATGAATAGATAGATAGATAGATAGATAGATAGATAGATAGATAGATAGATAGATGGATGGATGGATGGATGGATGGATGGATGGATGGATAGATAGATAGATAGATAGATAGATAGATAGATAGATAGATATTCTCGTTTTTGGAGCTTCAAGAAGCGAGGGCCGAATCTAACCAGGTTTGTTGAGTGATAGGCTTAGACAAATGGTATGTGTATGTGCAAGAGCACGCCAATTCCTGGTACCCCTTCTTGGGGCCCCGAAAAAGGTCAAAAGTGTTCACCTGTGTGATCATGTGCCCGTTTTGCGGGCTCCTCCCAAACCGCCAGACCGAATCCAACCAAATGTGTTATGTGGCTTGCTAAACACAATTGTAATCCGGTACAGCGGTCAAATAATCCACTAGTATGTTGGTTTGAAATTATGTATTTTTTTGAATGCAGTTTTCAATCAAGCAACCATATTGTAATTGCTAATCAAACTCAAGCTTAAATTGTGTGAGGTGTAAAAAACCCGTTACTTTTGATATAAAAGGTATTTGACTATACATACTCGCTTACAATTTTTTATTATATGTGATTTATCTTGCAGACTGTTCCTACATTCAAAGATGGTGTATGGGAGCAAGATTGTAAGCCTGCAGGGCCAGATGATGGTAAACGATATATTGTCAAATTCTGTCGCCAAGGGGACGAGATGATTTACGTAAGACCTTATTGTTTAATGCAAAGGGGTACTTTCATCTGTGCCCACGCATGGATTTTCTTCAAACTTTGCATATTAATAACTCATTATATACGAACTATGAAAATGTATTTATCGAATTAGATAGTTAAGAATAAGGCTTAGGAAGCAACCCTGACGTACTCCACCTTTGAGGTGGTACCAGTCTCTAAATTCCATGTCCTAAATCTATAGTTTTGTTTATCTCTATGATTTGTCATCTAGATTGAATCCAAAATACCATAGACATTATCTTAATAACACGAAATCGTTTGGATAAATTATGGTATACGTTTTCAGAAGAAGTGATTGAAAAGATTAAATTTTTTTCAAAAATTTACAAAACATTCAACATTCAATTCAAAAGATGGATATGTTCTAGTCTTTGTCAAGATATCATATTATTACAAAAACATGCCATTTATATACTGCTGATCTGAGCTAAATATCATGAAAATCCAACACCGGTAACTTTGTCATTTCCTACCTCTTATGCGTATAGGTCAGTTTTAGAAAAATTAATTATTTAGTTCAAATGAATCAATATCTCGAAATAAGGAGGTTGTTTTTTTAATCTACTTCCACTTTTCTTAAAGAAAGACATGTTTAGGCAATTTTAAATGATTCAATGGTCAGAAATGCCGAAGGTCATGGCCTTGTGTCATGGCACTATGAGGCCAAGACAATGTGTATCACTTCCTCAAGTCCTGCTTAATATTGTTTAAGAAAAATAATATCCTATCAATAAACATGTGAAAACAAGAAGACTAAATATTTCCTTTACATCCCAACTGAACTAGAGGAACCACATTTTGTGCAGTGACCAGGATAACGTGTAACAGAGTCTTATCAAAGGTATCATAAAACAGTGTTCTACATGAATAAGTGAGTTCCAGAAACACTACTGTATGCCTAGAATATACAGCCAGCTAAAGTATAAATGTTGCTATTTAATGGGAATCAGCATCAGTTTCACAAAACAGAATGAACAGAGCAGATTTAAGCATTAAAATAGCAATACCTTTGAAGCCAAGAGTTATTTGTGACCAAAAATGCTAATTTTAACGAATAGGTTTGACAGGGGGTAATTTTTTGTAAAGCAGGTTTATTAATGAGTCTTACAATTATAAAATCATAGATATAAGGTTCTTCTCCTGTATGAACTGACTTGTCATAAGGTTTCTCTTCTGTACGAATTAAAATTCTTAATAGTTTTACATATGAAGTGTAACATTGGCTAGATTTAGTTTTAATGTTAGAATTTAGATGCGTTAAGTACAGGTGTCAACATATTGTATCATTTTGGCTAATATTATTGTGTTAGCACTTCATTAAATAAGAATTGTGGCACTTAATATCAAAGAATATTTTTTTTTCGTTTTCCAATCCATAATAGGGGATAACAATGAAGATATCAACTTCTACCAATAAACGTACTAGCATGATGATTCAAACTAAGCAAGTATTCAAGTATGTTTTACACTGAAACATAATTATTGTAAAATTTTACATTTCGATGAATTAGGGCCATGTATTTACATCAAGTTAAAAAAATTGGTTACCGGTCCTTTAATTTCATGAAATTTGGTCTACATATTCTTAACATATATGGATAGTTTATATGTTGAAATGGTATCTTGACAAAGAACGCAATCTGTAACAATGTTAATTCCAAATTTGACTGAATACAAAAGATACAATCGAAAATTCGGGTACCATGCTATAAAAACGAATGCCCACCCAATATCCTAATACATACAAAGCCATTCTAAGTAACAGCGAACTTATCAATGATATAGCTATTTAATAAAACATTTCTCCGCACGTTGCATGATATGTCAATTACTTTAGAAATGATTATAACTGGGTACCCTAAGGTATTATAGTGGTATCATTCATGACGTCATAAATTAGCAATGGAATTGCAAAAAAAACTCAAACGCACCATATATATTCAAGTTATACCCCAGACAATTAAATAACATAATATTTTCAAAATCCAAGCGTGGGCAGACTCCCATGTTAATTTCCCATACCATGCAAGAGCCCCTTTATGTGTGTAAATGAACCAACTTACGGCAATTGGTGAAGAATCATACGAGACGCACATTATTTGGCGAATGATCTGAAATAGTAAGTGAGTATGATCAGGAAATACCACAATCACAAACTGCAGACTACCCCGTGGCACCCTTTAATATATTCCGTAAAAAAGGACGCTAAATATGAGTGGCGCAACTAACACTAACTCCAACTTCAAACAGGAGCAGCGACATCAAACACTAAATGAACAACAGCAAAATCATCTCTTGATGTGCGAAATTGTGATTTTATTATCAGTTTTAAAAGCAAATTGAACTCAGATATAAATGTTGTCCCAAAATATTTCTAAAACTGGTAACAGAAAAGTCCAGGTACTTCGTGTCAAAATTCGTACCAAATGTAGCTCTCTAAACAATGATCTATATCAAAAAGGAATCAACGAATCGCCTCTTTGTCTCTGTGGCCATGTTGAAAATGCTGACCATTTTCTCTTGAAATATCATAATATACTTCGAGCTCAAAAAGGTCCTGCACCCCCCCCCCCCCCCCCCCCTAGGGAATTTTGCAGACATATCCTATCTTGAAGAAAATTTCAAGCCACATCTTTTAAGAGATGTTTGCACTCTGTGCTCAGGGGCGTTAGTCTCTGACAGCCTGTTACATATGTAACTGTAACGAACTAAGGAAAAAATCAAAATGGAAGTTTGAGCTACAGACAGAAGACATTAAACCATCTAATTATTCGTATTATGTAGTTTGCAAGCTAGATGCCTAAGCTACATAACAGCAGCATTTTAAACAAAATTACAGCCTTCAATGGTGTTATATGCGTTACATAGATTAAATTTCCCTTTGAAAGTTGAAATTGTGACTAACATCATTCATTTTACAGACGATTTGTGCAGTTTTATAAGTGTTTTTAATCTTAGTTTACTAAAATACTCATTTGACTAATAGAAAAAACAAATGTTGCTTTTCTATCTCAATTACATTGTTTTATATGAGCTATTAAACAATCCAACCCCTAATTTTAAGTATCCAATTTTTGTATCTATTATTGAAGAAAAATATAAGAAAATATTTGACGCTCGTAGATATCTTACATTTTTGGCACTGTCTTGCTAATGCAATAAAGAATCATACATTTGCAAGTTTGACATCAGGATCAGAGCACTTATTAAAGTATGTAACGTATGTTACATGGCATAATGAATGAGCTAGGGAATTTTCTTGGAAGTAAGAGATTATATTTCAGAAAAATACCGTTTTCACATATTTTCCTATTAATCTCTAGCATCTGGTGCCTAAGTCTTAGTAGTTACAGTCATTGCTGATAACAAGCCCATGGAATTGTGTTACCTATGTTATATATAACCTTTTAAATCACATATTTCCTAATGCCCATAATATTAAAATATATAGACATATAGATAGAAAATAATAGTTTTCATTTAAATGACACAATTTAAGAAATATTCCTATTAAATAAAATTATTCAAAAACAATCTTTATTCAAGTCACCCTCACAATGTCTATCATTGTGTCTGCTTCTATTGCAAAATAATCACCCATTTCATCACAACCATTAGAATCATGGCATTGTATTAGGACTGCAAACTGAGTACAATCCTGTTCCTCTCCACCCCTTTGGGAATTGTGCAGACATATCCTACCTTAAAGAGCAATTCAAGCTGCATCAAATAAGAGATGTTTGCACTTTATTAACTAGGGAGTTAGCCTGTAATGGTATGATACGTATGTTACCATATCAATTTAAGAATAAATGAATTGAAAGTCTGAGAAACAGAAAGGAGACAAAAAACTATCTATTTATTTGAATTATTCATGTAGTTTGCATGCTGAATACCTTTGATACATAAGCAAAGATTATTTAACAAATATGCAGCTTCCTATGGTGTTATATGTGTTACATTAATTAAGATTACTTTTTAAAATTGGTAATTGTGACAAACATCACTTATAAGCATTTCGTGTGATCCTCTTCTTTAGCCATCAAAAGACTCAATTTTCTTTGTATGTGTGGCCAGTGCCAGCGTCAAAAGACTTGACTCAGCCAAACTTGAATCCTTAGCATTCATCAAAAGCAGAAACAGCATGTCAGTGTCATGGGATCAAACACCTGATTAAATATGGGTTTAATGCCATTTCACATATATGGATACAATGGAGTATGACTCTGGTATATATCTCTTCCTGTGAAGTGACAAGAGCAATCTAACTGCAACAGCCTCTGCATCCGTGCTAGTCAAATGATAACTTTGCTCTGGTTTTGCAAAATCTATGTCTCTACCGTGTACCTCTAAGAATACTTTAAGATTTCTGACATTGGTCAAACAGAAATTTGATAGGCTGCTTTTTTTGCATCATTTGCCATAAAACCTATCCAGTCTTTTGGTGCGTAAGTCCTCAGGTCTAAGATCAATAGTATTTTGCTGCGCCAAAAGAACTTTATAAGTTTTCTTTAGTTACAATGTTGACTCTTGATGGTTTTGGCGGACCGTCTGAAACAATTTCTGTTACACCTTGAAAATTATCTGGTATAAGAGAAAGAATATGAAGTTGGACAATGCCATCAATTATGTTTGCAGTTGGTTGTTTTTTGATGTCAGTACATTGAAGCATGAAAAATGAAAAACCTATGATTTCTCAGTTTTTGCAGCCATATCATTAGCTGTTGCATTCAAAAGAAGGGAAGTGGACTATAGGTAGAATGGAATAACCAGTAGTTCTATATTATGCTCTATGGAAGATTTATACAGAGTAAACAAGTTGATAAGGTGCCTCATTTCATGATCCAATGAAAACACTGAAATTGAAAACACTTGCCTCTGACTGTGTTATCAAAAAGGATGTCACGACAATGCCCTTGCTCATTTATTATGACGAGTTATATATGTTACATCCTTTGATAAGCGCTCTTATCTTCGAAACTTAGTGAATCATTGAATTGAAAGGGTCTCATTTGCGCTCTGTTCATCCTGCATTTCATTGCTTTACCTGCTGTGATACATCTAGTTCGTTTATCTGAAGGGAAACAGTTACCTCGGTTTCAGCACTTCAGAAGTACTGAGACTTCAAATAAGTTTTTGAATGCTTGTGGAAAGAGAATAAGTGCAGAGGCATTATTGATGAAACTATGTGGGTTGCATGTATGGAAAGGCTACATTTATAAAAGTTAACCAGCTAAGATAAGATTCTTTATCACAGAAATATCCATTTTTGGCATTATACCATTTCTAACGTTGAAATCAACATCAACAAACTACGAGCTTGCATTTTCCCTTTTTTCAGTGATTTTTGTTATTTTGTATTTTTTCTGTTCTACATTTTCATGTTACGTTAACAGACCTTTGCACCAAATAGAATGATTAGACCTGCTAAAGTTTCGGAACGTGCTCAATAGTGCACATAATGTACGTGTTAATTGAATGAGAGCAACAGCAAAATAACAGTGCCGTGTATAAAGACGTAACATGCACATATTTGGCGCATATGTATGTTGATGTAGCAAGTACGATTGTATTCAAGTATTATTTTTCAACAGCTAAAACAAACAACGCCATTATATTTACAACTGATTATTACCAGGAGAAGAATTACTTAAGCTTCCAGCTTTCGTTCTAATCCTTTTACATTCTGTAATTTGTATATATTTGTATGTGTATCTTACCAAGTTGAAATAAAATATGTTTAAACTAAATCACCTCTTGAGAACGGACGGCAGGCACGGCTACAAGGCTGTGGGATAATGAGCCGCGACATGAGAGTTCCAACATTCTGGTATGTGCGACCAGCAAAGGCTCAGATCAGCCTGCGCATACGCGCAGTCTGATCAGAACCTTTGCTAGTCGCTCGAATATTCTATGACTCTTAAGCTACTGTCCGAACAGGATTTGGAGTTTCTAAGCTTAAGGCTCGTCTGAGTCTACAATATACAATATGCAAACTGCTACATTGTTGGAAATTACATGTCGCGGCTCATATATATAATCTTCTCCCAAGACTGTTACACAATCTGATGATATCCCCGACTTGATTTTTTTCTGAATATGTAAATTTTGAAATAAATCTGCTGAAGGCAACATACATGCTTAAGTACCCAAAATGCGAAGCGTTACATTGAGACTGTTCTTGTTTTTCAGGATTTTAGCCTGCCAGATGACCCGAGTATAACAGCTAGGAGACATTGGAAGAAATGCTGAATTGGCAAAACCGACAATGAACAGAACGCTTAGCTTATTCTGTAAACCATTATCCAGGACAAACTGTGTGTATTACCAATCACCAAACAAAGGATCTTTCCCTGTCTGTAAAAAAAAGCACTAGATGATGCTTTCAAACTATTCTATGCAATGCTTGGCTGGAAACAGTCAGCATTCCAGGTTCATATTACTCTTATTTGATGTGTTTGACTGGTACAAATATAAAAGTGTTAGAAAACAATAGTTTGTTATTTTATGTTTTCAGTGAGACAAAACACTTTTTTCGGTTGACTCGGTAAACAGTCGCAAAGCGGTTTGCAAACGTTTTGAATCATGTAAATATACACGACAATGAAAACGCAAAGAAAACGACACAGCGATGTTCATTTATGCACACCAGTAGATTACTCAAAATGGCGTTATTTATAAAATTCATGAAGTCACAAACGTGCCTATTTACTCGAGATTGAATCAGGATTATATAAACATTTTCCTGCAAGCAATTTTGAGAATGTTACTCAAACTTGCATCTAAAATTTGGTGTCATTTTGACTCAAACTTACATGGATATGACACTATATCCGCATGTGTACCAAAACGTGTATTGCAACTTGCTTCAGAAAAAAACTTCGGTATATAGACGTAGCCTTTATGTAAACGTCTAGAGCTTGATAAATATAGTGATTGCTTCTTTATGTTTGGTGTCATTATAACTGCGACACATAGTTCTTTCCAAAAAAAGGTATGCTATTTTGTCTTAGCAATTATATGAAGAAAGTTATGAAGCTACTTGCATTCATATTTGAACAACCCTCGTAAAAATACATTGTACATAGAACAAAGATATTACAAAAGAATATACCCTCTTATAAAACAGTGTGGATCCAAAACGCAAGTGAGTATGATCAGGAAAAACCACAATCACACATTGCACCTTGAGAAAGAGTCATAGAACACTAACATTCATAAGACTTCAGGAAAACAGTTGGTCCATTTCTATTTTTCTTCATAGTGTGTCTATTTGATTAGATTGTTACACTGTACGATACATTGCTATACATGTAGTTAGGAAGCATGCATGTGAGCTTAACAATTCCTGTGCATTAACAACTACTTAGTATAGGGCGAAGGTTGTGTCCGTTCTAGGGCTGTGGTCCTGTTGTTGATTCTTTGTTTATTGGTGCCATTATTGTGTGTGTGGATTCTGTGTTTGGTCCTCGTTTTGTTAGTCAGTACTGTACGTCCTTTTAGGTTTGCAATCGTCTTGATGAGGAATAGAGAGAACTGATTGCTTTACTTTAATTGTACTTCTGATGTCTTGTGAATTACTTTTCTGTGGCTCTTCCTTACAGTGCCGTGGGTTGGTCTGCAGTGTGTGATTGTGGTATTTCCTGATCATATTTACTAGTGCGTTTGTTGTCAAGATACATACTCGTTAAATCGCAATGTGTACCCATACAAATAACGAAATCAACTCACTGGACTGACTGGACATCACAGGTTTATTTTTTGTAAACGGCACATACATTACGAATGTGCGCTTAAAGGGGTATGTGTTATGACGTCAAATACATTGGACGTGTGAAATATGCATGTAAAAAATCAACCTATCTTTCCAATATCCATGTTTAGCTGTCAGGTAGCAGTGAATCAATTCATGTATACCTGTCCTGGGTTAAAGTTAGTTCAATCTGTTTTAGCTGTCTGGCAGCACTGACAAATCCTGATGTCGACCTGTCCTGGGCTAAATTAAGCTCATCACTGGTAGACATCAAGATCTGTCACAACCAGTGAAAGCCGGTTTCAGCTAATCAGAGGAGGTCTTTTATAAGAGTCATATAACAATAACATATGAACAAACAACAACAAAAACTAGATTTATAGGAGTCATATAGCAATAACCAATGCACTAACAACAACAAAATCTAGATGTTGTTGTTGTTGTTAGTTCATTGGTTATTGTGATATGACTCCTATAAATCACCTTCTCAAATTGCTTTATTGTGTACAGCTGCCACAGCCGTTGATCAGGTATGGGGAGAGGGGGTGGATACAGGCCCCTAGATAAGGGTGTGTAATGAACAATTATTTTTTCGTATTTCTCAACCATAACATATGTTGTGGGTACTCAAAAGAACTGTCTCAATCAGACGATTCTTTTGAGCACCCAAAACACATGTTTTACTGGTGGATAAAGAAAATAATCGCAATTTTACGCTAAAATTGTTTTGCTTAACTGGCCATATGTAGTATAGAGAGGGTAATATCTAATTACTGGCAGTTCTTAGCAACAACGACAGAACAACCATTGGGACATGGGTAAGTAATACTGGAACAATGGGACATACTGCAATCGTAAGTTGAGTTGAAAGTATTACCAAAACTTCAGCACAAGTGTCCTACCATCTCACCACTGCGTTAAACTGACAACGACACATTTTAATAATAAAAGAACAAAATGAACATTATAAGTGGAAAGCTGTGTTACACGTTTACATAAATGGACAATGTCCACTTATTAAAACATGCTCTGGCGTCATTTTAACTTATTTTCTGGCTACGGTACATAAAACAAGAATGACAATGCTAATGGCAAAACAAAACAAGCACGTATATACTATGCTAAGCTATTTATTTACAATAATATATATGTAATATTGACATGAACCAGGAGCCTGCTATTAAATAATCTAGTTTGATCTGGATCCATTTTTATACTCGGATAATACTCCTGAAAGTTTTTTTGAAAACAAAAGTTTATTTCGAAAAAAAATAGAGCAATGCAAAATTACACAGCTATTTGGAATTATGAGGCCACCGTATAGATGGGCGAGTTAAAGCTGCATAGTCTGTAACTTTTGATCTTTAAATTTTAGAACTAATGTTTCTATTTTTCAAGAACACATTAAATAAACTAAAATTCAGGTGTACATTTTACCAATTTCGTAAATCTAAACAAATTATCAGTATCAAAACAACAGGATTTACGTTAAAATTAATTGTCTATAATTATTGGATGGACGCACATACCGGTAATTACCAACACGAAAAAAACACACCTGTTTTATAAGATATTCACTTTTCCCTTCAGTTTTCAGCTAAAGATAACATATTTATTGTGAAAGCGTAACTTAATTCTACTTTTACAAATGATTTAAAAAGAAAATTAAAAATTTCGAAAAATGTTCATAGTTGCAGACTGAGTCTCTTTAATTATCGCACTACGTTAAACACCTATGCCGACGTAACTGGGCCTCGCTGCGAGAAAACCTGTGTTCGGGGGTTTGCGAACAACAAAGGCGCATACCAGCCTATGCCTCATCATCGCCTTTTTATTTGCTTATTGAAATGTATCATATCTAGACATGCTAGAAGCGAAATTTCATTTTCTAGCTAGTCTCTGCTCAGCTGGTTTAAATCTGGTGTTGAAAACCCCGAAAATATGTTTTGTCGCGTCGAGGCTAAAATGTTAGCCTGAGTCTTCATCTTCATCTGTGTGAATTAGAGCAGCGAAGACTTAGACGAGTTTACTTATTTGCACAGGCTCGCCTCAGCAAGTGTTCCTCTACAATGCAATAGTATCAAACTGTAGCCCATGACCCACCCACTTCCTTTTGTTTCAGCCAATCAGTTGCAAGAAAAAGGACCATATTCAGCGTGGTATATTTTCCATAACTTACACTTTTTTGAGGTCACTCCTGTAACCATGATAACATGATGATAGTAAATTGCAGTCCAAAATGTTATTTGACCTATGTTTTAGAACCCTAAGAAAACTGTGATAAGATTATTGACACAAATTGATGAAAATTTCAAATTTTAGTTAAAAGTTACACTTCTTGTCCCAATATGCTATTTAATAAAGACAGTAGGATCAAACGGCACATGGATATATACGCTGATCTGAGTGTGTCTCGATTGTTTGCGCATCAGGGAAGAATGCACACACAGTGGGGACTGATCAGCCTATACATTTGTAACATGTGGTCATTGAAATGCTTCTGATAATTTTGGAAAACAAAACGCACATTCTAACCCAAGTTCTGCTAATAAAATCCATTTGTCCGATGAGAACGCACCCATGGCTAAAAAGAAATGACAGACTACTAAATGAAATGCTACATAATGTGTATATTTCACGATGTGAAACCTGCTTGTCAGCAACACAGGAAACGGCTGGGTCAGGGATAAATAGCTAATATAATGTTTTGTGGTGGTAATGAAATATACATTAATATAATAAAATATTCCATAATCGACACAAAACATGGAATAACCCACGCCTATCTTCATGTGCTGACCAATATATTAACCAGCTCTTTAAGTGCATGCCTTTGTAAATGATCTATCTTTGTGTCAAAATCATTCCAGATGTAATAGTTATACCATGGGTTGTGTGCCTGTACGTGAAGATAATCAAGAGCTTTAGCGAGTGGATTATCTTACGTACAGGTGGACTAACATGATATAACTATTTTATACCACCTACATCAGTGTAGACCGTGCACATCGTGATATATTATGCTCAAGTTGGTAAGAGTGTTATAAAGTCTGCTGAATTCTAAAGTTATCTGTTATCAATGCAAAGTGTCCATATGAAACGCAGATAGTTGGTTTTGTCATATGAACCTTCTTCAGCATTTCTTCCAATGCTGTCTGGATGTTACATTTGGAACATCTGGTAAGCTGTTATCCTACAAATACAAAATATGTCATTATTATACATATAAATATAGCTCAGTAGTCGAAACATGCAGCCATGATGTTGATGTGGTAATGGCTAGTATTTGAAAAGTGAACCCATATATAATGTTCACAAAAGTAGGGGATACTCAAATATTTACAATGATACTACATACCTAACTAATGTTATGTACCTGAAATAGCTAGATTTAATTAATATGCCTTGAGCTGGCTATAGAATCCCCTCCCCCACCCCCCACCCCTCCCCGGGGGGATTTTGTACACGATGATTTTCTGAAACTACATTATATAAGAAAAAGTAAAAAGATGTTAGCCCTCTAAGAGTGGCAGGGTTAACGTATAACATCACGTTATAAACGTTACCCCCCGAAATAGCATTAAACGTCCCTGATAATGTCTCAACCAAATGACATGTTCGTACATATTTGCTTGCTGACACAGGTTTATGAACTTCTTATAACACAGTTACATATTTTTAGCATTAACTTTATAAATGTCTTGAGTAATTACCGTTGTATACGTTACTTAGTGTTTCCTGCGTTATGTTCCGAGTACATTGAAGACAATGAACGGTACTTTTTTGTCTTTCGGTGTTCCTGCTAAACCTGGCATAGCTTAGAATCTTATTGAGGCTTATGAAATTGGCAGGAAGGCTGTCTCAGACTTCATTGACTCACTTTTACTTGAAAGCCTGTCTTTCACAACCCCATAAAATGCTACAAGCTAATAAAGTTTTGAGGCTTGCGAGGTCAAGAAGAAATTGTTCAATTTATAAAACGTAATCAGCCAGATGAGAGCTTAAAGGAGCGTCTTTGGTCAGCATAAACTTCTTTATATTGGACATAATGTTCACCTTGAGTTGACACTGCCATACCTTCTTGGATTTGTACCATAGTCACTGTCAGCTCCTGATAGAATTTCCACCAAAACTGACAAGTCCAAACTATAGCATGGCTTGCAATCACACATTGAACAAACATTAGATTGGCCATTTAGTGCTTCACATAACTTTGATGGTAATGCCATACTACAGAGCAAAATGGCTTTTCGTGTCACCTTCAAGGATCTGATCGAACCAGTATTCAACCAGGCACTAAAGGCATGGCACGTTGGTTTTGTCACTGATACACATATACAATGTATAACCAGCAGTCTATAAAGTCTTACAAACATTATCGCAGAGGATAACCTGGGTGTTTTGTTCAACACTGGTGTATGCGCCAAAAGGTGCTTCTTCTGAATGTCAACAACATAGGCCAGAATATGGGGGAAGAGATCTACATTAATACACTGTTTAACAGATTGTGACACTACCAACGAGCCAATGTGTTAGTACCATGGAAAGGTTGTTCCTATCAAACTGATAGAGAACCCATCACCACTAGTTCATCTACATTCTAAGCAGGGTAGGAAAACAAACAAAGAATTGCTCTAGGCATTCATCAGTGACATGAAGCCATAACATGTGCCATTTATGTAAATTTGAATGAGCTGCAGTAAGACATGTTTCTGAAAAAGTACCAAAGCCATACACATATACTAACTATTTCAAATAATGGCATGTATATGAGCTTACTTCCACCCTGCTTTTCTGTCCTTAAGATGTCAAACAAAGATTTAACTATCAAGTCTTTCCCATGAAAACAAGTAGTCTTTCCAGATATGTGAAAAAATACGTGGAAAATAAATTAGAAGGAAACCATGTACCTCTTGGTGAAATAAAACTTGATTGTACCCTAACAAAAGAGCCATAGAATTATATTTCAGATTTTATGTGATATGGGGTTACCATGTTCAAAACTCAAATCTTTTAAAAGATAGAGACATAATAATTGCAGTTTCCAAAAGGTACATGAACATTCTTTAATACAAAATGAATTAGTAAGCACATTTCACATTTAAAAAAAATATCAAACTATATTAGTTTCATAAATCATTTATATAGAATGAAACAAATGTAACATACGTAACACTTTAGTTTGCATATTTGTTTTCGAAGGTCCATATCTGTGATGCAAAATAGCTTACTTGGATGATATAGCCATTTTGGAAAATCTTACCTTATGGTTTGCACTTTTCAGAAGTCATGTCATTTACTAAAATAACCATGGATGGTGCCATTACCAGAGTGCTAGCATATTGCAAAATCCTTGAAAGATGAATCTGATAGAGGATTAATAAGCTGTATTGGAAAATTATTTTAACCATTGGATAATATATGAAGTGTTGCTTCTAGCTGATGGGTTTTCTTTGATTTTTTAAGTTGTTACTCGCATATTGCACTGTATGTTACAATTTTTCCATGAGTATTATGTTAACTATATTTGATGTCTCTATAAAAAAGAGGGTTTATGGTAGTTTATGTTTTGAGTTACTTCCTCGGCAAATGAGCCAGAGTAAAAAGAAGTACATGGACCTATGTCAGCATGCAAATAAGTACAAGTAGGTCTTGTTAGAGACATAAAAATGAGCGTTTAATTGTGTTCGGAGAGTAACATATGATGCCTGGGCTGTAAATAGTGTATGACACCATGATAAGAAACTTCAATTCATTTGAATAGCAGCCTTATAGGCTTGCTTTATTCACTGATGGATGTAATACATGTATAGTCAATAACTGCTATACTGCTACTTGGAAATAACATATGAAACACTAAGTAACATATACAACGGCAAAAACTCAAGAAATTTATAAAATAAATGCTAAAATTATGTAACTGTGTTATAAGAAGTTCTTAAACCTGTGCCAGACTTCAAAAGAGTGTGTAAATATGTCATGTTGGAGACATTATCAGGAAAATTCAATGATATTTTGCAGGTAACGTACGTAACATGATATTACCCGCTAACGCTGTCACTCTTAGAGGGCTAACATATTTCATTTTGTGGCTTATATAATGAAGTATCTGGAAAGTATAGTGTACAAAATTCCCCTGGGTGAGGAGGTCTATAGCCGGCGCAAGGCCTAGAGAATTACATTTTACATTTTTGTGTGATATGGGGCTACCATGTTTAACATCTAATAACTCAAAAAGTATATATGATAGAAACATAATGCTTGCAGTTTTGAAAAGGTAAATAAAACTTCTTTAATATAATACCAAATTAATGAACATAAACTGGTCTTAATAAAATTTAAGACCAACTATATTGGATTTATTTATCATTTAAAAGGGGGTTCAATCAAAAAATGTATCATACACTACATTGGGGGTGACTACATTTGTTTTCAAATGTCAATATATGTGGCCCAGAAATAGCTTACTTAGATAATATAACCAATTTGGAAATCTTACATTATCTTTTGCACTTTAATTTTCTAAAGTCTTAAAAAGAATTTTAATTATCAAATATTGTGTAGGGTAACGTAAGAAGCAGGCTGTTACACATGAATGCTGTCATTGTCAGAGGGCTGACATGTTGCAAAATCATTTCAAGGCATTGGGCTTTAAGAAAAATATGGTCTACAAAACTCCATTTGGGAGAGGTAAACCAGCCAGTGGCCTATAACCAAGTCATCTCACCGACTATATGAATACAATCTGATTAATCTGGGCACGTGTTTCTGTGACTGTATGTGTAATTTATGGTGATTTAGTTTACACATTTAAAAGAACTGTTGTAAAGCCTAGTTTTAGTGGTCAATTAAAACGATAATGAAACGTTATTAAAGTGTGGGATACAACATGGATATCACGCGACAGTCTGCTTGCCTGGTTATAAACACACTCATGGTTTATAGCTATGGTTTCTTTGTTAATTGCACGACGGTGGGTCAAGCCTCAGACTCAATGACGGGACGTAAAGCTTTAATCCGTTGGTTGGCGCCTTAGGCTTGTCCTTGGCTGGGCCCACCGTACCTCAACATGATGATTTCTTTAGCTTTTAATATCTGTGAGTCATGAGCCATTTTCTCATAGTGTGTTAATTTGATTAGATTGTTTCTCTGTGATAATTCACTGTATTAGTTAGGAGGCCTCCATGCAAGCTAAACGTTTTTTGTGTATTAATAACAATAAAATCTAGGGCAAAGTTTGGCCCCCCAGTAGCTTAGGCTGCTGTCCCTCCTGGGCGGTGGTTCTGTTGTGGTTGATTTATTGTTTTATGTGACTCTCAATGCTTGTGGGGGTTATGTGATGGTCTTTGTTTTTGTATGTATTACTTTATGCCTTTTGTTGTTTTGCTTGACAAGTACGAGAGAGGTGGTTGCTTTGCTTTTATTGTCTTTTGGATGTCATGTTATTGTACATGTACTGTAGCTCTTCCTCATGGTGTTGTGGCTGGTCTGCAGTTTGTGAATCTGGTATCTTCTGATCATACTCACTTACTATGTGTGATCTGTATGAACGTTTGTACTACTAGAGGAGCTATCAGAGTTTAAGCACCAGAATGGCTTCGACTGTTTTCTGTACTAAGGCGGTGGTTCTGTTGTTGTTGATTCATCGTTATTATTGCTCCATTTGTTTGTAGGTGGTTGGTGATTGGTCGTTGCTTTCTTATGAAGTACTAAGCTTCCATTCTAGTTTTGCAATCATCTCGCAGGGGAAGAGAGAGCTGTTTGAAATTACGTTACTTGTGTTCTTGATGTAATGTGGATGTTAGTGTGACGTTTCCCTTCCTCATGGTGCCGTATGTTGGTCTTCAGTGTGTGATTGTAGCACGTCCTGGTCATACTCAACTATGTTTTCGTTGTTATAAAGAGAATGCGTTTAGCCTCAATGCGAGCTAAACCATTTTGAGTTTTAACAACAGTGGAATCTAGGGCGAAGATTAAGCGCCAGTAAAATGCACTTAAGCCCTCCGGTGGCTTAGGCGGCAGACTGTTATAAGTTGGTAGTTCTTTTGTTGAACTATTTGTTGTGGGACTTCTATGTTTGTCTTTGTTTTGCCATGCATTGCATTGCGTGTTCAATCTAGTTTTGCAATCAACTGGAAGTGGTATAGAAATTTGGTTACTTTGCTAGAATTATCTTATATATGTGTTGTTACTATAAATCTTTTTGTGGCTCTTCCTCACGGTGTCGTGGATTGTTCTGCAGTGTGTGATTGTGGTATTTCCTGATCGTACTCACTTACTTTTCGTAAATAACACTAATTTGAGTATGTCGATAGTACATACGTATCAACGATTCTAAACAACAAAACGATTCATATCTCTTATTCTTACCCAAATGAGTTCTTCTCCATTTCGTGTTAACTTGATAATGTATCGTTTACCATCGCCAGGTTCTAATGGTGTACAATCCTGAATCCAAACGCCATCTTCGAACGTAGGAATAGTCTGGAATATAATCATGCATTGTGAGTTAAATAGATAAACGAACTGATCAAAGCTTAAAAATCTAACTTTGCACTTTGTATTATTCAATCTACTAACTAAATGTTACTGTTATTGTTCAACAGTCACAAACCAGTTGATAATGAAAGTGAGGGCATATAACGGTGAAAAACCCAGCCGGCAAAGTAGATCAAACAAACATAAACACGTGAAAGCAATATTTAACACGTTGAAACGTCGTTCCGATTTTTATGGGAGGTAACTGCATTTCATAAGGGCATGTTTCAATTCTTAAAAGGTTATATGCATTTTTGGTATTCTATTCACATGTACGATTAAATAGTGCACTATACTCAAGCATTTTCCACTGTTAAACAGAATATTCTTAATAATACATTGGTTATATATAACATACATGTAGAACGCGTTTTGATTGGATATCCTGAATATATATATGTTTGTGTTGATAATTTCGAGATAACATATTAAACACCGATCATATAACGTTACTCCACTGAGCGGAACCAGCTTTTCAACACGTATGCAATATGGTAATGAATTACATGTACCATGCAATTGCTTATCTTTGTACATTTATTTCACATTTTTATGTTTTAGAGATTTGATTCTCGTGATTGGCTTGCGCTCTTAACAACACACGTCGGTAACATATTAAATCGCATTCTTTACATTTTACTTTGCATATAGAATTATTTTAAGCCACGGTGCCACAAGTTTGTCTGCAGTTTGCGATTGCGGTATTTCCTGATCGAACTCACTAATTCGGAAACATCCTCAGGACGATTTTTTCTATGGATTCTTAAAACCTATCGCATCGGCCAGCCGTGTTTCCGTACAGTCTTGCAAGAGCACTTGCTTTTCGCATATGAAAGTATGGTAATAGGGAAACTCTCACACCAGAAAATAGACTTCTGGCCCTTCTTGGTAGCTGTACATGCAAGGGTGACTTTAAACATATGCGATTAGAACTAAATCATAATGACTCAAACACAAAACGATACATAATGATTATTCTACAAATGTTCGAATTTATACATGTTTGCCTAATATTAATTTGGATTTATCGCGTGGATAAAAACAGCCTGGGTCTGATCAGCTGGCTTTAGCTGATCTAAATCTACACCGTTTTCAATATAGAGTATATAATTTCGAAAACAAAAAAATGTGCATCATTTCTTTTATGAGTAAATTATGAGACGGCTCAATAATGCTACTCACCTTAATATGCAATATCGGGTTCTTTTCCTTCTCTTCCCATTCAGTCTGTTCTCCTATATGTTCTGAGAAATCTGCATCTACATCTCAAAAGTGTTCCTTAAAGTGAAAAGAGTCCCCCTCTCTAGAGATTACTATAGTCCTGTCTGGCTGCCTCACGTGTTTTTTCATGGCATCGGAGATTTCTGTAAGACACACCTGTTCATTTTAAGATCGATAAACGTATTCATGTTATGTTCAATTTTCTGACCGTTCTGGCATAAGTTTTGATTTCACCCGTCTCGTTTTGATTGGTGCCTGCTGGTCAAGCTGCTTTGAAATCAATTTATACCAGGTGGACAAATCATATTCCATATCAGGTTCACTCAGAGAAATTTTACTCAGTTCGTCTGTTAAATCATTCAAAAACAATATTTCATTGAAATGTTTGAAGTATCTATAGGAGGTCATTATATGGATTGACTGTTTAAGTTTTTGATTATTTTTCTTGTGGTCACATACAGAATAATGGGATACAAAACATTCAGTGATGTTTTCAGAATCTGTACAGTAGATATGGTCGATTATAGAGCTTGAAATATTTAGTACATGTGTAGGGCTGGATACCATTTGTTTGGGGTCAGATAACTGAACCAATGAAGCCACTTTTTTTAAACAATTTGAATAATCGATAGTAAAATCCCCCATGATAGCAATTTCCAATCATGTTGTTTTTGCAATTGATAATTTGACTTCAAATAGGTCAATCCAGTAAGAAGAAGCATTTGGCAGGTTGTATAATGAACATAAAAGAAAGGATTTTAAATTTGTAAAAGATATTTCGGTCCAAAGGGTTTCTGATTTAAATATATCTATTTCTTCTTAACGCTGACATTATTGAGCTTCTAAAGTACAAAATAACTCCAACGCCTGCTTTGTCTATGGTACAGCACCTATCCTTACGTAAAATTTGGTATCCATTTACAGCTAGTAGATTATCTGGAATGTTTTGATAATAAAACATTTCACATGAACCAAAAATATGAGGCCCATTTTTTAAGCTAGCATTATTTGTAGTTCATCAAATTTTGGTAACAGATGTCTTACATTTAGATTGGATATTTGAAGACATTTTAAGTTAAATGTAAAGTTAGTAAAGTTACCAGTACTAGATGAGCCATAACTCGACTCCGGTAATGAGTGGGTATTTTTTCAGCGACAGACTGCTAACATATTTATTAGTGAAGTGTATGCTACAGTTGCAGAACCCCCTCGTTTGCCAAACGACAGGTTTGATATCGATAATTGGGATTCATTTGCATTTCTCATATTATATATAAGACATATAGTTAGGCATATCAGCTTGATGCTATATTCACAAAATTGATCAGAATCATGTTTATAGATCAATCTGCTACCCATCCTTACCTTCGAGTGGCCAACATTTGGTTCCTACCATTGTACCAGCATTCATAAGTATTATGGTTGTCATTTCTGAAGCATATATGACATTAATTAGACGACTGGCTATTCTTCTTGAAAATAGTTTGCCTTTGTCTAAAGTTATTATGAACAGTATGTTGCCTGTGAAAACGTTGCATATTGCCAACTTTGCGAAACTTGTTGATATTTTCCAAAAGTTTTATCATACTGGTCATGTTTATGTGTACCTTATCTTTGAAATAATAAGAGTCCACAAGTTCTCCAGTTGCGAGCAGAAAGCTGTCGTAATTATTATTTGGCTCAAGGTAAACTGAATCACGTGTCAGAAGTCCTGAAACAACGATATATCTGGTACCATCATTAAATGTATCTATCAAAGATTTATAATGCTCACGGAAAGACTCAATGTCCTCCCCATTATCAAAATCATTTCGTCCTACTTTAAGAATAATGATTTTGTCTGTTAACTTATCTATGGTTGCTCCAGGAGAGGTTCCTATATCTAGTTTTTATTTAAGCCACTAACTTTTATATTCTTCAAAACAGAGCTTCCAATTAATACACATTGTTTGATAGTACTCTTGATAAAACATTTTTGGTAAGGTCTATCATATCATTTTAATCGCCCATTTGATTGGAAGCTTGGCTTTGAATTTGCTTGTGCTGTTTCATTTGTACTTTTTGTCTGTTCTTTTAGCAACACATTGGGATTCTTTTTTGTTTTGACGTTGGTTGTTTTGTCTTTTTGGTTGCATTGAATTTTGTCCGGATGGAGCTTTTTTTTAGGTTTCTGATTTCTTGAGTCAAAAGATTTTTCTGCACGGAGAAGTAAGAAAGACAGCAAGGATCAGGTATCGATACAAACAAGTACTAAACCTGTCACAAGATACAAAAAAGGAAAGTAACACAATCACAATAAACAACACAAACAAGAGCCAAGAGGTCAGTCCTTTACCTTCAGGTGATCTTGGAGCGGCCAGTAAAGATATTTTACTGGAGGGCTTAAACCGGTTTCATGGCGCGCCATACATTTTTAATCTAATTTACAATTTTTTAGAGCTTATTAGTCGTTTAAAACAACTAAATTCCAGTTTTTCAGAGCCAATACAAAGCTATATTGTTTACAGGTTGGTTCCTCGTGATTTTGTCTGCTCTTTTGAGAGATTCTGCATAGTATCGTTATGAGTGATAATATTAAGTGTTTACCTGCAGCAGCCATAAATGCTTCTATGTTTTCATTTTGTACATTTTTCCATTTTCCACAAAACAATTTCTCTGCCTGGTCATACTCATCTGTTGACATGTTTACAGTTTAAATCCCTACGTCCTTGTCCTAATACTGAACAAAGTGGAAAACTTCGATGTAGTAAATATGGCCTCCAATGTTTTCACGCCAAAAAAGTAGGCGGCACACCACAGATATCTGTTTACTGTTTTTTCGTGTAAACAAATTCAGGTGACTTGAAAACTATGCCATAAGCAAGTGCATACAAAGCCACGTGGTGTCTGTTTTACAATATATGAACATGAGTATTTATAGTAGAGCAGTCAAATGCAAAGAGACACCAGAAGCATATAGTAATCCCACAAGACTTGGGTCCCTTTATTCACAACATGTTGTATATATAAATATTTCTTACATTCATAAAAATGTAAAATTGTTTTGCACTGTGTCACTTAACTCTTTACCTGCTAGTGTCGTCTGCTGACACGTGCAACATTTTTAAACAGGTTGGGCCAATGCTTAACACGCTGATGTTATTCCTTGAATAATTGTTTGAAAAGAAAAGATATAAGCTTGGAAATAACTCAACAGACGACACAAAATTGTGCAACATTTCAAACATGGCATGAGTTAAGTATTTTGAGGTTTATAATACCTAAGGATAACTATGTAGGTCAATATGAACGCAATTAGCAATAATTAGTTAACAACAAAAGAATCATCCCCTAAGAACGGACATCGGCCACAGCCACCGAGGGGTTGGGGATTTTCGACCTAGATTCTGCTGCTGCTTAACTGACTCATTTAAGTAATAAAAAAAAAAGGCAAAGATCAGGAATCGATACAATCAAGTACCACGCCTGACACAGGATACCAAAGGTAAAGTAACAATTTCACAATAAGACATCACAAACAAGGCCGAGAGGTTAGCCCTTTCCCAGCAGGTGACCACAAGGCATCAATAAACAGACGTGCACGAAAGCACAACGAAACCAAGACAGAAATAGCATAAATGATCCACAAAAAAAACACCGCCTTGGAACGGTTAGTAAAATATTTTACTGGATGGCTTAAACCAGTTTTACGGCGCCAACTTTGCCCTTAAATCTATTGTGGATCAGGACAATTGGTACTTCCCAACATTAACAATTGGACCAGTACATTTACGTCTTAAGGGTTGTTGGGTGGTATTTTTCATTAGAACATTCTGTAAGCAAACAGTGGATACCCTGATAAGAAGCTGCGTTCTGCGGCGTCTGATCTGGTGTGTACTGTATGTCTACGTCCCACAAAAAAGACGCTAGAAAAGAACTGGTTGCTTCACTGTTCTTGCCTTTTGATGCCATGTGACTATTAATGTTCTGTGTCTCTTCCTCACGGTGCCGTGGGTTGGTCTGGAGTGTGTGATCGTGGCATTTCCTGGTGATACTCATCTACTTTTTCAAGAGTTCGCCATCCTAATGAGACGACACATAATTAATAGTTAATGGCAATCTGATGCAATGGTATGGCCCCCAGCATCATCATAGCTCTTTTCCAGCCAACACAAGGCACTGGACATTGTGAAATACTGTTCTTTACTTCGTATTTCGGGTATATCACCCAAAGAGATGACAAATAGGAAATTAAGACTCTCAACATCTCTAGCTAAAGTGCTCTGTTATTGAATGGATAATGTCAAAGTAAGTATGGATGCAAGATCAGGAATTGATGCAATCAAGAAGTACTGCCTTGGAAGGGCTTTAACCGGTTTCACGGCGCCAACTTCACTCTTAATTCAGATGTGGATCAAGATACATAGATATTTGGTTTGCATGAAAGACCCCTAACTTACCAATGCATTATGTCCTAGAACATATAAATCAAGATATAACATAGAAATACTGGCGAAGACAATCAGGTACTTGGCAGTAAGTGGTGAAGTTACCACTATTATATACCCGTACGGGTATGGTCAATTTCTACACTAAAACCTTGGAGCTTGACTCTGTACTGATGTCTGAGTCAGTTTTGTCTGTTAATATATCAGCTGATAACACTGTTGTTTTGCATTAGTGTTGGGACAACTCTGGTTTAAATGAAGAACTGTCCACAGGCTCTGGCTCAACTCAGGCAGCATATGGAATAGCTATCACCAGATACTCCCTCTAGTCTAGTAATTCTTAGTGTTGAGTCTCAGGCCACTGTGTCAACTAAACCAAATCATTTCAAACATATAATGCTATAGCAAAAGTTGAGTCAAAATAAGTTGTAATTCCTAAATTTCATATATGAGCCGCGACATGAAATTTCCAACAATGTGGTAGGGGCGACCAACATATGTGCAGTCTGATCAGATCCTTTGCGAATCAGTTGAATATTCTATGACTCTTAGGCCACTGACCGAACATCATTTGAAGCATTCCATCTAAGCTTAAAAGGAGGCTGCACATGCTCGTCCGAGTCTTCAATTGTCAACATACCACATTGTTGGAAATCACATGTCGCAGCTCAATTAATATGTCCTTCTTTCATCGGATACTACTTAGCTTAGTACGTTCAATACTGATTTTGCATATTACCGTCAGTTGGTGTTGTTGTTGTCGTCTTTGAACAGTTGATGTTGAAAGATGTACTAAGTAGTTGATTTTCCTTTACCAGCCCAATAAAGTTAGCCCTCTCCATGATGAAATAAGTAAGTGAGTATGACCAGGAAATGCCACAATCACGCACTGCAGACCAACCCACGGTACCATGAGGAAGAGACACAGGATACTAACAGCCACATGGCATAAAAATGCAATTAAAGTAAAGTAACCAACTCCCATCGAGATGACTGTGAAATTAGAAATCACACATAGAACTACACAACAAAACAAGGATTAAACACAATACCCCCACAAAACAATGGAAGCAACAATAAACAGCATTACCTTAGGAAAGAAAGCAGCTGAAGCCACTGTGAGTTTGAGTGCTTACATTATTTTTACTGGTCAAATCTTCATCCTAGATTCTGCTGTTGTCAAACACAAAATTTGTTGAGCTCTCGTAGAGGTTTCTTCACTTATCCCATATTTTCATCACTGGGAAACAATCAAATCAATTAATATACTGTGATGGAACAAAGAAAATGGCTCTCTGCTCACAGATAGTCAGAGCTAAAGAAAACCCTAGGTTGACCCACGGTGGGCCCAGCCAAATACAAACAACGGGCACTGACCCAAAGGTGAAAGTTTTATGCCAGGGACTTCATTGAGTCTGAGGCCTGACTTATATGTAATATCTAATGGTTTTGCTTTGTAAATGTGTTGCTCTGTAAATCATTCAAATGTACGGTGCACGCATGTTATTATAATAACGCGCGCGACAGTGAACCAGTAATGACGAACCCTGCTGCAACCATAACCTATTCCAGATTCTGATTTTCTACTTTTTTCCATTTACCGCAAAACAATTTCTCTGCTTGGTGGCAATCTTCTGCTTTCCTGACCTAAGTGATTCTAATATAATTTCAATTAAGCCGGTTAGTATCCCTTAGCTTAGATCATGGGATAAAGTAGTGTAGAGAATCAACATTGTATGCTTGGGTGTTGACTAGGTTGAAAAAAAAACGAAAATATTTGAGTCAAGGCCACGGACACGATAAGAGTACATACACTCAACTACAAAACATTTGTGAACTTGCTAACAATGCCACTTAATTTATGCGATATCCTTGAGTGAGATTTTTTTATTTATTTTTTTTTCATTCATTAAGGTGAAATTTTTTATAGCTGACAGCAAACTCTTAACGCGCAACAATGAAAGATACCTTATGAAACCAGTTTTGTCATCTGGTTATCGTGTTATTTACTAAAATTCACTGAAATCAGACCTAATGTGCGGATTCAGAAAAACAAGATAATTCGTACCACATAAATTCAGACCACACGTAATTTGAGTCTAAATTGACTTTAAATTCCAAAATGATACGACATAAAAATAATTGCCATTTCTTCGCCACCATGATCTTTTCGCGCGAAAATGTTGATTGAGTGACTACTATAATGTATTTTTCATTTCTAAAATGATGTAAACAGATCATGTTAAACATAGTACAGCTTTGACTGTAAACATGTCTACAGAGGGTTGCCACCAAGCAGAGAAATTGTTTTGCGGTAACTGGAGACAAGTAGAAAATGAGAATTTGGAAGAGTTCGTGATTGCGGCAGGTAAAAATCATTATTGGCTCACTGACTCATTATTATAGTAACATGCTTGCAAAATACATTAGAATCATTTACAGAGCAAAATTATTGCAAAATTTGGCCCTTATTCAGAGCTTCAAAACTAACGCATTTTTAGACCAGTATAGCTCTTTATTGAAAACATTGGATAATTGGAGTATTTTGGCACTATACAGAAGATACTCATTTACAGATCAAACTTTTTTAAAATTTGTCGCTTATTTAAGGATTTAATATCATTAAACGCACTTTAGATAAGATACATGTACGTGTAATAAAAATTTCTTTATTGAAAAAATTGGATGATCGTACAGGAATACCAAAAAAATAATTTTCCTATTTCTCAACCAAAACATAAGTTCTGGGTACTCAAAAGGACCGTCTCAATGAGACGGTTCTTATGAGCATCCAATATATATGTTAAAACTCATGATAAAGACAATACTTAAAATTTTACGCTCAAGAAATGTGTTTATCTAAAAGCATTTCTTGTCATCTGTTTGTTCACTCGTACTAGATGTCTAGATTTTGGTAGAAACACTGTAAAATAAGTATAACTTTACACCAAAACGGGGCCTAATTTTGCAGATGAGGATTTTTTTTAATTATTTCAAAAAAGATATGTCCTACCTACAAATATGTATGAAATCAAAATGCACTAGGGCAGTGGCTATAGGTCTGCAGTGTTTGTAATCAAAACCATGTTTTTTTTATATATTCGCGTCAACTCTTCGAGTGCTTGGAATTTTTCACAACATTTGTCGTCTGTTGATCCAGTTTTCAATACAACGTTTGGAAAAATTATTTAATATCAGAGTTTCAAACAGTTTTGATCCTGATTATGGCCAACATTAATTCTGTCCTGATCCGGGTCCAAACTCAGCTGACGACAATTGTTATTGAGAAAAAAGACCTTTGTCTTCTCAGCCGCGAAACTTATTTCAAAACAATCGTTTCCTGATCCGGGTCCAAACTGTCTGCAAAGAGTATCAGCTGACGGCACTTGGTGACATTATTCATAAGTGAGAGTTAACAGTACTAATACGGTGCAGCCCTTTAGAAATCCATACTATCTAGGTTACTTAAGATGGACGTTATTGTAATAATACATTTGAATAGCACATGAGATTTTCATATATTTACAAAAACTATATTAAACATACGTGCTAATGTGTCGCGCGGAGCTGGAATAATCCAGTTCGACCTTGGACTTCATCTCAATTCATACTTTCTGTATGCTAGCAGCAAAGGCTCTGAATAGTATGCATAGTTGCACATACTCATCACAGTCGTTGTCTCTCGCAAATATGATGTGCAATAATCAATTTCCCATGTGCTGACTCAATTATGTCTCAGTTTTATGTTCATTCAGAGATTCATGCAAGACATAATGGCATTTAGGATAGTTCATACTTTAAGCCGTCTCTAAACGAGCCCTCTTTGATTTATCACAATATCAATATGTACATGATCCACATAAAAAGCATCATGCATATTTTATGGCGCCTTATAAAATTCTTGAAAATTTGCCTTCCAGATATATCGGAAGCCATGAAAAAAGACACAAGCAAGCAAAACAAGATTATCACAATATCGAGGGAAGGGGATAGTTTTCACTATAAAGCTCTCATAGGAGCATTGATGTAGACTTCTCAGAGAAGTTAGGCGAACAGACTGGATTGGAAGAAAAAGAAAAGAACCCAGTATTTCACATCAGGGTTAGTTAAATCATGATTGAATTTATTAAACGAGTTGGGAAAAAGAGATAAAATACGAGGCTTGTCGAGCATTTTATCTCTTTTTCGCAGCTCGTTTAATAAATACAATAATACAGGAGTACGAATGTTAGATCTTCAGAGAAGTTAGGCGAACAGGCTGAATTGGAGGAGAAAGAAACAACCCAGTATTTCACATAAGGGTGAGTTAAAACACGTTTTTAAATAGAAGATCTTACGTGAGTGCTCATGTTTTATTAAACCTTTATTAAACGAATTGGGGAAAAGAGATAAAATGCGAGGCGTGCCGAGCATTTTATCTGTTTTTCGCAACAAGTTTAATGAATACAATAATACAGGAGTACGAATGTTAGATTATATATATCACATGTCATTAAGATTGCTTAATAGTCGCATTTTAACGTGTAAATATCTTTTTCGCAACGTTATAATGGACGTCATTACGTCAATTTACGAAATCTGTAAACCACTAGAGGTTTATCGATGTTATTGCATGGCGTTATATCACCCCCAGACACGACGTCAGGTGATAATTACAGGTATTATATGGCCGAGGTGTGCCTCTAGGTCATATTGGCACTGGATAGCCATATAGGCCCTTGGGCTTAAACTCTTTTGCCTTTTTAACCAGTAGCGCCAGTGAGCCCGAAAAACTGGCGAGATGAAAATTGCAGCAACAAATAGCGTGACATAGAAAATGACGTCATAAGATAGCTAAACATTGTTTACATTGTCATTGACGACGAGACATTTCAACAGACTTTTGTCAATAAAACGATCAAAGACAGCCTTAAGATTAGCATTCATGCATATCTAGATACGTGGTAATACGGGTTTATCTTTCTTCTTTCAGTGTATTTCATGGAAAGTCAACCTTTTCCCCGAAAAGTGTTTTATTTGAAGAGCTCAACGATCCCCGATCGCTCATCGATCCGATCAGCTTGACACAATATCAACCTCAGGGCTAGTCATTTTGTTTGTTTAATCGAAACTGTCGAAAAGCCTAGAACTGTTCCTTGTTCTGATGTCCCATTCTTTTATTCTTCTGGCATTTCGCTATTTCATGGCCCGAATCAAGCGTAAAATACATCGGAAAACAGGGTCTCCTAACGATTCTCAATCTACTCAGCCATGTTGAAACGAGTAGCCTAGCCTAGTTCTAATCGAAAAAGTGCACGACTTCTATACGTCATCACTTTGAGGCAGTGCCAAAAATCCATAATGAGGCCCCAATATGGATTTTTGGCACCGTCATGTGACTGTGCCATTATGGATTCAGTCCAATTGAAAATATTACCGAGTGCTAACGGCAATTTTACTATGTAAAATGTAGAAGGCATGTAATAACTAACTTTATCACCTGACGTCTAGCAATGGTATAACACCATGCATTAAAATCGATAAACCATTAGTGGTTTACATGTTTATTAATGATGTGTAATGACGCTCATAGCACTGTTGCACACATAACGACAAAAACTACGCAACAAAAATGCGAGTTCAAAGAATTTTCTTTGTATTATATGTTGAGTAGATTCTAACATTTATGCTCCAGAATTGTTGGATTTGTTCAACTCGTTCCAAAACATTGCTACAATGCACGTTAAGTCTCAAATTTTATCTCTTTCCCCCAACTCGTTTAATAAATTTATATAAATCTAGGGCGATGATTTAGCCAGTTAAATCTGTGGCTTCTGTCCGTTCCGGTGATCTTTTTGCGACTGGTTCATTGTTTGTTTTTGCTCCTATTATGAGTGTGAGCGGTAGGAGAAGTTGGGTGTTTGGTCCAGGTCGCAAAGCAGTCGCACAAGTGACTTCGTTGCTCGCATTGTTAAAGTATGACTCAGTCTAACGGTCGCTGGATATGCCAGAATTGGCGTTTAAAGGTTTTTGCGCATAATCGATAAGTACCACATTGCTTTATTAACTTGAAGTTTAATTCTTTGTATACTAGTGACTTAGAAAAACGTATTTTGGTAAATAGTGAAGACCCAGATGATATGCCGCATAATGCAATATACATAATGGACCATTCTAACTTTATTGCATCAACCAAGAATAAAGCATACGTTAGTACATAAAGGGTTACTATGGTTAATATTAAAATTATTTTGTTTTTAACTTTAGGCTATTCCAACATTTACAGATGGGGTATGGTTCAAAGACTGTAACCCATTAGAGCCTGGTGATCGTAAAAGATACATTATCAAGTCAAGGCGTAATGGAGACGAACTCATTTCGGCAAGAACAATGTTTCCATATAATTCCAAGTAATCTTTTATCAGATTAGTTAATCTTTTTAAAGACCATAAAGCTACATGGTATAATGTCAGGATGGCCCATTGCATATACTTAGGGATCACAGGCTGTAATTAAGAATTGTGAGTATGATCAGGAAAGTCCACAATTATAAACCGCAGACACCGCGAGGAAGAGCCGCTCAACCATCACGAGACACCAGGATGACAAATTAAGTAAAGCAACCAGCTCTCTCTTCCCCACCAAGATGATTGCAATACTAGACTGGACACAAAGTAACGTACAACAAAACATAGAACAATTACAGACTCCCACAATGGGAGTAACAATAAACAAAAAATCAACAACAACAGAACCAACGCCTTAGAACGGACAGCAGCCTAAGCCACCGGGGGGGGGGGGGGGGGGGGGGGCTTAAATGCATTTTACTGGTACCAAATCTTCGCCCTAGATTCTGCTGTTGTTGAAGTACAAGAAATGTTCAGCTCGCATAGAGGCCGTCTAAATAATGCAATGTATCATCATGGGGAAACACTCTAATCAAATTAACACACCATTATGAAACAAAGAAAATGGCTCATGACTCACAGGTAGTCAGAGCTAAAGAAAACCTCAAGTTTAGCCACGGTGGGTCCAGCTACATATATACTGACGTCAAGAAAAAACGCCTCATCTTAAAATAAACGTGAATATCTCTTAGACTGATCAGACTAAAGTTATGAATTTTAGTGCATTATAACATCTTACCAGTCAAGCGTATCTCATGAAAACAAGTTTGCTGA
Source organism: Loripinus fragilis (assembly GCA_964019695.1). NCBI lineage: Eukaryota > Metazoa > Mollusca > Bivalvia > Lucinida > Lucinidae > Loripinus > Loripinus fragilis. The sequence goes on from OZ026522.1 coordinate 97,577,614, forward strand.
AATAATATTTGAGGCTGAAAAAACGACCTCGGTTTGAGACAGGGGTCACCATTTCGTGCGACACAAGATTTAAGCCACATTTGCTTTGTTTCCAGACACAATCCGTTGACAGGAAAAACGTGTTTTACCATTGTAAAACAGTCTCTATTTTAACAAAAATGCGTTTATAATGTTCAGACAATGTTTGTATGCGTCTGCTGAGAGTAACAACTTACCCCACCCACCTTTTCGCCATGCATTTCAGTAAAACTTAAATGTCATGACTCTGCAAAGTGGGTGAAAAGATTGTTACGAATCCTTCGCAAAAGTCTTAAGGCTTTAACCAGCGACGATTGTGGATAAAACGCAATCTGGTTCGTGTTCCAGACGGCCGTTTTGGATGACGTTAACGTAGACCAACGACTGGCCATTGGGCGTTACAGCTTATCTTAAATAACGTAATTTTATGTAGGCATATTCTGTGTACATTACCTAATGTACTCCCTTATAATTTTTTCCATTACTTAAAGGAAAACGAGAATGTTGGCAAGTTTCGTAAACGGACCTTACATTTTGTCTTTAATATGACGTCATAATTTCACAAAGTTATTACTCGCAAGCACAACTGTTTGAAAAAATGATCCAAATTTGTTCTTTGATTAGCAAAACATTTACGGCACAAACTGGGTGCAAATTCAAATTGAATCATAAGTGATCGATGCACAATGCCGTCATGTGTACGTTGAGCCTGCATGACGTCTTTGGAATAACGCGTCACCTGCATATCAAATTAAAGTCATTTTCCAACATCGCCCAACCTCTGCATAAAGAAGCAGTACGTCACTGTTCATTTTCTTTAATCATCGCTAAGAAATCAGTGATAATGAGTGAGGCGTTTTTAGTTGACGTCAGTATAAGTATCAGGCACCAACCCACCGATTAAAGCTTTACGTCAGACCTGCGAGGAAGAGGCTCAGACCACAGATCAACCCACAACCCCTGTGAAGAAGAGACACAGACCACAGACCAACCCACATCCCCATGAAGAAGAGACACAGTCCACAGACCAATCCACAACCCCTGTGAGGAAGAGGCAAAGACAACATACCAACCCACAACCCCAACGAAAAAAAGTCACAGACCATAGGCCAACACTCAACCCCATGCGGAAGAATCAAAAACCACTGACCAATCCACAACAGCCGCGAGGAAGACACAAAGACCCCATGCAAACCCACAACCCCATGCGGAAGAGACACAGACCACAGACAAATTCGCAACCCCGCGAGGACGAGACACAGACCAAAGACCAACCCAAAATTCCAGCGAGAAAGAGACACAGACCACAGACCAACCCACAAGCCCATGCGAGGAAAAGACACAGACCACAAACCAGCCACAACCCCCGCGTGGAAGAGGCACAGAACACAGACAAACCAACAACCATACGAAGAAGAGGCACAGACCACAGACCAACCCACAACCCTGGTAAGGAAGAGTCAAAGACCACAGACCAACCCACAACCCATGAGAGGAAGAGGCAAAGACAACAGACCAATACACAACCCTGTGAGAAAGAGACACAGACCAAAGATCAACCCACAACCACTGCGAGGAATAGGCACAGACCGCATACCAACCCATAACCTCTGCGAGGAAGAGGCAAGGACCGTAGACCAACCCACAACCCCACGCGGAAGAGACACAGACCAAAGACAAATTCACAACCCCCGCGAGGAAGAGACACAGACCACAGACCAACCCCCAACACCTGCGAGGAAGGGACACAGACCAACCTACGAAACTGTGAGGAAGAGACACAGACCACAGACCACAGACCAACCCACAACACCTGCGAGGAAGAGACACAGACCACAGACCAACCCACAACACCTGCGAGGAAGAGACACAGACCAGAGACAAACCCACAACACCTGCGAGGAAGAGACACAGACCACAGACCAACCCACAAGGCTTGTGAGAAAGAGGCGCCGACTCCAAACCAACCCACATCCCCCGAGTGAGACAACCAGAAAAGGGCTTCCATGCGAGCTGAACATTTCTTGTACTTCAACAGTCGCAGAATCTAAGGCAAACATTTGGTGCCAGTAAAATGGATTTAAGCCCCTCGGTGTCTTAGGCTGCTGTCCGTTCTAAGGCGGTTGTTCTGTTGTTGTTGACCTTTTTTTATTGTTACTCCCATGTTCTATGTTTTGGTGTACGTTACTTTATTTCCTTTCTGTATTGCAATCATCTTGATGGGGAAGAGAGAGCCGGTTGCTTTGCTTAGTTTGTCCTCCTGGTGTCTCGTAATGGTTGTGTGGCTCTTCCTCACGGTGCCATGGGTTTGTCTGCGGTTTGTGATTGTGGTATTTGCTGATCGTACTCACTAACTATTTTTGTTGCGTCTCATATAAATGAAAACCTAATAGTGATAGTTTTCCTGTACCCATGTTACACTACCACTGTACTGAAACAGCAGAGTCATCGCGTGTTGGTTTCAGTCGACGAGTGTCCAGAATAGTATACCTAGCTGTTAAAAAGGGTAATATTTGGTCAATATTTTACTTCTGAAAATATTCATTGCTAATTATTGTCACTTTATAAACTTAATCCTGACTCAATATCATCTAGACACACAGAAGGGGTAACAGTATAGAAACTGACACCAAAGCAAGTAAACACAGAGAACAGCCTTGAAACACTCAGTAGTATAAATCTTCAAAGAGTCCAAAATTTAAGATTAAAGGTGGTATTGTAAATCTAAGCGCCGGTAAATAAATTATCATATTTCATATTTAAGTCGATGAGTCATTCACCCACGCCCTAAATATGTATCATTTTATTTTTTATGGGAAGTGCATAATGATTTTTTAATATTTTATTTGTGATATGGATTCGACAAAATTAAGGTAACATAGTTTTAAGGGGTGATCATACCTTATCGGTGCATCTACTTTTAGGCGACTCATCCATTTGATAAAAAAACCTGGTTTGAAAACAATTTAGCCACGTCATGAGAAATCGACTTTTTACAAATGTGAAAACAAGAAAAAAGATAACATACAGGAGGCAACCCTTTGGAGGTTACCTTAAAACGATAAATTCTCGAAATTTGCCAAAAAAGGCAAATTGAACAGGGGGAAATCTTAATTATGTACATTTTTCTTTCTTTTCTTGCGTATCGTACGTGTTAAGAAAAATGACGCAAGCTGATGGTGCGGGTAAGATTGACATGCTGAGAAAATTCCTAAATACAACTGGTTACTTGGTTCTGACCCTTATAAAAGCGGTGATACTGTTGATACCTTTTGAAAAAGAGACTTTATGTTTGTTTTTAAACAGAATGTCATTTTGCCCTTAAAAACAAATACTTTTAAAAAATGATCAGAATGGAAAAAAACGTCTAATACCCCTTGAAAATGAAAATGCTAAAATACCCTTTAAAATAAAAATGATAAGAATGGAACGTTCATTCGTCACAAGTGGGTTTAAATATATTTTTCTAACATTGCAGGTGCGGCGTCTTCCACAATATCTACGTTCTTGCGTATGCTTTGGTTCTTTGGTGTGGCCATGTACTGAGTCGATATTACAAAATCGTTTTACATTTTGTGAAGAACTTTGACATAAATCAAACTCTGACCAAAACATGCGAGGATAACTCACATAGCCAAATCGTCTCTACACGGCCATTCGATAACATTCCACGACAGGGATACCCTATAATTGGTGACATTTTCGGGATCGTGTGGAATAATAGACGACATCATGAATATTTCACGGAACTGCACGAGAAACACGGGCCTCTCTTCCGAGCTAGGGTGGGTAAATATGACTTCCTATTCCTTGCAGACCTAGATGGAATCAAAAAGGTGAGCCGTGCTTGTGGAAAATCTCCTCTAAGAACAGGCGTGTCACTGTTACTGGACGCAAGAAAGGATATAGGACGGGAACCCGGGGTGTTCAGTGTAGACGGGGATCTCTGGCTCGACTATAGGCGGAAGATGACCAGTTCCCTAATTCGTTCAGATTTCACGGAAGCGACCAAAATGGTTTCAGCAGCCACGAATGATTTTCTTGTTAGAACCAAACATATTTGTGATAAGGAAGGGAGGGTATCACTTGAGTATGAGCTAGACAAATATACAACCCAGGTGTTAGGCCTATTGTTGTACAGTAAAGATTTTGGGTGCTTTGATGAGACAGGACAATCAGATGGAGTGAAATGTGTAGACAATGTACGACTGATGTTCCAAGCGCTTCACAAAATGTTGTATTATCCCTCTTGGTACGCCAAAACTTTCTGTAGAAAAACTTGGAATGTTCATCAGACTGCCCTTACTTCTATATTCAATATAACACAGAAATGGGTCGACCAAGCTGTGATGGAGGCTACGGAACATCCAGAGATAACCACGTGTATGTTGCACCATATGATCCACAACAATCTTATGACGGATGAGCTGGAAACTCTCTATGCCAATATTGCCGACCTGATGATTGCTGGTGTTCACACATTGTCTACATCTTTGCAAATAGGACTCCACGTCTTAAGCAAACATCCTGACGTACAACGCAAGTTACACGATGAGATTTGCAACGCTGTGAAATATGACGAAAACCTCAATGAAGAACATATTCAACGGATGCCATATCTGCAAGCTGTTATGGAAGAGATACACAGAATGTATCCAGCGGTCATTGCGGTGTCCAGAAAATTAGACGAAGATACTGAAATTTGCAACTACAGAGTGCCTAAAGGGGCCGATATAGTCGTACCAACGTTTGCGGTTGGGCGGAACAAGCATATTTTCTCTGACGCCGACATTTTTAAACCTGAACGCTGGTTGAAAGATAACAAATCAATGAAAACATTTTCCACTCGCAATATCATGTATCCAACTTTTGGGATCGGTGCGCGTATGTGTATGGGAAAGAGGCTGGCAGACTTAGAAACAAGTATCTTGTATGCCTCTCTATACAGGAAGTATAGAACAATATTGAGTGACGACACACCTTCTAATCTTGAGTTCGAGACAACGATGTTGGCATTGCCAAAAGAAGCCATATCTCTTCGACTGATCGAATGGTGAAAACATAACAAGGGGTACAATGTTAGATGGATTATGTGGGCTTTTTCTCGTATTTTCAAGTTGAGACTATATTTCACCTCCCTTAGCTGCATCTTGAAGTCTTTACTGAAATATTAGTGTTGCCAATGAAACTGCAATAATAATAATAATAATAATAATAATAATGTCTTTATTTTACGCGGATAACATATTTAGTACAAGTACATGTACTAATCTCACGTATGGTCCTAGGTGAAAACATATTACACAATAACATAATAAAGATTATATACACAGCTGATCAGATGCGGGTAAAATTCTGAGGAACCAATGCTATAGACGAATAAAATGAGCTAAAAATGCGTTTAAGGTCGTACATTAGTACGTACAGTAAGTAACAAATATATGTTAAATAATATGATTGCTCTTATTCTCTGATTAAGATGGATCTTAAAAGTTGTAACAACAAATTATGTTAAATTGAACTTTAAAATGTATCGAAAGAGACAAAGGGTATGATGTTTAAGACAAATCAGAATAGAGCCATTATATGCTTAAATCCACTAAAGGTATATTTAAGAATACATCATTTAAATAAACGAAATACCAGGAATATGCACCCAACAGTCACTGTGCAGCGAGGAGGAATTCTGTAGAGGAAACCAATTTCTTGCACACCGGATAAGGATATCTGAGATTTTACCCTGGGATAGAAACTCTTATCTTACCCTTACTATTTTACCAAGTACGTCAAATAATGTCATCATGTGAAATTGCATCATAGCGTATTAGTTTATTATGAAATAAATAAATAAAACAGAGGTGAGCAAGAAAAAGAATCCATTATTAGTTTGCGGGTAGGATAGAACAATCCGTCCCTTGGGATCACCGTTTGTCATCACTCGGCAAGCCTCGTGATGCCAAACTGCGAGCCTCAAATTCATGATAAATTCAAACAGTAAAAACCTTACGCGGCAGTGGTACGCACACCAAAAATAGTAAGTGAGTATGATCAGGAAATACCACAATTACAAACTGCAGACAACCCCGCGGCACCGCGAGGAAGAGCTACTCACGAGACACCAGGAAGACAAATTAAGCAAAGCAATCAGCTCTCTCTTCCCCATCAAGATGATTGCAATACTAGAATGGACATAAAGTAACGCACAACAAAACATAGAACAATTACAGACTCCCACAATGGGGGTAACAATAAACAAAAAGTCAACAACAGCAGAACCACCGCCTTAGAACGGACAGCAGCCTAAGCCACTGGGGGGCTTAAATGCATTTTACTGATACCAAATCTTCGCCCTAGATTCTGCTGTTGTTGAAGAACAAGAAATGTTCAGCTCGCATGGAGGCCATCTAACTAATGCAATGTATCATTATGGAAAACACTCTAATCAAATTAACACTCCATGATTGTTACGATACAGAATGGCTGGAATAACAGAATCAGCGATGGTTGCGTATACGCACAAATACGCAGAGGTTTAGGTATGCACCTGGTCATCTATTCGAACCATGATACGGTACTCTTTCTATTGATGGTCCCAATAAAAGGTCGGTTTGTCTGAGATGGAATTCATTGTATCTATATTTATCAACGCTTGCACGATTTCCTTATTCTTCTTGAATATCTCGGAAATCTTGTGCGTTTTTCAATATATAAAGGATGGAATTTCCCATTCTTGTTAGGGGACATTTTAAACATACCGTTGAAAGGTTCGAGATAGAGACGCTATTCATTATTATAAAAGGTACGTGAAGTTATATATATTGTTACTGTATTGATATTGTACATGACAGGGCGATGGCGATTCGTGTAATGGCATTGAATCGCGATGTCTCTAGCATGTCACATTGTATTGAAATAATAAGTCACTCGTTTTCTATTTTTGTCGTCTGTTGAATCGGCCAGCATTCTGTGTACGAGTTCTTTCGGGTGTTATCAATAGCGATTGTTACGCACTTGCGTATGAAGTTTCGCACATGCGTATTGCCTAAAAATCTGCTGGGCTATAAAAAATCTGCGGCTATAGTAAAAGCTGTCCGGATGGACTCGTCGGGTTATTTCGGACAAAAGTAGACACAGGCCATGTCGGGCCTGCACCTAAAACTATAATGGCATGCTGAAAGATTTACCAGGGACAGATAGGTGAAAAACAATTTTAGCCGCTAGATTTTAAATTGTTGTGATTTTGTACGGCGTTGTTGGAAAGACGATTTAACTGCCAGTGATAATCGACTTTCTGTAGCGACCTGTATGTGTCACCTCGAGTTATATTTGACGCATATAAGAATAAGGGTTAGGTGCATACACTACAACACACTTACATAAATAAGGTGATAGCTGACATGTATGTTTAGAGATTAGGTAGGTGTAATGTTACACCAAAGTAAATGTAAAATATTTTTTGTTACACCAAAGTAAATGTAAGATATTTTCGTTACACCAAAGTAAATGTAAAATATTTTGTGTTACACCAAAATAAATGTAAGAAAGCATTGTACGGTTTTACACACATAAAACAGCAGAATGTAATCTCTCAATATTGATGTAAATATTTTTTGCCGAGAGGTCATAATTAGTTGTTTACAACTGATACGTTATACATGTACGAAATTAGTGCGTGGGCAGGGTGATGTCCGACGTAAACGTCCAAACGTTACGTCGGCACCACACTGTTCAACCTTTTTCCTGGAATTCTAAGAGAATTGGTATCAGTATTTGTAAACCTCGAAACTATCTAGATAACGTGACCTTGAAGGGAAAAAGGGCCACGGGTTCTTGATGTTTCGGCTGCGATAGCATCTCAACCAGGGTGACGTTACGACAGTATATAGAAGAGTTTGTTACGTATGGGTTTGTTCGTTTGGCATAAGAGGTATTGTTTAGCGCTGACATAGGCCAGTCACTAAAAATACTTCTCTATTATATAATTTGAAGTGTGTATATTTAGAAGAGCCGATCCATCCTAACCGCATGGGAGCCGTTAGCCATACACCCACGGGTGTGGGCTAATCGCGCGCTTATAGGGTTAGGCTGTAATTTAAAAGAGTAAGACCACTGGAATTATTTCTATTTTTGTGAACTTCGAACGAACAACCCCATTATTGACGCAAAAGAGTGATTCTGAGATTCTAAATATAGATTGTTTTTTGCAGAATCGTCTCTTGTGTCCCCTCCTACGTTGGAGGCTGAATGTTGGTGAGCCGTTGATTATCACCTGAGGGCACATATTAGCTGTCCCCCTCAGGCCACGACCAGCGTGGATCAAGGCCCAATCGTTTCCACGTAGCACAATTGAATGGGAAGCCAACCGGCTTGAATGGTTATATGTGAATCTGACACCCAACGTGGGGATATGATCAGGAAGATCTATTTATACGAATTCTGACGTCTTGAACGACGATCAGTAATACGCGTAACAAATAATACGTGAATCCAGTGACGTCCTAAGTACAGGTTCGATCACCTCAGCGCCGATGGTCTGAAGTAGACACACGTGCAGCTTAGAAGACATAGTGTTCGCGAGACGCGTATAATCTCGAGATTTCTCGTCAATACGAGAACTGAAATATTAAAGGGCCCAATTGTTTTTTTTTATGAGATCTTAAGATATATGTTAATCATATTCTTTACGTCTCTTATTTCTGACTAGTTGACGTACATCTAGAACAGGACAGTCCAAGATTAGTTCTAATTGAAATGATCTTGGAGTGGCAACTTGCTCTAGTATAGGATGGTCAATTAGTCAGAAATAACAGCGTAGGTGGTGTCATTGTATATTAATGTGTTGTTGATGTTTTCATAGTACATAAAGTACTGAAAAGTTTTTGCTAGTTGTGTGCATTATTTTTCCCTGGTAGCATCGTCATCGCATAAAGGAATTTCCAATAAGATTTCCCCTCTTCCTTCCTGACCGGCTTTATGTCGTAACAATGATGAAACAAAGAAAAGGGCTCATGACTCACAGATAGTCAGAGCTAAAGAAAACCTCAAGTTGAGCCACGGTGGGTCCAGCTACAGATAAGCATCAGGCACCAACCCACCGATTAAAGCTTTACGTCAGAGCCGTCATAGAATCTGAGGCCTGACCCACCAAGACTGTTAGGCTGTTAGGCACTGGTTTGAGTCATAGTTATGACAGATTCAAAGAATTAAATTTTGATTGCATTGAAACAAATTAGGGGATCTTACATGAGTGCTCATGTTTTATTTAATTGATTAAATGAGATGGGGAAAAGATATAAAATGTGAGGCTTGCCAAGCATTTAATCTCTTTTTCGCAACGAGTTTAATAAATTCAATAATACAAGAGCACGAATGTTAGATTCTTTTTATCATATGACATTAATATTACTTTGAAATCTCATTTCTACCGTAAAAACGTTATAATTCTTGTCATTATGTACGCAACGTTATTATGGAGGTCATAAAGTTTCCAGAAAATCTGTAGACCACTAGTGGTTTATCGATTTTATTGCATAGCGTTATTTCACTCCCAGACGCGACGTCGTATGATAAAACATGATAATCAATGTCTTTCTCATCTTATATTATCGTCACTGGCCTTAAAGGAACTATTTTTAGTTTTTATTTAAGATGGTAAAATATTATATATACTTTAAAAACATAAAGTTGATTGCACTATTTTACGATTAAGATAAAGCTTAAAAAGTTGCCACAACAAATCAAAGGCAACAAAGAGCATGATGGTTATGGCAGATTCGACCTGAGCCATTTGATAATTTACTCTACTAAATGTACTTGAAGAATAAATCATTTGAGTTATGAAAAACAGACTGCTGTACCCAACAGTAACAACGCTATTTGCTGTACTCAGCTTGGGATGGACTATGCAGTTTGAAGTTTCAAGAGCGTCACTAGCATTTCAGAAAAGACGTCCAGATGCTGATAGCAATAAGCATATGCCATTTATAGCCTCGTCATCGTGCAATATACATTGTAGCACCGTCAAAGCAAAACACTAAATAAATTAAGTTAAAAAATACGAAAATATTGACCAGTAAAATCATCATACGCTATATACACGTTATGTTTCTTGTTTCGTTGCGTTACCTGTGAACATGTACCAGTATGTGAGATTGACGGCTGTAAAATTCTTGATAAAAATGTTTGATATTTTCATCTTTTTTTTTGCTCAAAACATGGATTGTGGATACACGTTAGTGACGAGTACAATTTAGCTATTGGGTGACTATAGGCAGCAGAATTAGAATGCATATCTGGGGTGGTTCGACTTTTTCAGCTGCTTAAGAAGGGAGATCAGATATTTCTTCTTAACAGGAACTCATATCAAAAGTTTTATTTATCATATGATGTCGCGTCTGGGAGTAAAATAACGCCATGCAATAAAATCGATAAACAACTAGTGGTTTGCAGATTTTCTGGAACCGTTATGACGCCCAAAATACGTTGCGTACATAATGACAAAAAATATAACGTGTTTACGGCAGAAATGAAATTTCAAAGGAATTTTAATGTCATATGATAAATATAATCTTACATACGTGCTCTTGTATTATTTAAACTCGTTGCATAAAAGAGATAATTTGCCCAGCAGGTCTCGCATTTTATCTCTTTTCCCAAATCGTTTAATAAATTCAATAAAACATGAACACTCATGTAAGATCCTCTATTTATAGTTATAAATCATTGTTTTTAATTCCAAATAATTCAACTAATGCCCTGACAATATAGTGCATGGTCAGTTTTCTCCCACTTGACGTGTCTACCCCTAGGTTGATCACAATAGCCCTTTCTCCGCTTTACACAAGAGAAAGACCATAAAGACCTCACTACATCCTGAGAAAATCAAAGGACTTTGCGAGAGAAACCGGGTTAGAAGCAATCAACGTATAGTATGGAGGTGCCCTTTATTTGTCTTAACTTTGCTTAAAAGACTAAACAAAATTCACTAGTCATTCTCAGAACACTTTGCAGACACTCTTTGTCACTAATACGTTAAAATGGTCGCTTTAAATGCAAACGTCTATGAAAGCCATGGCTTGGAACATTGCAGTTTAGTCCATTTGATAAGGCTTTCTCTGACCATTCTGATTGCATTGAAGATCCCATAGAAAAAGTCAAGTAGTGCACTGAAGGTAATGGATCACTTTGATTAAACCAATTGCCATAAAAGCGTTGTCTGAAGTTGGACTTATAATGTCCTTAACTTCGAATTGCAAATCTCATCTAAATGTGCATATGATTAAGAGGTAAAGAATTTCTATACGTTTAATTGCAATGGAGACAACACAGTTCTGCCATGGGGAATGATGATATCATTTAATGTTCTCCCAATGTACATGTTGATGTCATTCAATGTCCCACTATTGTAACTTTTGATATCATTTAAGTTCCTACTACTGTAAATGTTGATACTATTCAATGTACCACCACCTATTAATGTTGTCACTTAAAGAGACTAAGCCTGCAACTCTGAACATTTTTCGAAAATTTTTATTTTCTTTTTTAATCATTTGTAAAAGTAGAATTAAGTTACGCTTTCACGATAAACATGTTCATTATAGCTGAAAACTGCACGGAAAAGTGAATTATCTTATAAAAACGGGTGTGTTTTTCTCGTATTGGTAGTTATTTGCGTCCCCCCAATAGTTATAGACAGTTAATTTTAATATAAATGCTTTTGTTTTGATACTGATAATTCGTTTAGATTTACGAAATTGGTAAAATGTATACCTGAGTTTTAGTTCTTTCACTGTGTTTTTGAAAATAGAAACATTTGTTCTAAAATTAAAAGATCAAAAGTTACAGACTATGCAGCTTTAAGGTCATATCACTGTAAATTTTAATATAATTCAAGGCCCTACCACTATCAATATTGATATCATTCAACATCCTACTACTGCAAAGGTTTATATTCTTCAAAGTTCAACCACAGATTTATCTATGTCATTCAATGTCCCCATCACTGCAAATGTTGGTAGCTTTCAAGGCTCTGCCACTGCATATTTTGATATCATTTTAGATGCTACCCCTGAAAATGCAGAAATAAGTCAAGGTCGAATAAATGTAAATTTTGACATTATATAAGTTTCTACCACTGCAAATTTAGATATAATCCAAAGTTTTTTCACAGCAAATGTTGATATCATTTTATAAGCAACCGCAATCGCCCGGTTAATCGAGTCACAACTTACATCAAAACGCTATTAACCAAACTGAGAGGGAACACGTCTTATTTAAGTAACGAACGGTCATTTACATGTGAATTTCGAACTGTCTCAACGGGGTATATCAAGCTTCACTTCAGCACAATTTTCTTTCACAATGGACACAATTGACCTCACAATGGACATGGACCCTCCTCAAGTGGGGTTATCATGTACAGCTTCACAGGGAGGTAGCCTGGTGTACACATCTAAGAAAGATTAGCGACCAAACTTGCACAAATCAAACATTTGCCTTATAGAGAGGCATGCTAGTGTGACCGCGTCTCGACCAATTGGGCACTTTAAAAGGAAAACGACAGAACCAACAGAGACTGGTTTAAATTTCAGAACAATGTTGTTGTTTTTTCGCTTATAAAGTGTGTGCTACTCCACAAACTTGCCTTCATGGTCATAGTTAACAGAAAGCAGTATGTGAAGAAAAAAAAGTACCTCAGGTTTTTGTAGACAAATACTCACATGAGCTTAGTGCTGGAAAGTGACAAGAATTTTTGAAAGCGTAAACTTGTATTTGCCACAATGATTGCCTATGTGATGTAGAATACAATCCCCCCCCCCGTAAGAGTTAGTAAGGGTGCAAAGATCAGGAATCGATACAATCACGTACCACACGAACCTGGTTAAGCTCTAATTCAAAGGTCAAGCGCTAATTTAAAGGTCAATGTCACATATACTAAAATTATTCCTAAGGCTCGTAACGTGATCTCCCGTTTCAGTTTTTGCTCTGGGGTGTTCATATTGAACACAACGATGGCCTGTAAAGTGTAGAAAAATGTATGTTATTAAGATCACCAGTATGAATATGAGTCAAAGTCATGGAAATGTACTTAAAATATGTTGGAATCTGTATATTGGCTCTGAACACAAACTCCTCTATCATGTTTTGGCCGTAATGATCATGTTTTACACAATGATTACCTATGGGTTGTAGATGGGTATTTATAATAATAGGCTACTCAGGTTACTGGTATGATCTAAGAGTCAAAGGTCTAGATAAATGTACTTAAATCTGCCTTAAGCCTCATAACTCATAGTCCTTCTTCATCTTTTAACCGAGGTTGCTTATATTTGGCACAATGGTTGCCAATTTTGTTAATTTAACAATATCTATTCAGATCTTTAATATGACCTTGGAGTCAAGGGTCAGGGTCGCATATACTTAAAACATGTTAAAGATGTCTTGCAACTCGTAACACGAGCCCCTCTTACATGTTTTGACCATATTTTGCACAATGGTTTCCCATGTAATGTAGGTAACAATAGGCTATCTAGATTACGATTATTACCTTGGAGTCAAAAAGAAAGATCACATACAATACAATCTGTCTTGTGGCTGAATACCTCTATACTTAACCAATCAAAAATGCCTATTTAGAAAAAATCGATATTGAAGGGTGTTGACTTTCTAATAGGTAAATCTAATCTAGACGTTGAAATTTGCTATACTATGCACAATAAGTTTAGCAGTTTCTTATGTTTCGCATCTTTTTTGTGCTCATCTTTGTGCAGTGCCGATCAATTTTAATTGCAATGACGAAAACAGGATCTAAGGCAATGAAACCACGACCTTTCAGACGCCATCCTTTAAATAGGCATGTGGGGAGAGCAAGACTTGCAGAAGGGGTCAGTAAGCAAAACTCACATCCGTTGTAAGTAATGCTAAAATGATAAGCATTTGATTTTCGTTAGGTGATCTTTCATCTTCCTCGTGCATCGTACGCCTATAAAAACTTTTGGTTATGTGACAGATGTGATAGAGATTTCATGCTGCAAAAAAATCAGCTGCTATCAATGACGTCAAAACGATGTCATCATTTGACTTAACTTCTTATGTTAATTGGCGTTTCAATTCAATAGAGTATCAGCTTACAAAGATATCAGAGGCTAACAATGTAACTCATCTTATGGTTGATTAAAGCCTTAAGTTACTGAAAAATGGTGCGACGCATTTGCGAGATATTGGTGACGTTAGATTTTATCTTTCGGCTCGTGCACTGTAGTAGTGAAGATGTTTCATTCAACATTATTTGTCTCAATGTCTTGGACGGCATCAAGCAGTTTTACTTGTTAATGTGGTTTAGGAAAACCCAACTAGAAACATCGTTGAAAAGCGATAACGTAAAATCATCAGTAAAACGTCAAATTGTGAAAACTTTGTCCTTTATTTCTCTGAGAAAGTTCAGAAAATTGCAGCATTTGCATTGCTTTTTTGGTTTTCAGTGACCACACAGTCGTTTGAAATGGTTACGGCTTCCCACAATGATCAGAAATACCCACGTTACCCGCTAGTCTTAAAATCAAACTTCAGTTTAGCACGGCCGCTGCGTTTGGTAATTTGGCATTTTTTTTAATGAAAAATCTTGTCAGATGATTGGCGTTGTATCTGCAAGACAGCAAATGGAACTCGAGATCTGATGTGGATGGACTCATCCTTACAAAACAATTGCTAAATTTATTGTGCATAGTATATATTATTGTGCGTAACACAATATTATTTCTAACCCCAATGATTTATTTGCTATTTAATCCTTTTAAACGTCTTTTATCCTTCCAATAATGAATGACTAAGCAGCAATGCAATGCAATGCGGAACTGCGTTGCTACGCAGTGATAAACGATGATTCGCGTTGATAAATCGGCTGTATCGAATGGTAGAAGGTAAATGCGTTTCACTGCAGTTCAACGCATTATCGGTAACGAGCGGCGATTGGCTATTTGGAATTCCCGTTGAAATACAGTGCTTATTACCTCCGTCGTGCAATTAAAGAGGAAACCATAGCTATAAACCGTGATAAGTCCGAACTGCAAAAGCAGTGTCAAAAAGTAAACTGATGATTACAGCCAAACGTCATGCACATCTTCAGTCATTTACAAGAAAATCTGCAAAGTTTCAAAATGAACCGGTTAAAACTGTAGGAGGAATTGCGTTCAAAAAATACACAGTGTCTAAATGCTTTAAGCCCGAGCTGCGAAAAAAGTAACAAAAACAATCTTAGAATTACAGTCAAATGTCATGCACATCTTCAGACCCTGACAAAAATACCTGCAAATTTCAAAGATCTGGCTAAAACTGAAGGAGATGTTGTGTTCACAAGATTTTGTGACGGATAGCCAGACAGACAGACGGACAGACAGACAGACCCACTGGGAAAAAAATATGTCTCCCGACCCTGAGGCAAGGGAGACATAATGGTAGCAATAGAACAACTTATCTAATACTTTTATAGGTCAGTATTTTATTGATGATAGTTTTTGGACTCTTCCATCCAGTACATCTGACGTGCAGGAAAATATAGGAAGATCAGTCATCTTCATATCAAATTCTACCAAGGTCATGGCCCACCGACCACCAAGTGGCTTAGGCAGGTGTGCGTTCAAAGTCGGGTGTTCTGTTGTTGATGTTGATTCATTGTTTCATGTAAGTCCCATTGTTCATGGAAATTCTGTGTTTGGTCTTTGTTTATGTATGCATTACATATTGTTTTTTAGTGTTGATATATCTTTACGAGAAAAGGATCATCCTACTTATAAATGTTAGAAAGTCAACAATGGCATTTTAAAAATTTTAAGCAGGATATATTTCGTGCTCAGTTGAGCCGAGCATGAAAAAAGTTGTATTACCTCGATGTTAGACTTTATGGTGTTACGCTATTTTGCCAGACTACAACGGGTTCTAATTTTCTAAATACTTCGGGCAAATACGAATGACATATCATTGGATATGCGGTTCTTGCTTCATCGCGTGATATGGACCTTGTCGTTAAAAGATCCGTCCTCGAGGTTTGCAACCACTGAAGACTCAAAGCATTCTGCTAATCTACAAGGACTAGACAGATTATTGATTTTTATATGTGGCACATCTATTGTAAAGAATACGAATAATAAATGCGCTAATCAGACTGCGCGGATTGACATGCTATTTTGTTATTTACATGCAATACAATCAGGGTTTGACGTGACGAGGCATATACAGGAACGACATAGTTTTATAATTCCCACCATCCAGCGGCCATTAATCGAATATGTTTATTTTTGCAACGCGAAAGATGATATACGTATTTCTTTTAATAAATTTACATACATTAATTTTATACTTTCAGAGACATATCTATTGTCCGTTGGAAATTTTGCTAACAATTTATTCTACTTATTATATATGATAAACAGTTACAAACAGTTTGTTTCTGGATCTAAACTGCTCGACACTCCGATGGTTTACAGAAAGAATAATTATAAAAAAGTTAAAAAAAAAACGTCAAATGTCAGCAGACATAAAACAAGCATGCATCCTTTCTCATCACGCACAGGGTTTGACCTTGATCTAAATTGTTAAATATAATAAATTATTAACCAGACACAGACTTGCAAACTTTATGTTCTGACCTGCACTCGCCTTTAGCCTTGATATCATGACGCATAATAAAATTTCTCCACAGTAGCTAAAATAAAGATGAAAGGGGTATCTTCACATGAAAATAAAAAAAAATGTTGCTCATTTTATTTAATTTTAGCAATATTTTAGACCTAGTACACTGTTAGTCAACTTTGTCATCGTCGACAAACTCGAAACAGAAACAATTGTCAAAAAGACTAAACCTATCAATTTTCTGTTTGAAAGTGGATAGTCGAGTTACATCAAAGATCACAGCTACTTTCGTGACAATGGCTGTATGAAAGAAAAACGTCATTATGATATCATATGGTTAGTTGAAACCCACTGTATGTAGTCACGGAAATCCCCATTACCATTATACCATAGTCACAGAACTCAAGATCCAAGACCTAAGCGCAATTTTGGGGGGCATTAGCGTGTTGGTTAACAAATCAATATCAAATGACATACATTTTTTACCTTATGAAAAATAGTAAGTGATTATGATCAGGAAATACCACAATCACAAATTTCAGACAAACCCATGGCACCGCGAGGAAGAGCCACACAACAATCACGATACACCAGGAAGACAAACTAAGCAAAGCAACCAGCGCTCTTTTCCCCATCAAGGTGGCTGCGAAACTAGAAGGGGACATAAAGTAACGTACAACAAAACATACGAGGGCTGTTCAAATATGAATGCAAGTATCTTTATAACTTTCGTCACATATATGCTACGACAAAATGATATACGTTTCTATAAAGGATTATATGCCACCTTTAAACTGGCACCAGACCTTAAGAAAAATACAGTATTCATATTGAGTTATAGCCCTTTGAATGAGGGTCATTTTAGTATACTAACAAACTCAATGCTTCAAACATACCAGTGATATAGACAGGCGTATAATTCTTCGATAAATCGGTGAAATTTCTTGAAATTTTTAAGGAAGTATCCCCATATACTTATATAATGATTCTGTGAAAGTTGTGAAAATCCGACATGTTTTTGTTAAATTACATCGAATCGTTTTCACTAAGTCTCCTTATGTTTGCAAATAAATGGTTAACAAAACACCACCTTTCAGTTTTCAGTTAAACTTTCCTCTAACAAAATGCACGCAGAAACATTTAAACTAGTTTTAACTCAAAGACAATACATGTTGATCGCTCATACTGAGTTGTTGATACAAATCATTGAAAAATAGTTGGTATTTTTTAACGCTGAAAAGCATTTTTATTAAGTCAAAACTGCCTTAAGAGAAGGGGTTATAGAACTTCTACTTAATTTTGTTAACATAACATTGCGGGTTTAATCTAAATTTGAACGTTAACTATAAGTTTTACCAAAATAGGCATTATTCACAATAAAATTACTCACCTGGTCTTGAGGACTAGACAGATTGAACATGTTTCAATTAATGTAAACACGCCATTAAGAAGCAGAAAATGCTTGACAAAATGATATAAAATGTGATAACTCTGTAATTAGAGGACGAAGCGTTTTGAAAATTTCCTTATGGCATATTAAGCATGTTTTAAACAAAACACAAAGAAAAAGACACAGCGATGTTCATTATTGCATTCATAGTAGATTACTCAAAATGACGTTTATCATAAAATTAATGACGTCACAAACGTGCCTGTTTACTCGAGATTGAAACAGGATTATACAAACTTTTTCCCGCAAGCAACTGTGTCTACGTACCTTAAACTTGCATCTAAAATTTGGTGCCATTCTGTCTCATACTAACAAAGATATGACACTATATCCGCACATGTACCAAAACGTGTATGGCTATTTGCTTCAGAAAAACGTCAGTATAAAGGTATGGTCTTTATATAAGCGTCTGTAACTCGAAAAATATAGTGAGTGTTTCTTTATGTTTGGTGTCATTTTAAAGGCCACAAATAATTCTTTCCAGAAATGTATGACATTTTGTCGTTGCATTCATGTGAAGAAAGTTATGAAGCTACTTGCATTCATATTTGAACAGCCCTCGTAGAACAATTAGAGACTCCCACAATGGGAGTAACAATAAACAACCCGTCAACAACAACAAAACCACCGCCTTAGAACGTACAGCGGCCTAAGCCACCTGGGGGCTTAACTGCACTTTACTGGTACCAAATATTCATCTTAGACTCTGCTGCTGTTGAAGGACAAGATATGTTCAGCTCGCATGAAAGTAAGTAGGGATGCAAAGATCAGGAATCGATACAATCAAGCACCACACCTGACCCAGGATACCCATGGGAAAGTGACAAACTCACAGCAGACACCACAAACGAGAGCCAAGAGGTCAGCCCTTTCCCAACAGGTGACCACAAAGCACATATAAGCAAACGCGCACAAAGACATAGCAAACACAAGACAGAACAAAAACATAAAAGATCCACAAAAGAAGTACCGCCTTGGAACGGTCAGTAAAATATTTTACTGGAGGGCTTAAACCAGTTTAATTATTGCAATGTATCATCATGGAGAAACATTCTAATCAAGTTAACACACTATGATGAAACAAGGAAAAGGGCTCACGACTCACAGATAGTCAAATCTAAAGAAAACCTCAAGTTGAGCCACCGTGGGTCCAGCTACAGATAAGCATCAGGCACAAATCCATCGATTAAAGCTTTACGTCAGACCCCTCAAAGAGCCTGCGGCCTGACCTATCGTCGTGCAATTATAAAACCATAGCTATAAACCGTGACTGGGTTTTAAACCAGGCATGCAGAATATCGCATGACATCCAAGTTATATCCAACGTTTATATAGCGTTTGATAATCTTTTTGAATTGATCACTAAAATAAGGGTTTCCAACAATTCGTTTGAATTTATAAACTAAGTCACCATAAAAAATAGGTTCTGATATGCCTTGTTGCAGAAGAGTTTTTAACCAAATGTTGTATTTAACAATTAACTCTGGGTGTCTGTGGTAGAATTTAGAAAATGCTTTTCGAATTTTATGATACCTATAACCTTGTTTTAATAATTTAGCAGTTAAAAATAGGTTTCTGTTGCTGAAGTCATCAACATTAGAACACATTCTTGCAAAACGAATAAGCTGAGAAATATATACGCCATAGGAAGGGGAGTGAGGAACATCTCCATCAAGAAATGGGAAATTTACTATTTAAAAATTAAAATCATCCCATTTATCATAAATTTTAGAAGAAACTATTCCATTTGTTATGGACAACTTCAAGTCCAAACACGGAGCATAAGTATCAAAAGAATTTGCCTTATTTAACTGAAGTTCAGTAGGATATATCCTACTTACCATTTGTTCAAAATAAGGATTATCAATATTAAGTAAGTCATCTAGATATCTGGAGGTGGAGTTAAAAACTTCCATAATATCAGTTTGATTATTGTCTGAAAGAGACAACATTAAGTCTCTCTCATAATAAAACTCTAGTTTTATATGGCTATCGCCAAAAACGTCACTTTTTTAGCTTGCAGAATGATTTGTACATTTGTTTTTTGCATGGACCTCCTAAAAACTCAATTTTTACTCAAAAGAATGGGGATGATTTTGCAGTTTTAGTCAATGGTACTAGGGAGTACTCATCCATTGGTAATGTATTGGCAAAAGGCGATTTCAATGCTCTTACAGGTAGTGCTGTTGATTTTATCACTTATGATAATGATGTTGATTATGCAACTTATGACACTCAATACTTACCTGATTTGAAATGTGACATAAGGAAATGGTAAAGATAAGATGATTTGCAGCAGAGGCCGAGATCTGGATCCAGAGTAAAATGTGTATTTTAAATTGAAGGATGCTAGGAGACCTCAGTGGTAAAATTACATCACATTGTAGCCTTGACAGTAGTGTAATTGACTACTGCATTTCTAGTCATAAACTTTTGTGTAAAATATTAAGCAAGAAAGTTCATGGCTTTGACAGGTCACTCTCCAATCATTGTATGATATCTTGTACCCTTTCTATTAATTTTGTAGAGTATACGCCTGAAATGGAAAATCTATACCTATTTCCGATATAATACGTCTGGAATTCTCCTTCTTCTGAAAAATTCAAAATGCTAATTTTGCTTCCATGTTTTCAAGGTCTTTTTAACTATATTTTAAATTCTAGTGAATACCCTGAAGCTATGGTCACATCGTCTGATATTGCCTATTTATAAGTCTAGTAATGCTCACGATCATTGTAATTATAGAGGCATTGCTATAACAAGTTGACTGGCAAAGCTATTAGATAGGCTTAATGTATGAATAAACGATTAACAAGTTTCTCAACCAAAAATGGCATTATATGTGATGGGCAAATTGGCTTTCGTCATGGTTCTGGAACTAGTGATCATATATTTAAACAAAAAACTTTTACAAGCAAATATTTGCAAAACTCGAAAACACTCTATGTAAAAAATAGTAAATGAGTATGATCAGGAAATACCACAATCACAAACTGCAGACAACCCCGTGGCATCGCAAGGAAGAGCCGCTCAACCATCACGAGACACCAGGAAAACAAATTAAGCAAAGAAGTTTCATTGACCTTAGGAAAGCATTTTATAGTGTATAGCATCCTGCATTATTAATAAAGCTTGTCTCTTTTTATTCGGGAGGTTAATTCCTATCTGTTTCGGAGGCTATGCACTCTCTAATTGATCTTCAGGTTATCTGTAATTATCGTGGTTTAACAGAAGTATTTCAGTCTCAGCTTGGTGTTTTTCAGGGAGACAAACTCAGTCCAAACATGTTTAATATATGTGTCAATGACTTGAATAACTGTTCTGATGAAACATGCATGCCAGTTTTATTAGGTGAACAAAGAATTAACTGCTTATTATATACTGATGACCTTATTATTTTATCAGAGTCAGCATAGGGTCTACAAA
The DNA here is from genome assembly GCA_964019695.1 of Loripinus fragilis. NCBI lineage: Eukaryota > Metazoa > Mollusca > Bivalvia > Lucinida > Lucinidae > Loripinus > Loripinus fragilis. Next base: position 97,599,134 of record OZ026522.1, read on the forward strand.
AATGACTTAGGTTAGGGCTAATGCAAAAATTATATTGGCTTTTTGGTGAAATAAACTTCATATTTCTCCAAATCTATAATATCGAACAAGTTCTCACTACAGGCCATGATTACCCAGTGCCTATAGATAATCATGACAGTGATTAAAATTTTACTCCTACCCTTTGAACCCTTACGTAGAGGGCAAAGGTCAAATATTTACATTTCGCAATAACTCAGTAAGTCGTCAATATTTTTCTGAAATTTTGCATGCAGACAGAAGTAAAATAAAAATGAAACATATCAAACGTGATTTTTGATCGAAGGCCTGTGTCTCACCCCCTGGTTGGACTTAGGGAGTGGGGTCAAAAGGTCAGAATTCACTTTTGTCAGAACACGATCATGTTGCATATCAAATTAAAGAGAATCACGAATGCAGCAGCATGGTAGTAAAGATTTGCTAGCAGAGCCCTACTCACCCCCTGGCTCTGGGGTTGGGGTCCACAGGTCAAAATTCAACTTTTTCAGAACATGGTCATGTTGCATATCAAATTAACTTGAATCACAAAATGCAGCGATATGTTAGCAAAGTTTTTGCTCGCAAACCCCCCTCCCCTCAATTCCCTAGGGGATGGGGTCAAAAGGTCAAAATTCAACTTTTTCAGAATATGGTTATCTTGCATATCAATTTTGTTGGAATCACGAAATGAAGCAACATGGTAGCAAATGCTTTGCCCATATACCCGACCCTCCGGAAGGGATCAATAGGTAAAACGTCAATTTTTTCAGAACATGGTCATGTTGTATATCACATTTAAGGGAATCACGAAATTTTGCTGTAGACCCACCCATATTCCTGACTCTCGAGTTAGGGTCAAAAGGTCATAATTCCACTATTTCAGAACATGGTCATATTGCATATCAAATTAAAATAAATCACAAATGCAGCAACATGGTAGCAAATGTTTGCCCGCAGCCCCTTCCCCAACGACCCTAGGTGATGAGGCCAATAGGTCAAAATCAACTTTTTCATAACATGGTCATGTTGTATAACAAATTAAAAAGAATCATAAAATGCAGCAACATGGTACCGAATACTTTGCCAAATGACCCTCCTGACCCTAGGGGTCAAATTCAACGTTTTCAGAACAATGTCTGGTTGCATATCAAATTAAATGGAATCACGAATGCAGCAACATGGTAGCAAACATTTTGCCCGCAGACCCCCCTACCTTCCCCGCTCATCAAGTGTCCACATGTCAAAATTAAACTTTTTCAGAACATGGTTGTGTTGCATGTCGAATCACCAAATGCAACGACATGGTAGCAAATGTTTTGCCCGCAGAATCCCCCTCCCCCACTTCACTAGGGGATGGGGTCAAAAGGTAAAAAATCAACATTTCTAGAACTTGGTCATGTTGCATATCAAATTTATTGGAATCACATAATGCAGCATGGTAGCAACTATTTGCACGCAGAATCCCACCCCCCTTACAATAGGGATAAAAAAAGATCGAAATTCAACTTTTTCAGAACAACGTCATGACGCATATCTAATTAAAGGGAATTATGAATGTAGCAATATGGAAGCAAATATTTTGCCCGCAGACTCCCCCCCCCCCCCCCGACACTGGGGATGGGGTCAATAGGTAACACGTCAACTTTTTCATAACATATTCAAGATGCGTATCACATTAAAGGGAATCACGAAATATTGCTGTAGATTGTTCGCCATACCCCTGACACTTAGGTTGGGGTCAAAAGGTCAAAATTACACTATTTCAGAACAATGTCATGTTGCAAATCAAATTAAAGGGAATCACAAATGCAGCAACTTTGTAGCAAATATTTTGTCCTCAGACAAACGGGGTCAAAAGGTCAAAAGTCAACTTTTTCAGAACATGGTCATGTTGCTTATCAAATAACAGGGAATCAAGAAATGCAGAAACATGGTCGCAACAATGGTTGAAATTGAACAGATTAGTTTATTATTTAATGAACTAACCACTGAAAACTAGTTGATAGGCTTTTAACTTTGATTTGTATGATACCCAAGGTGAACGCTGGGGTTGGGGAAATGGGATTTATGTTTTGGGATTTATAAGTTTCTCTAAATAGTAAGTGAGTATGATCAGGAAATACCACAATCACAAACCGCACACAACCCTGTGGCACCGCGAGGAAGAGACGCTCTACCATCACGAGACACCAGGAAGACAAATTAAGCAAAGCAATCAGCTCTCTCTTCCCCATCAAGATGACTGCAATGCTAGAATGGACGCAAAGCAACGTACAACAAAACAAAGAACAATTGCAGACTCCCCCAATGGGAGTAACAATAAACCAAAAGTCATCAACAACAGAACCACCGCCTTAGAACGGACAGCAGCCTAAGCTACCGGGGGGGGGGGGGGGCTTAAATGCATTTTACTGGTACCAAATATTCGCCCTAGATTCTGCTGTTGTTGAAGTACAAGAAATGTTCAGCTCGCATGGAGGCCATCTAACTAATGCAATGTGTCATCATGGAGAAACACTCTAATCAAATTACTACACCATGATGAAAAAAAAACTAACATTAGCCAGGGATATAAATTCAACAAATTTGCCTTATGCCATGCGACACATCCGATTCTCGGAATTCTAGTTATGAATACTGGCAAATCAACAGCATGTACATTGTAAGAAGGCAATAATGGAACACAAACAAACAAAGCACACACATCAAAACAAGAAAAAAACATAAATATTAACCCATTTATGCCTAGTAAAATTCTCCACCTTTATCAATTGGACGAATCGATTTCGAATATAAGGGTTGTTAGGTAGTAAGTTTTAATTTTATTCAAGTTTCAAAAGTAAATTCTGTTAGCAAATACATTTGTATTGCATTACCTGATGAGACGTCCCACACCCCTTCATCATTGTACTTAAGTATAGTCCCAAATCATATGTAACTACAAAACAAAACTTATTTAGATGCAAGCTTAGTCAGTAGAAACCGATAAAATGCAGTCTATCTTAGCATGAACATTAAAGAGACTAAGGCTGCAACTATGAACATTTTTCGAAAATTTTTCTTTTCTTTTTAAATCATTTTTAAAAGCAGAATTAAGATAAGTTTTCACAACAAATCTGTTCGCTATAGCTGAAAACTGCATGGAAAAGTGAATTATCTTATAAAAACAGGTGTTTTTCTCTTTTTGGTAATTATTTGCATCCCTACAATAATTATAGACAGTCAAGTTTTAACATAAATGCTGTTGTTTTGATACTGATAATATGTAAAGATCTACTAAATTGGTAAAATGTATACCTGAATTTTACTGTGTTCTTGAAAAATAGAAACATTATTATAAAAATTAAAAGATCAAAAGTTACAGACTATGCAGCTTTAAGCTGAGCTTCTTTTATTTATACTAATATATATAAATATTGATATTTATGTGAAATAAATACATGCTTGTTAAATAGAGGGCTGGATCTGGACTCAAATTGTCGTATACTCAGATGATACTCCAGAAATATTTCTTTGGAAAAAATTCAATTGAGCCGTGACATGTGATTTCCAACAATGTGGCATTCTGACAAGTGTAGACACAGACAAGCCTGCACAGCCTTCGTGTAAGCTTAAAAACTCCAAATTATGTTCAGGCAGTGGCTTAACCCTCATAGAATATTCAAGCGACTAGTAAAGAATCTGATCAGCCTGCGCGTATGCGCAGGCTGATCTGAGGCTTTGCTGGTCGTACAGACCACATTATTAGAAATATCATGTCGCGGATCAATTTCGAAACAAAGAGCATACGACAAAGTTGTAATGTAAGATTATCCAGTGTTTTATGTAAATTATAAAAAAAATGGGAACCATCAAAACCAGCAAATCCAATATACACAAAAGACTCCTGTAAATTGCTGAGATGTATAATTTTCAATAAAGTTATGTTCTGTTCTGTTCTAAGTCATGGTCTAGTTCTTCTATTCTCCTTGTATAGATACTTTCTGTATGCGAGAAAACGAAGGCTCAAGCAATTCTACATATCTGCGTAGCCTCGCTTTAGCCATTGTTGCTCAACAGCAATGGCATAGCAAGAACGCTGAAAAATTTACGCACATCAAAGGGAGACTACTGATCAAGCAGTGGTTCTCTTCAATTGCGTCCCTTTTCATAATGGATATTTATCTTAAATAAAAGAGTTTGCGAAATCTTTCCTTTAAGAGCAGTTCCTTATGGGATGGAAGATCACTTTTGACATATTAGGTGACCTCCCTTGAATGTTACTATTTTTGTTACGCATGTGCCTAACTGCGTAATAGGAACTTCGCCAATGAACAGTGTCATACATATCAAAGGCATACGCAATGACCCATATAAATGAGCCGCGACATGTGATTTCCAACAATGTGACATTTTGACAAATGTAGACTAAGCCGAGCCTTTGGAGCCTCCTTTTTTAGTTTAGAAACTCCAAACTGTGTCCGGTCAGTAGCGTAACAGTCATGGAATATTAAAGCGACCAGTAAAGGCTCTGATCAGCCTGCGAGTATGCGCAGGCTAATCTGAGACTTTGCTGGTCGCACCTACCACATTTTTGGAAATGTCATGTCACGACTCAATTATTAACAACCTTAGCACTTGTGTGACATTGTGAATGACTAAACTTTCCCTGATATTCCAATAGATTCTATGTTAGCTTTATTGTACAATTACAAATATTCCCTGTAGGTTGGGCGAGTCTAAGACGAGATTCCCCCAACAAGAGGGAATATTTGTATATTCACGAGTATTTTACAATAAAATTTTGCTCATGACCAATAAAACAACCACATTTTAATTTATTTATAAGATATTCAAGTCAATTATAAGCTCCACCTTTGACAGGGTCTTGTGGAAATCATTGTACAACATAGATCAAAGGAAATGCGGCAACGCCATGATTTAATTATCTTTATAATTGTAAAGTGTCCATGATAAAACGCAGGTATCTGGTTTGGTCTTCTGGGTTTGTTTGTCTCAGCATTTCTTCCAGTGCCGTCTGGATGTTACATTTGGAACATCAGGTATGCTGTTGTCCTGAAAAACAAAACATGACACTGCTATAGAGTGATGTTTCTAAGTAACCAAAACGTGTCAATATGTTTCGGATGTGATAGAGGCGTGTAACAAAACGGAACTAATATTATGCATATTGCTTTCGGTCAACCGTTTCATGTTTTGGCCTTGTTATCATAGGTCCGTTTATGTTCAAATACAATTAGTCAAAATTGTTATTTTTTTCTTATCCATCAATTTAAACACATGTTCAAGTTATATTTTTAGAACTCCCAAACATATATGTTTTGATTGAGAAATAAAAAGAAACAATCGATTAAGCCCTCTTATCTTGAAGCCTGGTTATGTAAAGGGTGGCAAGAAAGTTCATTCCGCAATAAAAAAAATGTTTTCCTGTTAGTTTAGTAATTATTCGTCAAATTATAATAATATTATATAAATGGCACTGATATCACATACTGGGAAAGAAATAACCAATTCATACATTTAAACAAATGTCATTTTATTGAACAACCAATTCATAAATCCAGTGTAATTTTTAAAACAACCAATTCATAAAACCAGACTGAGTGTTCTTTTTAAAACCACCAATTCATAAAACCAGACTGAGTGTTCTTTTTAAAACAACCAATTCATAAAACCAGAGTCATTTTAATGTCTTGTTCTTACCCATATGAGTTCGTCTCCATTTCTTGTTAACTTGATAATGTATCGTTTACCATCGCCCGGTTCTAATGGTGTACAATCCTGAATCCATACTCCATCTTTGAACGTGGGAATAGTCTGGAAAATAATGAGTGTATGATGAAAAAATTAACTAGAAATAGTGATTGTGAAACACCGTGCCCCTAACCATTATGCTTTTATATCAGATGACGTCCCGTCTGACGCCATGCATTAAAATCGATAAACCACTAGTTGTTTACAGATTTTGGTAACTTTATGAAATGACGTCCATAACAACGTTGCGTATATAATGAAAAATCTTAACTTTTTACGCCAGAAAAAAACTGTCAAAGTAATCTGTAAGGCATATGATAAATATAATCTAACATTCGTGCTCTTATATTATTGAAATACGTATTATTAAACTCATTGCGGCAGGCCTCGCATTTTATCGATTTTCCTCAACTCGTTAACTAAATTCAATAAAACATGACCCTTATGTAAGATCCAATAGTACTCTTTTTAGCCAAACAAGGGTCATAATTCCCATAATGTTTTTCGCAATTCCTTCAAATGTTATTAGGTAATTTTCTTATTATTTATCATTAGCTAACCGAGTTTCATGACTGCGCTCTTATAGTTTGTGTGAAAGCATGCTAAGAATGTGAGTGAATTAGGAGCAAAAACTGTATAATACGAGGGGCATTTGGAAAGTTCTTAGCATGGTCATTTATCTCAGTAACCGATTTACAAACCCTATCATGATTGGTATCATTTTTAAGAACCATATTTCTTCTATGTTATGGCACAAATTTCACGAGGATATTATAATGCAGGCACGAAAAATATTATTTTGAATACATGTACTGTTTGTATACTGGAAAACGCAAAAGTTCAGAGAAAAATATAACATTTTAGCCTTTGAAAAGTGCGCAGAACATTAACAATAGTTCATGAAATTAGATAATTCTGTACCTTTTGGTAGGCCACAGTCTGGTACGTACAGTTATTATACAATTGATGACCGAGTTTGATGTTTCTTATAACTAAATACCTGAACAGCAATAGAAAAACCGTCTAGAAAGCAAAGCAATGCGCTAATTTTTTCGATTAAAAATCGCATGTCACAATGCACATATTTTGGAAATATTTAACCGACAGTAGTTTACAAATGCCATGCGTTGGTATTTTTGTCAAGCACACTATGCTCTTTGTATTGTAACCAAAATAAATTTTGTAAACCAGAACAAAGGGAAGATAATTCTTATACTCTCCCCATAGGGCAGAGTAAATTTAGGTATGAGTTGACGTTCTGATTCACTTCAATTGAAAACGGTTCCAAACAGACAAAAGTACCTTGAGAGTAGAAATCAATCAATAATGTGACAGTAAATGCAATACCATGAGAAGTTCTTATGCCATCGACAAAATGTCAGGGGTTAAGTTACCCCACCAACTTCTTGAAAATTAGGGGTAGTGTTATGTCTCGTTACATTTGCTACGGTCGTCGTACGATTTATTTGTCTACGATTTTCTCTACGATTTTTTCGGCATCGTAGGCGGCTAAAAGCTACGACGTATGTGGTTACATTGCTTACGATCACCCTACGATTTCTTTCGGCGACAAACTAGAACAAAACTTTACGGAGACCTTGCGGATACCCTACGACAACCGTAAGGTTATCGTACAATCATCGTGTTATCTTCACGACCTCCCTATATAAATCGCACGATGCCCGTACGATGACCTTGCGGAAGTCGCAAGGAGTTGGTACGCTGACTGTGCAATTGTCGTGTAATTATGTGCATGGATTTAAACAGCTATCCATGTTCATTTTTGCATTCCATCTGAACTATATTTCAAAGTCATGTGATCACAAATCGTGCTATGAAGAGGCTAGTGTTTTTAGTTGAACAGGGTCCCAAGGTATGGAACAGCGTGATTCGTTTGTGTATATTTAATTGTCAATTTCTAAGTTCTGAAGTTTTCATAAAGTTTAAATCACAGAATATTGCAACCCCCTTTTTATAGTACACTTTTATAATTCGAAAAGTATCACTTTAATTGAAAATATAAAGATGCTTTAATTGTATCAGCGTAGACTAAAACGCTTATTATGGTTTTTCCAAAGGCACTCTACGGCCAGCAACACATAAAATCTTCGTCATAAGCAAAATGAAGTCGTTGCATGCGAACAACAAAGGTACTGACCAGAATGCGCTTTCATACACCCGACCTGGTCAGCACATTTGCCATTCGTTTTCAGTAAAATACATTTTGTAGAACATTCATTTATTCAAATTTCAATGTTCGAACCTGTCACATGTTCTCACTACGAGACCCATATATTTTATTCATTTAAGTAATACTAAAATTCAAATCCCAGAGTTATAAATCACACTAAAATATCTGAACTTTTTATTAATCTTATCTAATTTATTAAACCCTTTATCCAACCAGCATTTTATATACTGAAAATGCGTTTGCATTTCACGTTAGGTGCATATTTTGAATTGCACTTCAGACAACTTTATCATGGAAGCATACTCAATGGGCCCTGATTACCTTCGCGGATCCAGAAAGTTATGTCAGAGGGGGTCCAACTCAACTGTTTTTTTTTTGTTGATGAGGGGGAGAGAGGATCTAAATACCACTAAAAGCGGGGTTCATTATTGGCCCGCTAGCGAAACGTCATTTTAAATGGCGTTTCGCTGGCGGACCGATGATGGCCCGTTATGTAATGCTGGCTTTTCTATGGGATCTGGACCAGTGTTGCTAAAAAACTATATTTTTGTGGTTTTTCAGTGGGGGTCCGGACCCCCTGTCCCCCTCTGGATCCGCCCTTGATTAGACTGCTTCAATCAGCATATTGAGTCACGCTGAGTGATGTTATTAGAGACATCGCCTGAAGATAAATATTGAAATGAAACAAACAGCTAATGATGTCTCCTGGAAACTGTTGATAAGTCGCGAGGCGACCGCACGATCATCGTGCCATCGCCTTGGGGTTACCGCAGGATGACCGTCCGATGTCCGTACGATTTTATGGGCCCTGCAAGGGCATCGTGCGGCGACCTTGCGGGCTCCTTACGACTATCGCAAGAGACTACGATAATTTTTGGGCCAAGATGACAATCTTAAACCCTGCGTTGTCCTCACGATCACCGTGCGGTGCCCGTACGGGGGTCGTACGATGTCACTGCTAAGTGTCTACGGGCTACGGGCTTACTTTTTTTTTTCAAATTTGTCATTGTGCGGAGTTAAACAAAATCGTAGAGGCCACGATGCCCGTAAATCCGTACGATGATCGCAAGGTCTCCCTGCGGAGGCCGCACGGAAACGGTGATTTGGACATCGTAGGGGCATCGTATACTCGTCGTAAGGCAAATGTAACCGAGGCATTATTAGGAATAATTTTCTTGAATACAGAACTAAAGAAGCCTCACTTTTTGTATGACGAAATGGTTTTTATGCATTGTTCGCTTCAAATAAAGCAACACATATACTCAATAGACAGTTTTCTTGCTCCTGTAGTGACACAATTTATAGTAAACGTATAAAGAAAAAATGATAAAATGTCCCATTTTTAAAAGTTTACCATTTCTCTATTAGTCAACATTTTCCGAATGTAAAGGTAGTATTCGTGCAAGCAGTGATCGTATAATATATTTTGAAAAAAATGAGTTGGCACAAAATCGTTAAGTTGTCAAATCATGATCGCAAACAAGGTACTCAATTTTCCTTCGCTTTTTTTCCAAGTATTTTGCTTAAAGTTTCCGCCAGTATATAAACCCCTACCCATTTTGAGCATGCGCTGCACGTGCACACCAACTTCTTTTTCGACAAAAATTAAACCATCAAGTAGCTTCCAAAAATGTACTATTTGACAGCATTTTATCAACGCATTGTGGAGTTATGATGCCATGCTAAGAACTTTCCAAATGACCCTCGTACATTATTACAAAATTAGGAAGGAGGCAAAGATCAGGAATAGATACAACCAAGAATAAAAACAGAAGCGTTGTCATCATAGTAAGACTAGTCTTTATGAAATATAGAATTTTCGCTTCACTGGAAAAAATGGCATATTCACTCCAAAAATTTGAAAATCCACTATAAACAAGAAACAAGCGACGCAAGAAAACCTGTCTTCTGGGTTTTCGAATAGATCATGCTCACCAAAGCCTACTCAACTACAGAGACTAGCTAGAAAATTAAAACTTCGCTTTTAGCAAGTTTAGATTTGATATTTTTCAATAAGTGAATGTGAAAGGTGCTGATCAGACTGCGCTGATGTACAGGCTGGCATGTGCCTTTATTGTTCGCAAACCACCGAAGACAAGTTTTCTCGCGACTGGGCACATGTAGAGTATTCTCTAATTTTTCAATATATTATATTTTGCTAAATATAGATAGGCATTTCGTCGCTTCAGTGCTATAGTGTTCTAAGTGACATTTTGGTCAAAAGTGAGTTATGCATACCGTTGGAAAGGGTATCAAATGTTCTATCTACTGGTGAAGGTTTCATTTGCCTATCTCCTCCCAGTAAGCTTAAAATCGCTGTGCTTTCTGTTCTATCTACAAAAAGACAATTTCGTTCAGTGCTATAGTGTTCTAAGTGATTTTCATCCAATGGCCAATGATGATTATGTCACGTGACTGGGTGAGTTCAGTGTCATACTGTTCTATCTACATTAAGTCACTTCTCTTGGAGAAACTGCTAAAAATTGCAGTTACCTCCCTTACATAAATTTAATTTCCTGAATTGAAGCGGTTTGTCGGTCTTATGACACGGGTGGTAAACCTAGGAACTACCACGAAATTGTGTTAACGTAATTTTGTTCCCAAGCCACACCCGGGACACGTCGTGGTAGTTTCCAGGCCGAAAATTGGATAAAGAAAGGTTGGTGTCACTTTTATTTTTGTTTTATTTTACAACTTAGAACAAACGATGGTGAAATCCGACAATGTTGTTCCGTGTAAGTATGTCTCAGCGTCCCCTCTAGCCCAAAATTTTGTTTGAAAAGATATTTTCTTCTTTTTGGCACGTGTTTCCCCACTGAGCATCGGACCAACTTTCCCCAAAGTTCGAAGGATTTTAGCCCATATCTGTCAAATTGAATGGAATTTGATATCATTTGACGATGGAAATGATAAAAAGACCCTGAATAAACATTCCTGCACAGAAAAAAAATCTGAGCATTTACTCGTAAACGATTCATGCCCCGTTCGTCCTGTGTGGTAGTTTCCAGCTCATCGTGGTAGTTAAAATGCTATCGTGGTAGTTTCCAAGACTTTATAGGATACGTTTCTGAAGTGTTACAAAACATTATAGTGGTTGTTTGTTTCGCATGATAACCCTCGAACTCGTCAATTAATTACCACGGTAAACAAATAAACCACATTTCAACACCATGAGGAAGCTAAGCTGAGGACTCGAGATTCAATGTGATGCTTGACAGGTGGAGACCATGCCCTGGACTGCCAAACAACACCTCTGGAAATCTAAAGCAAAAGAAGGTCATCAGTTGAGCCGTGGTGGACCAAGCAACAGACAAAAAAAATGATATAAAAAATTGCGTTGTTCCATTTTCAGTCAGCTTTAAGATAAAATGGCAGGCTAAGACTACTGGCCCAAAGTATTATTAGTACTTGCGCTTCGGAAAAAGGGAAATATCCTCGGGTTGGGACACTTTTAATATACATGCGAGTGTGACGATGAACGGGCATGTTATTTGATAATTAAAAAGCATGTTTACGAGGGCTGTTCAAATATGAATGCAAGTACCTTCATAACTTTCTTCACATATACGCTACGACAAAATGGTAAACGTTTCTATAAAGGACTGTATGTCATCTTTAATCTGGCACCAGACCTGAAGAAAAACACAGTATACTTATCGAGTTACAGCCCTTTGAATAAGGGTCACGTTAGTATACTAACAAACTCAATGCTTTAACATATACCAGTGGTATAGACAAGTGTATAATTCTTCGATAAACAGGTGAAATTTCTTGAAATTTCTAAGGAAGTTTGTTTGTTTGTTTTGTTGCTTTACGTCCCAAGTCAACAGCTATGGTCATTGCGGGACGGTCAGTTCACCTAACCACACTTTTTCCTGGGCAAGCTTGAAAAAGCAGTTGACCAGTACTTCGTGCACATACTTTCTAAGGAAGTATCCCCATATTCTTATATAATGATTCCAAGAAGGTTGCGAAAATCCGACATGATTTTGTTAAATTACAACGAATCGTTTTCACTAAAGTCTCCTTATGTTTGCAAATAAATGGCAAACAACACACCACCTTGCAGTTTTCAGTTAAACTTATCTGTAATAAAATGCACGAAACAACTTTTAAACTAGTTTTAACTTAAAGACAATATGTTGATCGCTCATACTGAGTTGTTGCTACAAATTATTGATGGATGGTGGGTAATTAGCATTTTTATTTATTCGAAAATGCCTAAAGTGAAGGCGTTATTGAATTTATACTTAATTTTGTTTTCATAATAGTGCGACTTTTTTTCTAAATTTGAACGTAACCACTATAGGCGTTATTTACAATAACATTACTCACCTGGTCTTGAGGACTAGAGAGATTGAACATTTTTGAATTAATGCAAACACGTCATTAAGAAACAGAAAAATGTTTGAAAAATGATATAAAATATGATAACTCTGTAAATAGAGGATGGCGTATTTTGAAAATTCCCTTATTACATATTTAGCATGCTTTCAGCAAAGTGCCAAGAAAAAGACACAGCAATGTTCACTATTGCATCACCAGTAGATAATTCAAAATGACGTTTATCATAAAATTAATGACGTCACAAACGTGCATGTTAACTCGAGATAGAAACAGTATTTTATAAAGTTTTTTCCTACAAGCGACTTTGGGATTGTCATTTAAACTTGCATCTAAAATTTGGTGTCATTTTGTCTCAAATTTTCAAAGAAATGGCACTATATCCGCACATGTACCTAAACGTGTGTTGCAATTTGCTTCAGAAAAACTTCAGTATACTGGAGTGGCTTTTATATAAGGGTCTGTAACTCGAGAAATACTAAGTGCTTCTTTATGTTTGGTGCCCTTTTAAAGGCGACAAAAAGTTTTTTCAAGAAAGGTATGCCATTTTGTCGTAGCATATGCGTGACAAAAGATATGAAGCTACTTGCATTCATATTTGAACAGCCCTCGTATTCAAAAACAAAAAATGTGAATATCCCTTCTTTTCATTCTTCTCATCATTTCAATAGCCAACTAAAATTAAAATTCAGGCAGTCGTCATTTGTTATCTGACAAAAGGTTATTTGAAAAGGTCTTCGTATGAATAAGAGGAGTATTCAAGGTTCGGCCCGCACACCCTGTCCTTATAAAAATGAAGTAGCCCCTGAATAGTGGAAATCTGCTGATGCGAACTACTACTAAATTCCTACAAAGTCTTGGAAACTACCACGATAGCATTTTATCTACCACGATGAGCTGGAAACTACCACACAGGACGAATGGAGAATGAATCGTTTACGAGTAAATGCTCAGATTTTTTTTCTGTGTAGAAATGTTTATTCAGGGTCTTTTTATCATTTCCATCGTCAAATGATATCAAATTCCATTCAATTTGACAGATATGGGCTAAAATCCTTCGAACTTTGGGGAAAGTTGGTCCGATGCTCAGTGGGGAAACACGTACCAAAAGAAAGAAAATAACTTTTCAAACAAAATTTTGGGCTAGAGGGGACGCTGAGACATACTTACACGGAACCACATTGTCGGATTTCACCATCGTTTGTTCTAAGTTGTAAAATAAAACAAAAATGAAAGTTACACCAACCTTTCTTTATCCAATTTTCGGCCTGGAAACTACCACGACGTGTCCCGGATGTGGCTTGGGAACAAAATTACGTTAACACAATTTCGTGGTAGTTCCTAGGTTTACCACCCGTGTATGACGAACTAATGGCTATATCGGCTACTTTTAGGTCCAAAAAATCCACTCAGTCAAAATTATAACGCAAATTGATCCATGGATAGAATAATAAGCTGTAGAAAGAAATATACTCCCTTACACATATCTAAGCTGCTTTAATTGAAGAAATTTATCAATGTTATTACAAATCAATGGTTATAAATCTGCTACTTTTAGGTCCCAATAACCAGTTCAGTCTAAAATATTATACAAATTGACCCCATTGACAGAAAAAATAACTTTAGAAACAAATTACCTCCCTTGAATAAGTTTTAATGGCATAATCCGTGCGGTTTGTTACTGTTATGCCAAATAAATGACTAAATCTGCTACTTTTAGGTACAAATAATTATTGTTCTTGCGATGCTTCCCGATTATGGAAGATGTACGAAATTAAAACAAAACACCTATAATGAGTTTCAGCAATATAATTCTGCTGCTTCCGTCGATTCTACATGTTCACATAGCAACCAACGTTACAATGACGTTACGTCCGTTAAGCCTAACGTAAATCTCGGCTTATAACGGGCGTAACGTTAACATAATAATACGTTAATAAAATGAGCCAGTGCATGAGCTTTCCAACAATGTGGTATGTGCGACCATCAAAGCCCCAGATCAGCATACGCATACGCGCAGTCTGATCAGAGTCTTTGCTAGTCGTTCGAACATTCCATGAGTGTTAAACTACCAACCGAACATCTTTTGGAGGTTCTAAGCCCAAAAGAAGGCTGCGCAGGCTCGTCTGAGTCTACACTTGCCAAAATGTCACATTGTTGGAAATCTCATGCCACGACTCAAATGTCCTCATTTCCATTCTTCCCCTCCTCAAAATATTGTATTTTGATAAAGTTAATTGTTTCTTGATATTACTAGATATATTTCATAGAAGTAGAAAACTTAAGCAAATGTTGTTGTTGTTGTTTTGTTTTTCTCAAACATGAATTCGGGATTAAGTTTATTGTTGTCAATTAAATATCACACTCTAGTGGGCACAGTTTATTTACGGATCTAACCAAAGTACCTTCTCCAACTTGAACCTTGGCAACACGCACCCGTCCATCTGTCCCAGGGTAAACTTCAAGAATCCTTCCAAGTGGCCAGTTTCCTCGTGTAGTGTCAGGTGAAATGACAATGACGATCTCCCCTACTTGAACGCCACGGTGTACTCTGTGCCATTTCTTACGAGCACTAAGAGTAGGTATCCATTCACACAGCCATCTATGCCAAAAATGCCGAACCAACTCTCGGATCCGGCGCCATCTCTTTCGAAGATTGTACTGCGTGTGGTCGACTGATGATGGAGCGAAATGACCCCCAATTTGGCCATGAAGAAAATGATTTGGGGTCAATGGAATTTCATCGTGTGGATTAGCAGATTGGTATGTAAGCGGTCGAGAGTTAACAAGTGCCTCTGCACCAGTAAGCGCTGTCATTAATTCCTCATCTGTTATGTCCGCATTCCCTAGTACGGCGTTAAGTGATCTTTTGGCTGACTTTATCATAGATTCGTGCACCCCACCGAAATGTGGAGCGAGTGGTGGAGTGAAGTGCCAGACTATCCCCTTGTTTGATGCCGATGCTTTGATTTTGTCCTCATCTAATTGCAGGAGCAACGCTTTAAGTTCCTTGTCAGCGGCTTTGAAATTTGTTGCATTGTCAGAGTACATTTCTTCAGGAAGTCCTCTGCGATTGACCATTCGATAAAACGCGTTTAAGAACGAGGATGTGTCGAGTCCAAAAGCTATTTCCAAGTGTATTGCTCTGGTTGCCAGACAAGTAAAAAGGCATAGGTACCTCTTTTGGCGACTTTTTCCCTGTCCTTGTACTGTGATGTATGGACCGCCAAAATCAACGGCCGTCCTTGAAAATGTTCTTAATGAGGTTTTTAGCCTTGATAAGGGTAGTGGCGCCATGATCTGTTCACAGGGTTTTCCCTTTCGTCGTCTGCATTCCATGCATTCTTTCTCCCATTGGCGTATCACTTCACGTGCAGAAATAATCCAATATCTAGTTGATAGCGCTGCTAGGGTCTGGTTGGTCCCTGACGCATGGTTACCCATTTCATGGAATTCCTTCACAATGAGTTTTGTTATTCTACTGTTTCGTGGTAATATGACTGGATACCGAACATCGTAAGACAGGAACTTTGCATTCTGTAAACGCCCGTCTGACCTTAAAAGTCCATCATCATCTATCTTTGGTTGTAGTGCTATAATCTTGCTGTTTGATGATAACTGTCGTCCCCGTGAAAGGGATGCCCATTCATTTGGAAACTCTGTTTGCTGTGCATATCTAATAAGCTGAAGTTCAGCATTTTTCAGCTCACTGGACAATAATTCCCCATATTCCCTGTCTGTCCGGAACTTTTGACAGTTGTTGATGAATCGATGGACCCAAGAGAGAACTCTTCGCAACCGTAACTAGCTTGAGAAGTGGCTTGGATCTAGTGGGAAATTCAAATTGTCAGCTCCTAAGGTAACAGTTAAGTATGCTCTATCCATGAATGGCGATGTTTTCATGTTTAATGTTGTAGTCGCACATCTCTTCAACTCTAAATCTCCAGTTGGTTTTTCAAAGGATTTGCTTGCAGGCCATTTTTCCTCACCTTGTCTTAAAAATTCGGGTCCTCTCCACCATGTGTCACTTTTAATCAAATTTGCCGCACTCATTCCTCTTGTAACACAATCTGCAGGATTCTGCGCTGTAGGAATATACCGCCACTGCTCTGGCTGTGTACTAGTTTGGATCTCACCTACCCTATTGGCTATAAAAGGCTTAAATTCGCGACTTCTTCCCCGAACCCACCATAACACATTGAAGCTGTCAGACCAGAAAATGCAATCGTTCATATGTACATTGAGAACCTTTGCTATCCTTGATGTTAGCCTAACGCCGATTACAGCACCCGTCAGTTCAAACCTAGGGATGCTTGTTGCTGTGGTTGGTGCTACGCGTGTTTTTGCTGCTATTATGTTGCTAGAGTTTGAACCATCTTCATAGGTACATCTTGAGTACACGACTGATCCGTATGCACTTTCAGAAGCATCAACAAAGGTTTGTAATGACATACTACGAAGCATTTTTGATTTGTCCTGAAGACATCGTGGAATTTGAAGCTGTTGTAAATCACTAAGTTCTTTGAACCATGCACGTGCTGATATCACTAGCGTTTCGCTTAGTTCATCGTCCCACTCTAGACCCGCTGTCCACATGTCTTGTAGTAACATCTTTGCTCTAATTGTGAAAGGCGCTAGAAACCCAATAGGATCAAATAGTGTAGCTATTTTTTTAAGAAAATTCCGTTTTGTATACACCATAGCGTCTTCTGGTGCGTTTTCTTTGAATGTAAACACGTCCTCAGTGGCTTGCCACCACACTCCAAGCGTTTTTGCACATGGCAGTGGATCGGTATCTAGATCTACCTCTGACTTCCTGTCTCGTAAAGGAACGTGTTCCAATACTTGTGATGAGTTGGATAGCCATTTTCTGGCGTACATTCCGGCTGCTGACAACAATTGAGAGAGTTGCTGGTAAAGGTCTATAGCCTTTTCTTCATTTTGTATTGAGTCCATAGAATCATCCATGTAAGTTGAATGAAGGATAGTCTCAGCTGCCATAGGGTAGTCACCTTGGAATTTTTTAGCATGCTGCCTTAACACGTACTGGGCTTGAAAAGGTGAAAATTTTCGCCAAATACTACTCTGTCGAACTCAAAGACATCCGGTTTATGACTGTGATCGCTTCCCCTCCATAAAAACCTGTGGAAGGTTTGATCCTCTTGAGATATGCCGATCCTCAAGTACATCTCAGCTATGTCACATACCAGGGCCACTGGGAACCTTCTAAAACGCAGCAATATATCAAACAGATCTTGTTGCAGTTTAGGCCCTTGGTGTATGGCGTCGTTGAGTGAAGCACCGTGACACTTGGCCGAAGCATCAAAAACAATCCTGATCTTTGTAGTATCTTTATCTGGTCTTATTACTGGAAAATGCGGCAAAAACCATTTCGAATTTGACTGTTCGTGCTCTGGTACTTTTCTCACATAGCCCTTCTTGATGTAACTTTCAATCACTTGCTGATATGCAGTTGCTAAGTAAGGTGAACGCTGAAGTTTCTTTTCAGTGTTTTTAAGCCTTTGTAGTGCCATTTTATAATTGTCTGGTAACTTGGTTTTGTCTTCTCGCCATGGGATTCCAACGCGGTACATTTTATCATCATAACGAAGTGACGTTGCAAGTTTGTTCAACGCTGACTTTTCTTCCACTCGAATGATTGGTTGTTCCTTTGATGATGGCATATCTTCAATCTCCCAAAACTTTTTGAGATTCATATTCATTTTTTCTAATTCTGTTTGATGTGCACAAAAAATGTACTTGAAAAACGTGTCTGTAATTTTGGTTGTTCATTTGATCCTGGAGTCCCGATACAGGTCCATCCAAGTGGCGTTAATCGAGCTATGGGCTCTCCTGGTCTACCTCTTACCTCCTCCACAGCATGGTGAAGATCGGCACAATCGAGTCCAATGAGTACATCTACACGTGGTCGCATGGTTGTGTATGGAAAATCAATGTTTTTCAGATGAGGCCAGTTCCTCTTGTATTTATTCCAGTTTACAGCTTCCATGTCCCCTGTAACCTGATCTGCAGTAAATGCTGTGACATTAGTTCTCACATTGCCACATAAACTTTCTAACAGAACTTCGATTGGTCTGGTATTAAATGTTTTTATCTGCCCATTCAACACATTTACTGTCACACATTCTGTTTTACCGTGTAGACCCAACTCAGCAGCTACATCCGAATTAATATAAGTTTTGGTACTGCCATCGTCTAACAAAGCATTTACTTTTATTGACTTATCACCACTCTTCACCATTACGGGAACAGTGCGAAGGGCAATGAAATAAGGTTGATAATCATCTTTTGCCATCAAAGTTGTTTCATTTTCTTGCTCCTTCCCCTCCAAATGGAATGTAAGTGAATCCAGGGGGAGAGAACTTGATCCTTGTGCTGAATGGTTCAGTTCTGTCATATCAACAACCTTCGATGCGATTTTGCTTGATGACAACATTGTTACTTCCGTAGCCCCTGACTTACGATACTCTTGGTGTAGCAGTCTATGATGCAATTGGCGGAATGCGTCTATCCCACACTGGCGGCTTCTTGTGCATGTTTTTCCGTAGTGCGTATCTCCTAAGCAGCGGTAACACAGCTGGAGCTTTCTTGCAATGTCCCAACGCTCTGGTACACTCTTTAGTATGAAATCATTACAAGACCAAATTTTGTGTTGTTTATCACAGACCTGACAGGGAGACGTGCTCTGACCACGGTTGTTACCTGTCTCAACAAACAGTGTTCGCTGGTTTCTGTATCTTGGTACTGGTCGCGTCGTTTGTGTATATTCGTTGTCACCATTAAATCCACGGACTGTCTCAGAAGCTATTGTCTGAAATTCTGATTCTTGGATAATCCAGGATCGTAAAGAAAGAACTGATTCTGTCTGGCCATTTTCGAATATCCAACGGTGATAGCGCGCCAGCATGCTTTCTGGAAGTTTTCTCAGCAGTTTGGTGTACAATGATCCTGCTCCGAGTTCGTGGCATTGGCCTGCTTCTTGAAGATTTATCATTGCTACATCCAGCAAATCAGCATACTGTTCGAGATCCCTAGCATTTCCGAGTCGTATTTGTTGGAACCGCTCTAACTCATCCAGGTATATAGCGATTTGGCGACGTTTACCACCAAACTTCCGCTCCAGCCGCTCCTTTGCTGCATCGTACGCTACTGCAGAATGTCCCAAATTTTCTATTGATTTAAGGGCCTCTCCAGCAAGATATTGCCTCAGTTGTAGTAATTTGTATTCTGGCGTTGCTGGGGCACTATCTATACAAGCTAGAAAAGCGGCCTTCCAGTTCGAATATGTTCTCTTATCTCCAGTAAAAACAGGTATCTCTACGCGTTTCAGCTGCCTCCAAAGGTCCTGTCCTATTGTCGGCGCTTCCTTGTTAAACGACGGCGATGCTGTGTGTTTAGCTTCGTGATGCGGTTGAAATGAGGCAGCGGTCGCATGTACTTCTGATGACTGGACATTCTGTTTAGAGATAGTGTTTTCACAGTTTGCATACCCGTATTGACTTCCCAGTATAGTGCCAGACAAAAGATGACGCCCATTATTAATATTCGGTATCTCGTTAGACTGCAAGGATCCATGCTTGTGCGTATTGCGTTCATGTTCACTGAATATAGGGTTACAGCGAATAGGTGTTTCTTTTAAGGTCAGTGGTAACATGGGACTCTTATATGCTTTTAAATTTGAAGACGTTACCTCATTATTTGTCTGTGGTATCTCCATTAAAGTTGGTTGCTTCCTTTCTGTTTGACTGTCACAAATGTTCATTTTTTCTCGAAGATCAATTGCCAATATGCTTGATCGATCGTCCCTTTGGGAGTCCAGATAATCGCGTTTGGCTTCGTGTGCTGAATAAAATTCTTCTTCAATTTTTTCCATTTCGCAGACTATTTTTTGACTTTCTTGCAGATCATTATTTTCCAGATAGAAATCAGAGAAATTGTATAGTACTTCTAGCACAATGTCCATGCAACTGTCCATTTTTCTGCAAGCCTCCTCAATGGCTCGATGGCTTGGCTCTTCATGGTTATCGATTAAGGACAAAAGTTTATTTCTTGCACGTGTAAAATTTGATTTACCTCGGCATTTGTCCTTTTTAAATTCCATTTCCAATCTGGCGACGTCGACATTTCTTTCCCGATAATTCTCGATGCCGATTCTATGGTCCGATGTTGCCATTTTATTTCAACTGTTATCGATAATATGTAACCTCGCTCTGCTACCAAATTATGTTCTTGCGATGCTTCCCGATTATGGAAGATGTACGAAATTAAAACAAAATTCCTATAATGAGTTTCAGCAATATAATTCTGCTGCTTCCGTCGATTCTACATGTTCACATAGCAACCAACGTTACAATGACGTTACGTCCGTTAAGCCTAACGTAAATCTCGGCTTATAACGGGCGTAACGTTAACATAATAATACGTTAATAAAATGAGCCAGTGCATGAGCTTTCCAACAATGTGGTATGTGCGACCATCAAAGCCCCAGATCAGCATACGCATACGCGCAGTCTGATCAGAGTCTTTGCTAGTCGTTTGAACATTCCATGAGTGTTAAACTACCAACCGAACATCTTTTGGAGGTTCTAAGCCCAAAAGAAGGCTGCGCAGGCTCGTCTGAGTCTACACTTACAAAAATGTCACATTGTTGGAAATCTCATGCCACGACTCAAATGTCCTCATTTCCAATTATTTCTGTTCAGACTAGTATATGAATTGACTCCATAAACAGAAAAAAAAGCTGTAGGAACATATAGAACACTATAGCACTGAACGCAGAAGGCGATTTTTAGGACATAATGTTCTATCTGCAAACTGTAAAATGCCCGTAAATTCCATATTACTGTAAAATTTTCTTCAAACCAAGGTCATTTACACTGTATGTATATGTTTTAACCCTCTGGTATGATTCAAAGGTCTGTGATAAACAAGAAAAGATATGACATTAAGTGCCATATCAATGAACTCGGCTTTAGCAGATAAAGAGTTCGTTCTTTCATTACATCACAAGCTACATGTGAGTACATGTATCAACAAACCGAATGATGTACACAAACACAATCAATCAATTATTCACTCGATCAATCAATCTTTTTTTACATAAACAACAATGAAACCTCCCTCCGTGATGAAACTATATCCAGGGATTTATTCAAAGAAGGAGTCTTATAAGACAGAATCGCATGAGACAAATCTTACCGTTTAAGTTGAGGCCTTTAACTGCTCATATACGCATGTAAGGAACTTATAGAGCATGGTTTTTTGGCTCTGTATTTGAAAACAGAATAGACCTTGAGATTATCGAAATTTGCTTTATTTACCAACGCCTATATAATGTTTAAAGCCGCGAGAACCCCGACTTTGTTAAAAGCAGGGACCACCCTGAGCGCTCGCGCAGTCCCATCGGCGCCTTTGTTTTTACATGTAGATTCAAATGTATGATAAAAGAAGTCAGGAAAACCGTCAGGTTTGATCAATTTTAAACTCTTTGTCGGACCAGATCTGGGACCAAACTTTCTGCTTATGTTATCAGCAGATAGCAATGTTTAAGATCAAAGAAGCCGCTATGGGTTCTGTTGCACGACGTGGTAGCAATGACCGGTGACCTATATATCGGTCACTGCCTTGACGCTGGAAAGCGGATGTAGCACATTCATTAAACTTAGGTTTCCGGCCGTGGGTAGTTTCGGCTGGGTCGTTTTCGGCCTGGTTTTAGGGTGGGTCGTTTCGTCCTATTCTGATAGGATCTGATAGTTTTATAAACTGACTGCATTGATTTTTCCACGAAATCGTACATGCGCGCATTCTCGCAAGAGCGTTCACTTGTACAAAATAACCTAACAAAACTGGGCTATTTTCTGAAATAATTATTGTGTACACAAATAGGTGCTGACTTTCTTTTATTTATTTATTTTTTATATAAATTTCCAAAGATTCGTCTGCATTAAACACTACCCAGGCCGAGTACCGAAAGCTCAAGAACAGACTGCACATGAATGCATACTAGCAAGAACACTTACAGGGAAAATACTAACAACAATCGGGCAAATAATGTTTGTGGACAAAAATATGTACTGAAAAGAGAGCATCCCAGATCCGACTCTATTAAACACTTGAACACTTGGAGTTTGCCTCTGTACTAACATAAGCAAATAAAGTTATCAACTATGTGCAGCAGACGACTTAAGCAGGCACCATTTGGACGAACATATGGGCCGAAAATTAGGTGCATAGACCCACTTGATGGCTGTGCATGCATGATTACTTCACGCATGTTAAATGCATTACGGTATCTGCCGCATTTATCTTTATATGAACAGCGTACACGCAGGAAGAATACAGAGACCGAAATATAGTGGATGGCTGCTCTTTCATGTTTAAAGAGTGTGATAAATTAAATAAACTGGCCCATTACTATAACATGTACAAGAAATCTAATCAAGGAGCGATGTGAAAGCGCCAGGTCATTCAGTTTATGACATGTATGCGTGACTGAGATATATCCTTATGCAATGAACAGCACGTGCACACTGCTGTAAGGTATGATAGCTCAACTTGCGACATCAAATTTCTGAAAACTAAATATAGCCCCTGTATTAAACAGAGTAGTCTTTTAAAATTCTGAAAGGCAGGTTTTATCATGAAACGGCTTATCTCCATTCATTGGAATACACTACGAGGCGTGGTTGACCTGATTAACAGCGATATTCATACGCGCATCACGCTGGTATGCAGTGTCCATTCATAGAAAACAATTAAATAAGAGTTACTGTTCCTGAAATGACCGAATAACCGTTAAAAAGTGACATGGGAGCTTCCCAGCTCGCAAAAACACCATAAACTCAGTAAAAGTTCAACTTTCGAATGAAAATCGGCAACAAAAGACATATTTTTTAATAACTTCACTGTGGTTTATGGTCCACTCACTATCATTTCAAAGCAAACAGCCATTTTAACACGAACTATTTCTTCAAAGTGTAGAAATTTCGAAAACAGATATAACTCTCTAGAATAGCTGATATTGAACAGATCCCAAGTTCCAAAAAGACAACAAAAATCAGAATGCTAAAATTTTCAAACTCATTTTTCTCAAAACTTGTGCATTGGTAGATAGAACACTATAGCGCTGAAGCGACGATTTGTCGCATGGATGAAAAACAATATTGATCCTGAACAGCTAGTTTCACAAGAAATCACTTAACTAAATCTACAATATTTTCAAAAGAGGGTAGGGTAAAGTCAGGTATATTCGGAGGGACAACTAAATTCGGACAGCGACCCTACTTGTTTCATATGTCAAATATTGGAATGAAAAATAAATTGACTGAGTTCAATCGCATGTTTGTTGTTGCGCTTTCTGTGTTGTTCAGCTTTGTTTGTTTCATTTTAAGTCAATGTTAATACATGATGGGGCAGTATTGGCACCAGCATGGATTGCTGGTTTCAATACTGCAACATGATGTATTCTTGTGCTATAATATATATGTGCTTTTGTTTATTTTAGCTTGAATACCCTAGTTTTATTATTATTTGCCATTTGCTCTTATGTGCTGCATATACTCTCTTAATTGTAAAGTACTCATTTGCTTTTATAATCTTTTAGCTAATGCTTAGTATGTATGAAATCTTAATGCCTTAAGATAGCTAAAATTTTATATGTTTATGTTTCAGATATACATTAATTTATTTCAATCTTTTTTTTAGGTTATCCCTTGTAATTATTTTCGAAACATTATCTTATCTTATAATTGTATGTTAACTTATAGACGGTCAAAAGCTCATTAGAGCTTATGTTTTCTCTGTTTTACTGTCATGCCGTCTTAAAATAAATTTTTCTTATCTTATCTTATCTTATCTGACTAAGCAAACAGTGAAAATCCTGTTGAGACGGCTCATAAGGAACCGTCTCATCTGGATTAACACTGTTTACACATGTGTGTCCGAATTTACCTGATGTCCGAATTATTCCGACTTTAACCTTTGGGACTTTGAAAAAAAAGTATTTATTCTTCTTTAAAATCAGACGGCTTACCTTAACATGTAATATCGGGTTCTTTTCCTTCTCTTCCCATTCAGTCTGTTCTCCTAAATGTTCTGACAAATCCACATCCACATCTCCAATGTGGTCTTTGTAATGGAAAGAGTCGCCCTCTCTCGAAATTATTATAGTCCTGTTTGGCTGCATTATATGTGCTTTCATGCCATCGGACATTTCTGTAAGTCAGATAAAAAAAACACAGTCAAGTTTTACTTTTATTACTCGCCGACAATATTGTAATGCCATGCGTCCGTCCATCCACCCGCGTCTGTCTGTCTGCTCGTTTGTTTGTGTGCGGGTTCATTAGTAAACTTTTTTCTGGAGCACAACTTCAAAATCTTAAACATATGGTATAAAATATCTTATGCACACTCACTTAAATTTTGTGCTGACAAACTGCATGAAAACACGGTCAACTGCACAGAAAACATGGAATTCGTCAGGGTAAAAGTCCGTTTCTCCTTGTTCTGGTAATTGTATCAATTGATCCACGTACCACTTTGTTAACTTTGTAGTGGACTTTTAAGTGACGAACATATTAAAGCAAAATGGCAGGACAATCTGCACGGACGATTACTACACTGAACAGAAGTTCTAAGTAGCCACTTTTCAATTTCTTTTTTTATGACTAAGCCCTTGTGATATTGAAATGAATTTTTGCCCAAGTATGTGCATTGTAATGGACTAAAGTTAAGCGGTGTTTTGGAAGAGTTTTCTATCACTTCACGATTTTTGGGTTCAAAAATGCAAAAATCAACCTTTTGAAGAAATAAGCGTTTTGAGTGCAGTATTTTTTTTTTCAAATTCAAGTACAGGTGATTGCAAACCTGCCTAGTCGACTTGAAAAACACCAAACACTTGACATTTTGCTTATGACTGATTTTTTTATGAATTTTTAAAAATTGATAATTTTCCAAATTTTCCAAAACTTTCGTAAATCATCAGCTGTACATACTAAAATCATTGTATATGTTTTATTTAAGAAAAGGATTCGTGCTCGCAGTGATTTGTTGCTTAATATATCACTGGCAGGAGGTCAGTCGTTAAAGTGAATAAATCATGAGCGCGAAGCGCGAATGATTTATCCACTTACGACTGACCGACAGACAGTGATATATTAAGCAACAAATCACTGTCAGTGCGAATTTATTTCGATTCTAACACACCAAAAGATTAAAAATATGATTCCGCCATCTTGTACAGTCTGTCGGATTTTCCCCGCATCTCGTATTAAGACTGAAACGCGTATTTTTACGTACATTTTGAACGTCAAGTAGTTGTAAAAACGACGTTACACCGTCTATTGTTAACGTTACAATGCCGTTTGTGATAGATGACGTCATGAAAATAAAACGGGCGACCGAATGACGCCACGCCGGTCCGTGCCTAGTCCATGCAGTGATTTATCAACTTATAAATCACTGAGTTTAACCATTGGCTTTATAGGCGAGGTGTGTTAGAATTTATGTTAATATTTTTGGCAAAACACCATGCAACTTGATGAGCCCATTTTCTAACAATATTTTTTACTAATTTGGTATCCACTTCCGACTTTAACGTGAAGTTTAAAGGTCATTTAAATGGCATTTGTTTAAGATCTGTTTTAATTTTTAAGCAGAACAGTGACGCCAACTCATAATAAAGCACCCCTGAAAATTGCACTGCTGTGCCGCAGATAATAAAGCGTACAGAGCAATGCAAAGTGAGTATGCAAACTGCATGTTTAAGCTAAATTCTTTTGATTAAGTTGTTGACCGTGGCTGTCTTTATGTTAATTTAGAAGAGAAATGGAGTGTTCAATTGTCAAAAAAAAACTTTTGATTCTTTTCATCTTATATCATAGCTGTTATAAACATCTTCAAACTAATTAAAATATAAATGAATAACGTATCTGATGAATAGTTTAAATCACACTAAAAAGTGTGACTTTTTGAAATGATGGTAACTTTACTCGGACCTCGTCTGTGCAAGGTCTACCAGTCATTTTGAAATGACATCATTTGCAGAATCTCGACAAAGCCTTGGACCTTTTGATAGAATTTAAATATTATGAGAGCGATTTTTACTTTCT
Source organism: Loripinus fragilis (assembly GCA_964019695.1). NCBI lineage: Eukaryota > Metazoa > Mollusca > Bivalvia > Lucinida > Lucinidae > Loripinus > Loripinus fragilis. The sequence goes on from OZ026522.1 coordinate 97,625,549, forward strand.
GAACGGGATCAAAAAATGTATGGTGGCTACTTAAAACTTCGGTTCAGTGTAGAAACTTTGTGACAAAGTAATTGTATATATTGTCAATCGTTTGGTGGTTTCATTAATATCCGGAAATGCACATGGCACATATGGATATGACAACTAAAACAAAGGGATACATCTAATGAAATACAATAATCTTCCAATTTATTCATGCAGTGTATTAGAACGGAAACCATTGCCTCTCTACCCTGACGCAGATGGAGATATAGTGCCATAAAACATAACTCTACAAGCTGTGTTTTTTTTAAGTTAATGTATTTTGCTAATGTGTAATGAACATTAATATTTTCAAAAGCTTGAAACATATTGACCTGGAAGCATTTACATATAGATCCAAAATATAAACGCGAGAGACATAGCCCTGCATGTTATATTTTAATGTTGCACTTTGGTCATTATAATATTGAAATAAGTTCAGAGCGGAATTTCACAACCTTGTTAATACCGACCTTAAATTTTATTGACACATATATCTTAATAAGGGAGAGAGTAGTGTTCAGTTTAGTATTGTACCCTAACCTTAAAGTTCCATTGGCTAGTGCTTGATATGTGTCTTTGGCAAATACAATAGTAGACTTTCCCGTTAAATTCTAATTATATGGCTAATATACAAATTGTTATTAAACTCTTATTTATGATGAAATCTAACTAAAACGAAAGTATGGCGCATTTAAATATGTGTTTCTTTATGATGTATGAATAAATACGGTGAATATATTAAGAGGCTTTTATTCAAGGTACTGTCTACATGGAATTTCAAGTATTCTTTTAGCAATCTTAGCAATCGCAATTTGTCAAAAACAATATTTTTAATTATTTGAAACATCTCATTTTCATATGACATGACCATATAAAATGACAACACTTCTGCTTTCGTCTATTCACAATTTGTAAGGTTTATCTCTTCTAGTATGCAGTCATTGACCAAAGGGTATAGTGACACAACAAGGGCTACGACGATCATGCTCAATAATCGAGCGATAGAAATTAAGAAAGAGGGCAAAGACCAGGCCCAGAAGTTATAAAACATTTTTCATGCTCAACTCAACTGAGCACGAAATTTCAACTTCTCATAAAAACTAAAATACTGACAAATAAGGACGTTTCTTGCTGTAAGTCTCTCAGATGTTGTATGTATCATGCTAATAAATGTTAAAATGCCAACAATTGTTATTTTCACATTTTTGAGCAGAATAATTTCATGCTCAGCTGAGTTTAGCGTGAAAAAAGTTTTATAACCTCGGGGCCAGGAATCGATACAATCAAGCACCACATCTGACCCAGGATACCTTGAAGGTACAAAGAACAAGTGTCTATGTATCTTTAGGTCTAGTGGGTCAAAGTATCTTTTCTGAAATTCAATAAGTTGTACTGTTGCGTTTTTCTATTTTATTAGTTTAATTAAGTCATAATATAAAGTGTTTACCTGCAGCAGCAATAAATTCTTCGAGATTTTCATTTTGCACATTTCTCCATTTTCCACAAAACAATTTCTCTGCCTGGTCGTACTCTTCAGCGGACATGATGATAGTTAATATATCTGCGTACTTGTCGCTTTACTTGCTCTAGTGAGAAACTACGATGTAGTAAACATGGCCTTCAATGTTGTTTTCGCGCCAAAACATTTTGACGCGGCAATGACGCCGTACCACTGAAAGCTAGTAATAAATAATCTGAAAAAAACCCGGATCTTTCAGAAATAGAGAGAACCTACATTATAAGAAACAGCAGACTCGGTTTTATTGAGTCTGTTCATGAGAACTAATGGAAAGTGCAACCATTCTCATGCCCCCTAGCACCGGGTTAAGCGTTATTCTGCTTTCCATCAGAACTTACTATTTGCATGCTTAGTATTTTTGCTTTAATTGTAGTCTTCTGACTTGCTTTCAAAATTAACTGTTTCAAAAAATAATCTTAAGTAACACTATTAGAGTGTCAAGCGAGTTGGGTTTATTTGTATTGATGTTTTACGTCCCAGTTAACATTTTAGTCATGTTGGGACCAACACTAAGCAGAGGGTAAGTTGTCTAGCGCAAGGACATAACAATACATGTATAGCTCCATTGAACTTCGAGGGTCCTGTCAGCGATCCCTCGAGGTCAAATCTAGCAAACACCCATCTACAATATATGACAGGGTCTTTATTACTCTACTACTGTCCTGCCAGCCAAGAATGACAGTGACGTCATGTTTTGTTAACAAAGTTATCAGAGACTTATAATAGATAGATCCACAGGATAGGATTAATACACAAGTGAGCTTTCGATTCGCGATAGCTCAAGTAGAGTGTACAAGTTAATGTTTTAATTTACAATTGTAAACAAAATTTTACGTCACTGTCACTCTTGGTTGGCACGACAGTAGGAATGGGCCTCTTTCTTCACAACAAGCTGTACAATATTGTAAATTGGGTTGTCAACTATAAAACGTTTAAATTTGCAATTAAAGCGTAACTTGTGTCACTAAGCCATTAGCCTACTATCGCCGGCTGCTGACACAGGGACTTTTTAAAAACAGGTTGGACCAAGATAAGTCCGACAAAACGTCGGATCTGATCTCGGTTCAAACTGTTTGAAACTATGATGGTATTACTGATTTTTTTTTGAGCAAGTGAGCTTAGATATTATAAATAGACAACAAGAAAGCATGGAAAAATTCTCAGCATGGCAAGAGTTAAATACTTCGTATAAATTAGAAACAGGTTCATTTTACTTAAGGTCACCAAAGTAGGTCTATATTACCAGCTTACTAAAACATTATTACCCCATTACAAAAGCCGCGTTTTGGTGCTTGGGATGCTTAGATACATGTTACATTTAATTGTCAGATATTTATTGTACCTCCTGTTGTAACAATGATTGTTTCATGGAGAGAATAGAGAATTAAGAATAAATAAAGGACCAAATTTTCTCCCTAGATTATGTTGTTAGAACACACTAAATGATCATATTATAGCTTTCATGGAGGCTCCCTTATTTTTTTCAAAGCATCATCACAGGGGAACAAGTTAATCAAATTAACTATCTGTGATAAAACAAAGAACGAGTATCCTTTCTCATACATGTAGACGGCCAGAGCAAACGATAGTCACTAGTTAACGCATGGTTGGTTCACAGCATCCTGATGTCCATAACTAAACACCGTGATTGGGTCTTTCATGCAAACTAAACACCTATGCGTCTTGATCAACATCTGAACTAAGGGTGATGTTGGCGCCGTGAAACCGGCTTAAGCCCTCGAGTAAAATATTTTTACTGACCGCACTGCCGTTGCAAGGCGGTACTTCTATAGTGGATCATTTGTCTTATTTAAAGCTTGTTTTTGTCAAGCTTTCGCGTCTTCTCATTGCTGCCTTGTGGTCACATGTTTGGAAAGGGCTGACCTCTTGGCTCTCGTTTGTGATGTTTAATTGTGTTTTTGTCACTTTCCCATGTGGTATCCTGGGTCAGGTGTGGTACTTCATTGTATTGATTCCTGATCTTTGTCGCCTTTCTTACTTTTATAACAAGACGAGCAGTCTGTCGCATATTTCCCTTGTAACATTAGTTTACAAATTCAAGCTACAAAGGTCCTCCTCCCCCAAGGGAATTTCGCAGACATGTCCTATCTTAAAGAGCAATCCAAGCTGCGTCCAATAAGATATGTTTGCACTCTGTAAGCCAGGGCGTTAGCATGTAACAACCTGTCACATATTTTACTATAAAAAAACATACGAAAAAAGTAAAAGAAAGTATGAGCTACAGAAAGGAGACTATATAGGGAGCGCAGTGGCTCAGTGGTAGAGTGCTTGACTCGAGACCGAACGGCCGCGGGTTCGAGCCTCACCGGCGTCACTGCGTTGTGGTCCTTGAGCAAGACACATTTATCCTAGCTTAGTACTTGTTAGACCCAGGAAGACCCGTCCCTATATAACTGAAAGATTGTTGATGGGAGGTAAAGAATCAAATCAAACAAACAAAACAACATACATAATCCAATATCACTGCTTTTGTTCGTTTAGTTGGTTTTACAGCAGTAGTATACTGCAGTCTAGTCATTTTCGTTGCATAATTGTCCGCCCAGTTCTCTGCTTCTGCATTATTATTTGTGAGTGTCTATATTATTGTGCTTCCAGCCTTAAGGTAACCCCCGTTTTTTGGTCGTATATTCCTTAATGGTTATTTCAATTGAAAAAAGAAACTATAGAAATGAATTAGATATAGACCGCGTAATTAGATTATTTTTCTCACTAAAATACGTTCTTTTATATAGGCTGGGGGTAGATGAAATTTCTGCGTACATTAAGCTTATGATAACTAATTAAGAGGTGCAAATGGGTATATATCTAAAGGAAAAAGACTAAAGTTATTCTGATTTGCAGGGCATTTGGACCTTAGTTCAAAATAAGGGTTGCTCCCAAAAATAAGATTTAGTTACGCTGTGTGTATTTATATCCACATGCTAAACGTCGACCATTTCAGCAAGGCTTAAAGTTTTTAAATAAAAGAAAAACGAGGGTCACTTCAAACCTGGAAACACAGTAATTCAGACTCACACAGGATGTGTTCCAGTACGTTTCAAAAACTTCTGTAAATTTGCAATACAAATATTTTTGCAGCAATTTTTCAACACCGGCTATATTTTTGAAGAAATTGGGCCTATGTTTGTGATACACAACATCTCCATAACAACATCTGAAGATCTCATACATATTGGTGATGACATAATATATCTTTTGAGGGAAGTTTCTTAATTGTCTAGAAAAGGCCATTGTTTCAGACCATATTTTTGTCAATATTTTGTAAGCTGATTTGGGAACACACCCATGGCAACTGGG